>VUYV01000174.1:1105746-1157813 GCA_008711295.1 Anarhynchus alexandrinus | reverse complement strand
CCCCGGTCCCCTCAGCGTGGCAGCGGGCCCCGGCCGGCAGCAGCGGCCGGCGCTTGGGGCGGGCGGGTGGTGGGGTTCGCTCCGTCCGTGTCGTGTCCCGCCCCCACCCCCGTCGTTAGCGCGGGTGTGCCGGTTGCGCGGCCCGGTGAGGGCGGCGGCGGTGCCGCTTGACGCGCCTCTTCTCCCTTCCCCATCAGAAGGTGCTGCTTGTTCAACCGCTCCTCGAAGACTTACTCAGCGCCGAAGCAGCCCCGGGTAAATCCGGCGGCCCGGCCCGGCCCGGCCCGGCCGATGAGTCTCAGGGGAAGGCGGTTGTCGGAAAGGGAGCGGGTAGTTTGCTCTTTGCTCATGGAGGTGTGCTCGCGGCTCTCTCAGCAGCGAGCCAGCGTCGCCTGTCAGCTCGTAGGTTGGCTTTTGCCCGTGAGGGTATGGATTCCCAGGGAACTGAAATATTTGGCAGGCGCTTTTTCGCTCTGGAAAAGGTTCTAGTCAAAGCAAAAAGGAATGCAAAGACTGTCATCTGTCTGTTCATTTGTTACTCTGTGTACAGACCTTGGCTGTACTGTGCAAGCAGATACGGATTAGATTAATGCAGCATGCTTATTTAAGAGTAAAGGCTGTGTTTTGGACTAATATAATTTAATAAATTATTTTTCTTTGTCTTCTTTAAACAATAAACATGGTGCTAGGGTTAGATTGAAGGAATAACAAAGCAAGTACACAAGTCCCGTGAGAGGGAAGCACAGGGCATGGCTCTTCTCAAAGTGGTAGGTGTCACAGGGCAACTCTTGATGCCAGCAACTAATGGCAGTAGATTAACTGTTAGCATAACTACTGTTTGTGACTGATGGTAGAAAGTGAGAGAACTTGCTCCCTGGTTGTAAAGATTCCCTCATGCAGCTGGTTCAGCTATATAGCTATAGCTGTATATATAACTATAGAACAGCTATGTATAGACACATTCCAGATAGCTGAATTCAAGTGATGTTTGTGACAAGTGAAACTGTCCATTTTTAAGTGCTACTCCCTTTTTCTAATGTTAGTCTTTAGAAATACTGTTTGGAGGCTTCTGTCATCTGCTACTTTCACTTCCGTACTTGTGGAAGTACTTAACTTATAGAAGGCAGATCTAATTGTTTATATATAGATTTTAATAATAACGAGTGAGTTTCAGATGTGGCTGCCAAGTGTGTGAGGACAAAAGAAATTGCACCTTAGAGCCTGGCAGAGAAGATAATAAGAACAGACGAGATTTGTTACTTGTCATCTGACAGACCAAAAGTTGTACACATGCACACAAATATATACATATATATTTAGCATTCCCTCTACTGGTAGTTGTCACAAGCTTGAAGTAGTGTTGTCCAAGTTAGGTCATTGGTTCATGTTTGTTTACTATCATTTGACCTATGTTGAAATCTTGAGTTGCTCAGCTCTTGCTGAAATATGTAATTCCCTTAAGCAAGATTTAATTTAAAAATATCTTGTTTAATGTATAGAGGAAATGCCTGTACACTGTGGTTTGACAGCAAGGCTTTCTTTAGTTTTGGAGCCTTTACCTACATTTAGGAGTTTCCTAGTTAATATAAAAATTTCTTGGTGAGATGCACTAAGCATATTAGCACCCTTTCTGCCAGTTGGATGTAATTTGTATGGAAGTCTGGATGATCACTGTCTGTTCACCATTTCTTTAAAGTTTATGTGATTTTTTGTTTTTTTAATGACTCATGAAACCAATGGTGTCTTTGGGTGAAGACTTGTATCACTTTATCACTAAAATTAATGAAAACATAAAATCTGAATTAGTTTAGCTTTCTGAAAGCTGCAGAATGGATTAATAGGCAAAACTTGTCTCATCTGCTTAATTAATATAAGAATAAATTTATTACAAAACCAAGAAAATACAGCTTTCTTAAAAACAGTTGAGGAATTAAGAGAGGAAAAGGTGATCCTTTTCCTCTCTTAGAGAAGGGAAAGGGGACACAGGAAGGGAAGGGGAAAAAGGAAGGGAAAAAAGAAACAAGGAGAGAGGAATATTTGCTGCTTTTGGACTCTGTAGTAGCGGGAAAGAATTAATCTCGGTCTGATACCATTTGTAAACTAATACTTTTATATGTTATCTAGCAAGAGTGTTGTGAGGGTGTAAGTTACTGTGTGGGAGATGCTGAGATATGGGGGCTGTATTAGAAACAAGCACCCATCTGTATGGCTCTGCTCTCTGTAAACTTGAAACAAACTACCCTGTATTATTGCATACACCAATATAATGTTCTTTTAATGTATTTAAATGCCAGTATCCCAATGTGGCGCTTTCGCCTTACCTGGAAATAAAACCAGGTTGCAATAGAAAATTACACTACTGTAGCTTGCAATAGAAAATTAGACTAGTGTAACTTGCGCAAACGCAGCTTCATCCTGCGAGACAGCCTGTTCCAGGCGGCTGCTGTGCACTGCATCTGGGCACAGCTTTTATTACTTTGCCAAAGCCTCTTTAATACAGTCATTTGACTGTATTAACTTCCTTGTACAGTTTGCTACTGTAGCTGGATGGTTCTAATGAGCATAACATAGTGTCTCAGTTCACTTTCTTTCCACACATTTGGCTATGTGTGGTGCTTTCTGATAACAAATTGTACATACAGGCAGAGGCTGGGCCCTGCTTACCTCAACAGTCACAGAAGTCCATGGCAGACGGTTGAATCTCAGACCTCCTAAGAGACTGACCACGTGTGTATTTTCAGATGCACCCCCACTTGTGAGCAGCAGAAACCTGGGAAGGTAAGGAGCAAGTTCTTTTTTTTTTTTTGCTTACACAGTGATTCTTTAGCGTGTGGTCTTGTGTAGCTGTGCTAAGTATTCTTTTTCCTCTTTTGTTCAGCTCTGAGATGAGAAGAGGAAGCTCAAGCTGGGTTCCAGAGATGCAAAGATGAAGTTTAAGCCTGGTTCTAGAGTAAGTACATCTTGAGAATGTTTTATGGTGCCTAGGAAAATGCATGGCCCTTTTTCAAGGGGGAGAGAGTGCGTGTTGGCTCACCATACAAAGGAATGTGTTTTTAGTTGGTGGAATGACGAAAGAGGCTGTCATAGTTTTTTATCCTTTAACTAGCAGCTGTTTTCTGTTGTAGATCTGAGATGCAGTAGATGGTGCTGAAGCAACACTGAGGCTCCTGAAATATCCACAGTCCAGTGTGTATATAGAAAGTGCCTGCTGGCTCTCCCAAACGTTGATGGTCCTGTGTCTTCAAGAGATGCATTCTGGGACAAGAAAACACTGACTGTTAGTTTTAAAAATGTTAATAAATAATCCTTTGTGTTACTTTTTTGTTCTTTACTGCTCGTGAAGGTAGGCAGATTAGGTAGTACAAATACCAACCAAGCAGTGCTTCAGGTGTTTTCAGCTCTGTGCAGATAGTGGACAGGTTTAAGCTCTTGAATGTCAGCTTTTTGACAGCTGTTGCTCAGTGTTGCCAAAATCAACACTGAAAGACAGGTGGAAGTTTGGGAGCACACTGCTCTAGGAATACCTGTTATAGCACACAGCCACAGTGCTTGTGTTTCCTGTCTGTCCACGCAGTCACTGGGAGAAGCATGCAGACAGGAAATGTTTCTCACTGTGACTAAGAAGTTGTATCAAGGTTTGTGCTGTCAAAATAATGCACTGTCAACAAGCCTTACTAGCTAGTAATGATAAGAGCTATCATGGACTGTTCTGCTAAAGGTCCTCTCAAGAATGCTGGTTGATAGTGTTGATCAGGATGCCAACTAATAACACAGTGGCATCATCTCTCAGTTCATAAAAGTACCTGTCTCTTTGAACTGTGTAGATTTGACAAGTGTTAGATACTTTATATCCCATTAGTGAAGGTAAATGAGTCTGCCTTTTTTACATGGGAGCCATTAATTTAATATTACGACTTGTGTTTGGTAATTTGCATGAAGGCAGGATCACTAGGACTCATCACTGACACATAGCCAACAAAGAATGCTTAGCTGACTTTAAAGATGAAATCATGGGCCAAAAAAATCTCTGTTCTTTCCTCAGCAGTTGGTTTTGTGAATAACTAAGATTCCTGTCCACTGCTTCTGAAAATTCTCATAGCATGGAATTGGTGTGATAGGGTAGTGTTGGTTTCTAGGGTTGTGAATAGCAATAGGGAACTTGGCTGGCTTTCTGAACCAATGGAAGTTATTTTCACTGTTCTCTACAAGTGTAGAGTGGATGAATGGGTAAGTGCACCTCTTGCATTTTCCTCCCCCGAATTGGAGGATCTTAAGCTTTAGAAATGCTTTAATGTTTCACAATTCTTCGGCTTCTCTTCATTTAAGAGAGCCCTCCCACTGCCTATAAAAGCTGCCTATAAGTGGCTTTTTTCAGATCATTTATGTATGTGTGAACATAAATAGACGCCCACTCCTTTTACATGGGAAGTGAAAACTATAGGGGGGGGGGGAATTACGCAGTTATCTTGGGTGACTTTGTACACACCACTTTGGTATGTAAGGGATATGAGCCTGAGAGCAATGGAAAATTGCTTTCCCTTGTTCTGTTGTGCTTCTGCTTTTTCTAGGGTACAATGAGTATACCCTACAGGATACAGGATCCTTACATAAGGAGAGAACAGTCTTTATCTGCAGCAAGTAACTTCTGAATTGGTCTTATAAGTGAATACTATGTTTTTAGCTTGGGGGATAAAAAAAAGAGAGGGGACTGTGAAATCATCCCAAGCTGAAATTAACTTCTCTACCTTATATGAGTGGAAAAAAGCAAAAGTTCCTTGTTAGGTTATTTAGAAAATTCATGATCAAATGCAGCATGACAGGCTGAGGGAGTTGGGGTTGTTCAGCCTGGAGAAGAGAAGATTCTGGGGAGACCTTATATCCAGTATCTGAAGGGTGCCTACAAGAAAGCTGGAGAGGGACTTTTCACAAGGGCATGTACTGATAGGAGGAGTGGGAATGGCTTCAAACTGGAAGAGGGTAGATTTAGATTAGATATTATGAAAAAAATTTTCACTGTAAGGGTGGTGGGGCAGTGGAAGAAATTGCCTAGGGAAGTTGTGGATGCCCCATCCCTGGAAGTGTTCAAGGCCAGGTTGGATGGGGCTTCGAGCAGCCTGGTCTAGTGGAAGGTGTTCCTGCCCATGGCAGGGGGGGTAGAACTAGATAATCTTTAAGGTCCCTTCCAACTGTAACCATTCTATGATTCTACGATTTGAAGGCTGCCTTACTAGGAGTCGTTTTGTAACTTCTTTCCTACTTTTTACTACTGTGAGCAGTAATACAAAGACTAATGTAAGGTGACTAGTTTTACAACACTTCAGCTGAACCCTTACAGATTCATTGAAATTCTGTAGCAATCAAAACTGAGTGCTAATGATAGTTGTAGGCTGCTGTCTATTTTGGCTGAAATCTACCAGGGACAGTTAAGTGTAGAGGTTATTTTAAACATTAGATAGTCTATTTCTTAAAAAAACATACTTGAAACCTAGACTGTTTTGACAGTTATAATGCAGATTGTAGAATTTCATTTTCTAATTTTTTAAATGTGTATTTATTTATTTCAAGAATATGTGTTTTCTTAAGCACTGTATTCTGAAGAAAATTGTTCTGGTGCCAGTTGGTTTATTAGATTCTGCTGTAACTTTAGTCTGAATTCTCACAGCTTTGTGCTACCATCAAATGAATTTCACTTTGTCTTTCTGTTGGGACGCAAGTCTTATTGGAAGTTTTGTTCTCATTTAGATACTCGATGAGGTTACTTTCAGCTTTTTGGGGTGATATAAATAATTGAAGATTTTGCGCCTTGTATTTTGGCAGGCTTTTCAGCCTTAAGTCTTTGAACATATTTCTTCAAGCATCTATTTTCGTCTTCAGTATCTTCAGGACTCCACGCTTCAGTCCATGCATAATGCCATATCCAGAAGTAACACATTTGTATGTCACTTTGACTTCTAACTTGCTTGTAAGAATTATACTCGTGCTCTTGTCTGAAGTATTTAAATTTTGGCTTTAGTGACTTTGGTTTACTGCTTTTCTGGGTGCAGTAACATGAATTATGTTTTTAGGTAGGTGATGTATTTGCATTTTAAGAGTTCAGATGCGTATTTTTCAAAATAGCATGCTTTATGCAGTCTGTGTAATGGATCTGTTCTTGTCACTTACCGAGCTTAGTGTTTGTGTTGCTCTTGGTAGAGAGGGATGTCTTTTGATTTGTTTTCTGTTAGCTTCTAAAAATACTGACAGGGTGAGCATTGTGTTTACCCTGAAAGAATGTTTTACATCCCTTTGGATGTTGATTCCACGTTTACAATAACTTATGATCGGTTAATTGTTTTTAATCCACAATACAATCAACACAAAAATAACATTATCCAAAATTAGTAAGGATAGCACATGGAGCTAGGCCAAGTGCCTTTTGGGCATATCTGTCACAATTGCTTTTATTGCTTGTATTTGTGGTTTCTTCTGGTCAGAGACTTTGACTGATACTTGTTTATTCACACTTATTGTCTGTTGATTTTTCTTCATGCTGTCACTATTCTCATTTTGTTTTTTTTCTTTTGCCCTCACTTGCTAGGAAAGAGAAAGGCATATTAGAAAGGTATAATGCTTAGAGAAATTGATGGAAAATGCTTCCTGTATTTTGATTGGTGTCACAAGGAGTCACACTCCTACAGTCAGCTAAGTATTTGACATATTTTTGTCAAACTCAAGACCTATGTTCTTTATCCTTTCAAGAAGAGAAAGGGGTATTATATCACCTTTAAAGGAAAGAGTCATTCCATTGCTTTGAATTTTTTTTTTTATCTTTCAGATGGGATACAAAAAACTAATAGTGATTAGAAAAATCTGAATGTAAGGAACTTGTGCTAAAATCACTCTGTTCAATGTTAGGAACCCTTTTTATTGCCATGCATTGTAAGAAAACAAAGTGGTGAAATAATTGGAAAAAAAATCATTATGTCATTGACTTATGATTTTTACATGTAAAAATGTTATCTTAAATTCTGTGTGTGCTTTGTGCGTGTCAGAGTAAGCTTTAAGAAGCTGATCCCCTAAAACTTGAAATGGGTTTAATTTAGGTATTTGCACTTCTTAAAGGCATTTGACATAGAATATTCAGCTTGATGAGCACAAAATTTGATTAATTTCTCTGTGAATGGCACACTGTCTCATGCTCTGAAAAGTAAAACCCACACAACTTTAATATTGCAGTGTGTCAGATTTACTTTGCATTGCTGTGCATGAAAAAAGCAGAAACAATACTCTTTTCTGATTGCACATCTGAAGCATAAATGGAGGTATATTTAACTTGTTTAACTATAGATGCTTAGTCATAAAACTTTTCTGCAGTTGAAATGGAAATAACATCATCATTTAATTCCTTTGTCATGTTATCGTAGCCTTTGTGATTTAAGTTTTCAGCTGTCTGATATGTTCCATGCCTACTCGCTAGTTAATTTTGAGTAATTTATGTTAGTTGATATAAAGTTGGTGAGATACTTTAATTTTTCCAAGCAGTGAAGAGGTTTATTTATCAGGGTTTATTTATCAGGTACTGCAGATTTGCTCTAAACTTTCTTAGCTCTCTTTTTCTCCTCATTGGAGTTGCTCAGGTATTTTAGTAATGATGCTTTGGAAATAGCTTAGGTAAATGACACAGTATTTTGCATTAGATGAGACACCTTTAACCGTTTATATATAAAGCTGTGTGGTGTAAAGACTTGGGTGGATTGTTTATTATGTGAAATAGCATCCAAACCTTTCTTATGTTGATGTGTACATGAAACCAGTAAGTGTCAAGTCAAATACAGTAGCCCAGTCTGCTGTACTAGAATATAAAAGCATCCTAGATGGTGGTGTTGTGTGGCTGCATGTCATAAATCGTCCTAAGGGGAAGTGACAAAATAAATATGTATTTAAAAAAGGGGGCGTGACTTGAAAAAATTAAACTATAATTGTCTTGGTGACTCAATGTACTTCTCAGTGCTTCATTTCCCAATGCTGACTAAGACGGGTGAGTTGTTGGGAATATATTGGAATGGAATTTCAGTATTGTATTAAAGAGGAAAAGAAAATAGGAAAGAAGTGGAAGCTTCTTGAGTTTAAGAACTATAGGGTCCAGTAGTGGTCTGCAAGTGACTGAACTATATTTTAAAGGTTTCAGTTCATGTTTTCCTTATTTAATGTAGTTAGTTGGTATCTAGGTGTGTCATCTTATTGGTTAGATGGTCACTTTGGGAAAGAACTTGTCTTGATGGGAAAGGATGGATACAGTCTATAAGTTCAGTAATTCATCTATGAAAGAAAGAGCCTCTGCAATCATTAGCTGAATTGGTTCACAGAATATTCTGCCATATATATAGGGTGGGGGGCTTTTTGGTTTTGTTTTGTGGTGGGTTTTTTTTTCTGCAATGCTTTTTTTTAATGTACGTCTTTCTTTTTGCTTTCAGGTCTTGAGTATAAAATTACGTAAGTTCTAAAAATGGGAAGAATTTTTCTGGATCATATTGGTGGCACTCGCCTGTTCTCCTGTGCAAACTGTGACACGATTCTCACCAATCGCTCTGAGCTCATCTCCACTCGTTTTACAGGGGCCACGGGAAGAGCCTTTCTTTTTAACAAGGTTGGTAAGAAGCTGAGGGGGAACTACTAGTTGCTTTTGAAAAATGAGTTTGTGGGATATGAATCTGTCATCAAAAGTCAAAAACTTCTTGGCTAAAGTGTTGTGTAATTGCTCTTCTAATTTTTTTTAATTTTTTATTTTGTTCTATTCAGCTGTCTTTGAAGTCAAATTAGGCATTTACTATTGATGGCAAGCTATCTAAATTAGTTTATCTGCAGTGCTAAAAGACTATAAAGAGAACTGTGTATATAGAGAGGCATCATGCCAAAATGCATGGAGTTTTAACTTTGGAAACTTCTGTAAAAGGAAACTCAAATTCACTGTGAGAGTAGCTTTTGTCTATCAAAGAGTTCCAAAGGCATTTGCACTTCTACTCAGCGGGGAAAAAAAAGGTCTAGGTAATATTTTGCTTAATTTCTAAAACACATTTAATGTAACAGTAGCTGGGCAGCTTTAGGTAACCACAATCTCTTTTACAGGCAATAATACAATAATATATTTTTTTTATTGATCAAATTTGATTTAATTCAACAGACTGAAATATGAAAGTCATAACTCTGAGTGAATTGTAGCATTATTTATTAACTCTTCCATATAGACTCGCCCATTAGACTAATTGAAAAACAGTGATTGTCCTTTGCTTTCTCACAAAGTCCCTGGTCATGTAATCATTGGTGTGTTTTGGTTTGGGCTTTTCCTTGAAAGCTGTTTGGCCATTAGCAGAGTTGATAGAGGCATCAGTAATGCCTTCACTTAACTGTGCTTGGCCTTCGGATTTGTGCTATGCTGTTAAACCATAGCTGTGCATCTGATTTCTTTTCTCATTCAATAAGCACTGAATCCTGGGGTTCAAATTTTTCTTGTGGTTACATAGTGGGTTTTAATCACAGAAGTTTGATTTTTACATTTCTGCAGTCAGAAGCCTTACATGTGAAGCAGAGAGAACAAGCACAGTCAGGTGGAAGGCTGAGAAAGCAGTGCGGCCCCATCTTTTAAAATCCTACTGCATATTAGTAGTTTGGATATAGTTCTGACGTCAGCTTTTAATTCAACTAGAATTATACATCGTGGTTCTGTGGTGTTGCTGCCTAAACAAGTTAAAAGTGTATTTTAAACTGCAAGATACCACACAAAGAAAGGTGAATGTTTAATGCCTATGTTCTCAGCCACTGAGCCTTCCATTTTCCAAGATGATTATTTCAAAAGCATCCTAAGATTTTTAAAGAAGTACCTCTTTTAATATTTTGGTTCTGATTTCTGGGAATAAGTGATCACATCAGTTGCAGAAATGGGTTACTTATGTTACAAGTGGTTTAATATCAATTAGTTTACAAGCTATTCACCAGGAATTTCTTGCCCAAAGTTGAACATAGCTCTGCAGTCTCCTACATCTTTTGATACCATTTAATGTCTCTCAGTTAAACAGTGAGGATTATACATCCCTGTGAAGCACATCTTCAAAGTGCTACCTTATCAAGCAGCAGATTTTCAGGGACTGTTGACTTATTACACTGCAGTTTTCAGTTTGTGCAGCGCCACAGGCTCTTTACTTTTAAAATGTTGATAGTCATGCACATTGTTGCCAAGCTTTGCTCTAGGCAGACTAATCCTTTCTATTCCCTATCCCCTGTGTATTTATATCAGGTGGTAAATCTGCAATACAGCGAAGTTCAGGATCGGGTCATGCTCACTGGCCGCCACATGGTTCGAGACGTGAGCTGCAAGAACTGCAACAGCAAACTGGGTTGGATCTATGAATTTGCCACTGAAGACAGCCAGCGCTACAAGGAAGGCCGTGTTATCCTGGAAAGAGCGTTGGTCCGAGAGAGTGAAGGATTTGAGGAGCATGTTCCATCCGACAATTCCTGAAGAGACTTGAGTCTCTTCGCAGGTTCTCTTCAATTGAAACTCAAAAATAATAAAATCAACAAAAAAATCTGCTTACATACACTGTCACCTTAGCATCAGAGTCGGATTCATGGACTACAGAGTGGGAAAGATTGTGAGAGTATTTCAGATGGAACCTTCCTTTCTTTATTCCTTTTATATTTTACTTTCCCTCCAGCAGCTGTTTGTAGAAAGAATGTTGTGCAGATGCTGTAACTTTTTCTCTCTTGCATTTACATCTGTTAGATTTGAGATTGTATCTACAGATACAATGGGCTAAAAGGAAAATATTTGGGGGATTTGTCTTTTGTTAGAGAGAAATCAATGAGTTTGTTTTTTTTTTTTAGTTTGCACAAACTGATGTCAGCATAAAGTTATTTTAAAACTACAGATGTTTTTTAAAAAGTATATTCCAATTTTTGGCTTAAGTTTTTAGTTAGTTTTTTTTTTTACCCGGTCTTTTCACCTGATTTGCTAGCTAAAGTAAAGAGATCCGAATTTGTGCCGAGTGCTAAAGGTTCAGTGTTGGTACAGCTTGGGCTGGCCCTTGTGCCATATTCTTGTTGAGGTTGATTGGTAGCACAGAGCCCATTATTTCTTGTTGTTCCTGACCCAAAGATGTCGCCATTCCTTGTTTATTTGTGAAGTCCCATTCACCATGTAAACTGGTGTTGATTGGAAACTACTCTTGAAATAGGGCAAAACTGCTTGGCTTTTTTTAATTTTAACTGATGTAACTTATAAGCATAGTAATAATATAAAATAATAGTTGTCTGTTTAGTCTTGCGTTGCTTACAAATCAGAAGCTGTGTTTGTAATGATAGGGATCCACTGAGAAACTACTGTTTCAGTAGTAATTTTTTTTCGTTTCTCTACTAATCTCATTAAGTAGACAGGCAATTGCAAATCTTAATTCTTCTTCAAGTAGCTTTCTTTAAACCCAGAACTTCCTATGTTAAACACAGCTGCTGTGTAAAAGGAGAAAATTGCCAGCATGTTTGTTCATGCCTAGAGTTATGCAATCTGCATCTCTTGAAAAGATTAACTTAAACAGCTTGTTTTCAAATGCTGCTTCTGGTGTTGAAACCTTTATCTTTCAACTTTGTTGAACCTTTTCATTGTGATGTTACATTTTTATCTTTCTGGGCAGCAGTACGTCAGGCTAGTAGTAACTAGTGACTTGGATTCCTGCTTTCTTCTTGTAGAGGTCAGCTCTGTTTAAAACAGTGATCTTGCTTGCCTTTTTAGCAAAAATGCTCTTCATTAACTTAACTCAAGGGTGCCCAAACACTTTCATTGTGTTTTAAGCCATAAGTTGAGATCTCAAGGGCTGAAATTATTTTGAATGTTAGATATGTATGATTCCTTATCAAAGATACAAGTTTGTTTGGTTTTTTTTTTTGTATTGGAACATTGCGGTCAACATGAAATAAGTTACCTGCAGATGTACAAGAAGGGGAGGGGGAAACCCCACCCAACCAAACAGATCTGGGTTCTGACCTTTCAGAATAACTTTTCTTCACTAGCCACAGCTCCATACCTGAAACTAAAATGTGGAGGGTGACTATGCAGAGTATTTTTCTTAATTTTTTTGGTTGCCAAGTGGCAATTTGGACACCCCTGACTTGAATCTACTGCCTATTTCATGTAAAAGTAGCTTTATTATAGAACTGTCACATAGAAAGAAAACAGAGTAGATCACATACCAGAGCTGTGCTTGAATCAAGCTGCTTAAACAATAGTGTACTTGTGCCTCAAATGAATCAGTTTTTGCACTGAGTACAGTAGTACCCCATTATCTTGTACTTCTGTCCTTCACAGACCTAAAAGCCCCATTAGCATGGTTCTCTGCAGTACTTTTCTTGTACTTATGACATTACAGTACAATAAAGTATGTTTTGTCCTGAATTGGTATTTGCCGTTCTTTTTGAGTAATTTTCGCGGAGTCTGTCAACCGAATGACATAACCTGTCTTCCATTCCCTACGTTGAGTAAATCATTGTGTTTCTGCAGCACAGTGACAAGCTGTTGATGAACATCTCTCTGAATAGGTGGCAAAAGAATGTACTGTTGATTTGTGGAAGGTGCTAAGTAAAGCTTCATGTGTACTGCCTGGACACTTGAAAGCCTTCAATTTACTCCTGATAAAGAGAAAATAAAAAACAGGAAATTGCTCATTTAATGGAATTATGGGTGCCAAAAGTCTTTTCCTGTCCTTGAAAAGATGGCAAGCTAAGCAAAACTCCAGCTGCTGCAAGAAATGTGAAGTTTTTGCTTCTGAAGTGGCTTGGGAATTGAGGAACTGGAAATTTGTATATCTGGAATTTTGTGACCTTTTTTCTTTGCATGTAAATGCTAGGGAAAAGCCTTCTGCTAGCAGCTGGTCAACTTCATAAACTGTAGCTGAAGAACTGAGGTGAGAGGATCGTTAGATTGGTTTAATGGAGCCTGAGAGGCTTATTATAACTTATATTAAGACGACCTCTTTATTTTGGTAGAATGTTAGACTGTGAGATGTTAAAGATTACTTTCCCCAAAGTCTATGATTTGGAAAACACTATTGAGGTGAATTCATTAAAAGCCTATAAGGCTTAAGCAAGTCCACTGCAGCTTTAAAACAGTAGATGTCGGATTGCTCCTTTTAGCCGATGTGCCGTTCCCTTCTGTATCACCTTCATGGCGCTGTGGGAGAGTTCAGCCTCAAATTTTGACTGCTCCTCCTTGAGGCGCTTTGTGTGTGAATACAGATAACGTATCTGTAGGGAACAAGACGATTGGTTACAGTATGGCTAGCAACAGAGAAGACATTGCTATTTGGCCTTAAATATTATTTTGAATTAGTGCAGTAGCCTTGGATTCCCAAACAAGGCATGGCTGGCACAGAAAAATGTGCCGCTGCAGTGAACTTGTGCCTGGCATGTGATGGTGTGCCTGTGCTGTCTTAGACGAAGAAGGTAGCAAGGAAATTACAGTGCACAACAGATTACACTGCGTGTTTATGGAATTTGTCCTCTTAGGCTGCAGTTTGGGCTGAAGCTTAGGCTGCAGCTTGGGCTAGCAGCGGTGCTATGACTTTTGCCTAACATGAGCTGTATTAGAGTTTACATTACCCACGCTCTGATCTCATCCTGGCGTTGCAGTGTAGGTGTACCCAAAATTGAAGTACTTTATTGAAGCTGCTGACTACCATTTCAGCAAAACACAGCTTTGGGGAGATTAAAAGATGGGATGGTGTGTTTGTGGATTGAAAAAGCATTTTAATTATGCTTTCTCTGGATATTCAAAAGACCTTTTGAAAGGGCATGCGTATCTCGTGGCTCTGTTAGAAAAGGTAGCGTTACACTGGGCTCTGGGGATGGCTATGGTCAGCTGACGCAGGCTTATTCTTACAGGGCAAACTTGTGTCTCCAGATTTCTGCCAGAGCTGTGGGAAATAGCAAATCATCAGTGGATTAACAGGTAAGGAACTGGTGAAGCTGCAGTTCAGGACACAATTGACAGGTATAAGGAAGAGGTGACTGGGAAGGCTATAGCATTGACATGGAAAAGGCTAGCTACTTAATCACCCCTATTGTAGAAGAGAAATCTAAGCTGTGATGTTGCAGTACCATTCTGCAAATGCCAGTAGTGTGTTGTGTTTCCTTCTTGGGCGTGCCTTCACTTATTTAACAAAACAATTAAAAAAAAAAAACAGTGAAGCTTGGTTTCCTGTGGTTCTTGAGGGCTTTGCGGACTCCCTGATACCTGGCAGGGATGAAATGCTTCAGACTTTGTTCAACTGGGGCACTGATTAGGGTCAGTCTCCAATCTGGGCCCTGTTTTTGCAGGACTTTAAACATCTAAGCAATTTTGAGACCGTTTTCTTCATAAGCTGGAGTTAAAAGTGCCCAATAACTTAAAAAAAGATCACTTTGAGTGGTGAGGAGGAGTATGACCTGATTGATTATGTCACTCTAAGCTTTTTTTTTTTTCCTTCCAGGAAATCTGAAATATGGCCAAAGAAAATGAGCTCCTGTCTGTCTCATTAACTATTACATGGCAAAAACATTTGGCAGCTTCTGACAAGCCCAATTTTGACAGCGTGAAGCTCTTCCTGGTGTTATTGTTACTTCCCTCACCACCTCTCTCTGGTGTAAGGATTTCTGGTAGGTGTAGGAAATGTCAACGTTTGCCTTCAGGTCTTTTGTTTGTGTACTAATAGGGTTGTTCTTATTTGAATGGGTTTCTATGATGCTAGTAAAACTGCTGGCAGCCTAATGCCAGCCTTCCACTGGGTAAGGGCCCTTCTGGCAGGATATTAGTGACATTATCATCTCTCTCATCCTCAAGTCTAGGCAGAGGTTGTGTGGGAATGATACTTGACTGAACATCCTGTTCTGGGTAGAGGTGATGTGAAGGAAGACCTCATTCACCCTGTTCACAGGACACTTCCATTCCGTTGCTATGCTATGTCTTTTTCCATCTGATGTTGTTGTAGGTGTGATCTGCTTAAGTTTGCATTGCAGCTCCTCCTTTTAAAAAGGAGATGACTGTGAGACAGCAGTCTGTGCCTCTTACATGTGGCATTTCTCTCTCAAGGGCCTGAAATACTTAGTTTGTTACAGGCTGCTCTGTCTTCTGCTCAGTTTGAAGGGGTGGCCGTGTTTCTGTTTGACTTGCTACTGCAAAAATAAACCCTGGCACTTGGCTAAGAAACAGCCAGAATGTCTCTGCACTGGGAGGCAGGTTATGGAAGAGAAACCCAGATAAACGAGGAAGGAAGACATTTGTGTGTGTGTAAGGGGGTATTCAAGTCTTAGTAAACCAGACATTCACTCAGAAGCAGCAGAGCTGGGAGAAATTCTGGAGGTAAGCTTGCACCTTTTCTTTATGACTTGTGTGGGTTCAGGGAAAGTGGAAATCACTTGGGCAGTGTAGAGGATGTAAGGTTTTCTAATAAACAGAGGAAGAGACTGAATTTAAGCACTTCTTGTTTCTTTTGAGAAACCTCACTGAATGTCCTTGCTGTAGGACACTGATAACCAAGTGCAGAACCAGAGCTAAGTTTCTGGCCTCTCTGTGTTTGGGTGAAGGCAGCTGGAAACTAATTGTCCTTCAGAGTAGGCTCTGTTTTTGTTCTCATTATCTGAAGCATTTAACACTATCAGAAACTTGCATTTCTTATAGAAGTAAAAATAGGAGAAGGAACAAAAAGCTATGGTGTTAATTTGTATTTCCTAAGTGTCTGACAGGAGTAGGTGGGGGGAGAGAAGGGTGTTCAGACTTTACATTTTGACTCTGACCGCAAGAGAGATGTGTGCTTGCCTGACATCAGGATACAGTGCTGTTTACCTCTAGGACTCAGGGATGTTTAGATTTTGGATTTTGCTTTGTCCTTTTGGAAGCGTTTGATTTGACTGTTGTAAACATTTACAAGTGTCTGAAACACTAAGTTTACTGAATTAGGACAGACTGCACGCCATAGTTATTTGCAGACTAATGGCAGACATTGCAATAGATGCAGTTGGTGAAATAGGGAGACCCCTTCCCTGCTAGGGGAACACAAGGGAGAATGGCTGGCTCATGCAAGGGTGCTTAGCCAAAAAACCTGGTGACTTTCATCTGTCCTTATAGACAACTGAGTATCACCATCTCCTGTTTTTGCAAGTGTTTGAAGACTATTATTCTAAGCACAACTACCTGGTGAGTACAGAAGGAGGAAGAGTATGTTTATTACTTTTCAGGGGTGGACCTTTGCTCCAGTGCACCATCAAGAAGGTGGGATGCTCTGAGGGAGGCGGTGAGAACTCAGGTGCCATCCCATGGCTAGGGTGCAGAAACAGCCTCTGTGGCTATGCTGCTGGTGGTATTTGGCCAGCAGATCTTTATCCCATGTCCTACCCACTTTTATTAGGTTTGGTCTGGTCTGGAAATCCATGTGCAGGTATGCTTTAGTCCACACAGAGTGCAGCTGCCCATGCCCCCAGCCAGAGCAATTTGCTTAGGCTTCCTTAGGGCAATCTGTTTGCTTTAGGGAATAGGGGGAAAGTAAAACCTACCTTAGCTCAGTCAGCACCCACAGGTGTACGTGGTGAAATGCATACAAAAAAAAAAGCCATAACTGCATGAATCTCTCATGATTGCTGCACCTTCCCTACAGAATTGGCACAGTTTAAGGATTTGTGGTAGTGCCTGCTTTTGGCAGTATTAGAGGGTCATTTCTAGTATCACTGTACCAGCATGATGGATTAGTCATTTCAGCTCAGAAGGGATCGATGGATTATCTATTCCTTGTCTCCCTGCTGAGAAGGGATTAGCTTAGTGATGTACTCAATAAGCCTCCATTCTTGGGATGAAGTTTCTCAGCGTGATTTCATATTGTAGCCGAAAGTACATTAGAGAGATACGATTTAGGTCAAAAAAGTAGAACACTTAAAAAGTGCCAGATTTCTGATGGATTGGGTAGCACATGGTTATCCTGTCCCTGCATACGTGCAGCCTGGGGGTGAAACTGGTATGTGATCACAAGAGTAAGGATGGCACCATCATCACCCTTTTATAGGTATGCATTGAGCTTGTAGTTACAACCTCCATCCCACCCTTCCTAACTTTGGACTGTTTGACTTTTTAATAAATTTGTTTCTAAAGGTAGTTTGGATATGAATTTCCAATGTGCATTTAACTGGCAACAGTAAAAGAAACTCAGATTAAGCATTTGTAATTGCTGGCTTCTTCAGGACTGGGATTTGAACTGGGAACCCCACTTGACGCAGTATCCCTTACTACTTAAGCTCCAAGGCTGACTGGTACTTAACCAGCAGCTGGAGGAAGCTTTTCATCAAAGAAAGCTGAGCAGATGTCAGACCTAGGCTTTAGAGGTTTTCTTTTGATGTAAGGTCTCAGCATGGGATAGGAAACTTTTTTCAGTTTGTATGCTGGTTCTGGTTAGGTTGGGTGAAGGGGGGGTGTTTTTGTTTTTGTTTTTTCCCCTCCTGATGCCTGGAGTTGGTTAATTTCCTGCCCCATATAGGGCTTTGGAGGAAGAGATAGGAAGATGAAAATTACTCTCTATTTCCTACCCAAACTGTTTGACTGACTCTCTTGCTTCCAGCCTCCTGAGTTGGGAAGGTTCCTGCTCCATGCATGTTCCCTATCAGGGGGAGAAATGCCCCATGATTTGTATGCCACATTTTTGGAAAAGGGAGGAGCAGCTGGAGGTAGCTTACTGTCTATCTCACCCTGCTTCATTTGCTCTATCAAGCTGCAGGTAAGCTCAGGGCTTCTGGAAACTTTGGCTGCCTGTCAAAACAAACTTGAGGCACAGAAAAACAACAGCTTTTAACACTCAGTCCACTGCAGACTTAGGACAAAAAATTCCAATGTTTGCATGAAACCAAAAATAAACACGAAAGCTGTTTCCCCCATAAAACTCACTTCAGCAGCATTGGTATTTTTATGTCGAAAGGCTGAAGGAGAAACTGGTGGAAGTCTGGCATAGGGAGGGAGGGGAAGGCAAAGGCAGAGATGGACACTCTGCCAGAGGTTTTGTAGTTAGTTGCTGGTGGTGTTGATGCTTAGATATCGTCTCCAGGTGCCTTGGGAAAGGTGATACTCATTACTCCTTTACCTGTCTCCTTCTTTTCTACTTCTCTCCCTGTTCTCTGCAGCCCTGTTGTGCTTTGTTCCTCCTGCAGTCTGTGTTCTTGCCTCTTGTCATCTCTCCACGCTGCCGTTCATTCGTCTCTTTCCTTCCTGCCCTGCTCCTTGCATCCCTGCTGAGTTTTCAGCAGGTGACCTTGTTCCTCCCAGCATGGCATCGGAGGTTGTGGTTCTCTGGTGCTGGGCTCAGCTCTTCGCTGCAGGCTCCTCCTCACCCCTGCACTGTGACAGCGATGCTGGTGGCGTGGCCGTATGGTGAACCGGTGCAGGGAGACAGAAAGGCTGTTGCTGGTCTGATTCACTGGGCTGTCACGCAAACAACACACGCAGCCTTGCGAGCAGACCGCTGGGGGTGATGCAAAGAGCAGCCAAGGCTTGCTTGCACTGGCACTACCTCTGAAATTAGGTTTTTGTCCCTGGCCCTTCTGTGCTGCCAGGGAGGTGTGAAGAACACAGACACAAGTGAAGTGATCTTACCATTCTCAGCTCCTGCTTTGGTGGCACAGATGCTCAGGAGAGACAGGTATGGAGAAGGCTCTGCTCCTCTCTTCTGCACAGGGCTGGTCCCCAGCATGGATGAGGAACTGAGCTGGAACACTAACACATCCCTCTGCAGACATGCAGGTGACGGGCAAAAGGCATGCACCGGTGTGACAACGCTACCAAATTCCAAGGCCCAGCTCCAAAGTATAGTGTCAAAAATTTTTTTTAACAAAGTAATTGGAAACTTTGTTTTAAACAGGAAGAATTATATACATCCCCAGAGCCTTGTTTTCAGAAATGCCTAACCATTTCTAGATGAACTATTTTAGAACGTAATAACCTATCCTGAAGCAGACCCCCAGCATGGAGAACTTCAACCCAACTGTTCAATGCTTGGTAACTAAAATTATAACCAGCTGAAAGCAGAGCTGTGCATTAGAAAGTGCCAAGCAGCCTTAATTTAGGAGTCACTTTTTGCACAGACACTTCAGTTTGCCGGAAAAGAAAGGAGAGCCCAGCTGTCAACAAGTGCATCAGTTTGGACAGAGGGATGGAAAACTACATTTTTGCCTTTCATTTATTGTGCTTTGATATCTCTTTTCAGGAAGCGTACGTACATCTGTTTTTTCTTGTCTTAAATGGGTAGTTGTATAAAATCTAGCAGAGGCACATGTTTTTGTCCATCTTCTAACACTATAAAATTAAGTGTTTACATTATTGTCTTAGAAATGGCTTAGTTCAGTGACCTTTTCCAGCACTGACTAGCTGCCAAGTAATCAGTGCTTGAAAGACTCTGGACTTGATTCTTCTCTCCTTTACACTGTTTTTTGTTGGGTTTTTTTTTTTTCTGTTGTCATTAGCCAAGTTCATTGGAGCTACTCATTCCCTACAGGCTTGGTCTGAGTAGAAATATATATACATATTTCTGTATAATATACAGAATATATATACACATACAGAGAGAAATTATATAGAATAGAAATGAAATCATAGTAACTGGTGGGTTTCGGTTTTAGTTGACATTGTGCACACGTGCTGATATCACCAGTCTCCTGTAGCATACTTGTAAGCATCTTTTCCCCAGAGAATACCTCTGCAGCTGTTCTTTAGAGTTTTGTGTGACTTGCTGTTAGCTGTAAATTTCCCTGTCTGTACCAGTTAGAGGACCAGACCAAGATCTTTGTTATAAGAACACTAAATCATTTCTTTTCTTTTTGTAGGCAGTACAAAATACAGTCCTGGTTTGAGGTCCAAGAACTGGCAGCTCAGGTGAAATCCGTTCTTTAACCACTCCCAGCTTAGGCTTTATGCTGTATCATTAAGTGGAAGCAGAATCCTTTCCTACTATCAAGCTTAGTAACAGATGTGACCAGTTTTGGAATGACTGTAGCAAATCATCACAGTTTTCCACGCTGCATGCCATTTGCTGCACATGTTTATATTTGGCAGGTGAGAACGATACCACCTAACAATTTTACTTACGATTTTAACCCAAAGACTTCAAGGCCTTTTATCAAAAAAAGCTGATAATGACTACTCGCTTTTGCATATGGATGCTCAGACACTTCAGATGATTCACCCGGAGTCTACACTACAGTTCTGAGGTCTTATAGCTTGTGACTCTGGGAGCGCAGTGACTCTGAGTAAAAATCGTTATCCATTGATGTTGGATTGCTGGTCTGTGGTGGCAGGGAAGTGCTGCTTGGTGGGGCTACACTGAGGATGTGTAACCTGAGGGTAACAGTCAGTAAAGTTATACTATCCCAAATATTAACTCAGTTGTGCCTTATGGCAAAGCTTTGACTAGTGCTGAATTAAAATGACAGCAAGCAATGAAATGGTGTCATTTTTCAGTCACCTTTCAGAGTGTTTCCTTTTAAGTCTTCTTAGATAAACAAGTTTGGTGATCTGCCATCTTCATTTCTTCCCTGCCCTCGCTCCTGTATTTTGTCTCCATCTGTTCATCACAAACTTAATGTTTCTCATTGTGACGTCCTGCCAAACCACCATCCTCTTTCTTGAAGACCTTTTGCTCCCTGTTCTTCACATCTACTCAGACCTTCACCAGCCTCCACCCTTCTCTAGTCCCATCATATACTTTCTTCTGTTGTCCTTGGCTGATCTCTGCATCCTCTTTCTACTTCACCGAATCTGTGTGGTTTCTTACTAGATCAAGTGGTGTTTAGAACTCTTACTGACTCCTTTTCCTAGGTTGCAGGTAGGATTGGTGTGAAATGTGCCAGAGACTCTAACAAGGGTCCTCCATAGGCATTCTATCTCTGTTTTGAAACTGAGCCGGAAGGTCTTTAAGATTATTATAGCAGTATTTCCATTGCTCCCTCAACAAATGCAGTACATCTGACTAGGCTGCTGCCTCCATGCTTTGAGTGTATCTGATTACCACCCCCAGCTTACCTTTAATAAAATCCCAAGCTGACTTGGCTGCAGCTGGTGGGGTGTGATGGAGGTGACAAAATTAATTTACAGGAGGGGAAGCAAGCAGTGACAGGGACCCCTGCATAGAGATACCATTATTTTCCTCCCTCAGCCTAAGAAACAATAGAAAAAGAGAACGCTGCAGCTGGGCACTGCAGTATGTAGCCACAGATGGTGGATTGCCTCGATACTTTTTCTTTATAAAGGTTTTTTTTTGCGCTTCTCTGATATTTGATGTGGCCTGATCCCAGAGAGGAATGCCAACCACTGTCAAAACACAAACATGTGTTGCTTTGTTTTCAAGTCCACATGGGATAAATCCAGGTTCTCTGCAAAGCACCAGTGTTCCACACATCGGGTCTATTTTAAAGATTCCTGTTGTTAAGAAAATGCTGTTGCAATCCCTTCCAAGATCATCCCTGAGCTGACCCGTATGGGGTGGTCTAAATGCAGCTCAGTGCCAACTCACCTTCTGGAGGCATCTGCATCCCACTCCCCCTTCATTACCTTTACAGTGAGATGTGCCCATTGTAATAATCAATGTTTATGTCTGAAAAATGTTAATGGCTGTGTATATACCACATGCCATACATTATCGACCCTGTATTTTTTTTACAAAGAGCTATTTTCTGAAAGCACGAGGGACTCTGTGGAAGTTTCAAGATCTAGAAATGTCGGGGAGTGAAACCTGAAGCAAAATTTGGCAGCCTGCAAATTATTTATCACCTGGGAGCAAAAGAAGAGTGGGCTGGACTTTCGCTGAATCACTGCAACCCAGAGATGTGGTCCTGCCCACTCGCTTGGCCTTTGCCAGGGCTCCTCTGCCTAATTTTTAGCTGATAAGGATGGGCACCCTGCCCTTACTGGGGAGAACCTTTCTCTGATGAGTGTACCTGGGCCTCAAGACAAACATATATCCTTACAAGCTTTCCCCCTGCAAATTCTCACTTTATTTTCCTGGTTGTCAAAGCTGCTAACAAAGATGATTTGATTTGTCCTCGCTGAATAACTTCAGACAACCTTCCCAAGGAGGCTGCAGTTGCAACTTGTGATTAAAGTATTCCAGCTCACCCTGACGTGGCTGAAGCAGAGGTCCATGTGATTGCGGGGGGGATGAGTGTTTGTGACTGACTCGAAGGGTATATAATATCTGGCTATAATCTTTGGGGTAAAATACATCCGTGTCACTTCAAGTTCTCAGGCCAGGTCCCAAGTTCTTATTTGTTTCCTTCCAAAATAAAACTCGGGTCAGGTTCTTCCCAAAGCTATGCTTCAGCACTGTTTATTGCAACATCAAACTTTGGGACAGACGTTGTTAGGCTCATGTTGGTTGAACAAGTATTTATTAGAAATCTAAAGCAACTTTATTTCCCCAGCATTCCACACTGAGGATGTCAGATTTGGAGCTTTCCAAGGCAGCTGCCACCTTAAAATAGACCAGGAGAATTCCTATTGTTCAGGTGACATAATGAGGCTGAGATGCAAGTGCAGAGGGAAGCAGTAGCTGGTATGTTTTGACTGATTCTTTTTTTCCTGATGTCTTTTTCTTTTTTTCTAAATAATATATTTTATGGGGGAGAATAGGGGAAGATCAGCGGCCAGCTTCTGGCTGGTGAAGTTGGGATGCACAGCCTGCAGAGAGGGTGAACGTGACTTAACGCCTACATCTGACAGGAACCGATTTAGACATTTGCTCTGCCTCTGCAGAGGGCTGCACTGCCGTATTAAACATCAGTGCCTGATTAGTACCCCCCCATCCCTTTCTCAAAGGAGGAGAGGAGGAACGAGCAGAAGTTAATAGCTGGTGGCCAGTGCATTCACTGTAGCTTTATAAGCACTGAATTGAAGTCCTTGCCCCAAAAATGTGTGGGTAGGTTCTGGTATAAAACCAAGTCCCCTTTGCAGACCGTAAGCATCGCACTGTGGGGAGGGGAAGCTGCTGTAAGCATCACCCTGACCAGAGATTCTGCTGAGGACCACAGGAACACATCTCAGGCAAGCTTCGTTGAACCCAGCACGTCCTCGCAGACTGTTTGAGTGAATCAGCGCTTACCAGCATTGGGCTAAATTTTGTTGTTGAAAATCCTACTTGTATGAAGTGGAGTCAGGAGGAGGGCAGCTGGTACAGCCCTGGAAATGAAGAGACCTTGGGTCTATGCCCAGTTCTGCCACAACCCCTTTCTTACAAGGTCATTTCACTTTTTGTCCTTCAAGTTACCCCCATCCTGTGTGAAATAAGAGGGCTATGAAAGACCTAGAAGTTGTCTGTCAAAAGTATTATTTTGTCAACTGAAGAAGCCATGGCAACATAAAGCTACAACACAGTTTCTGTCACAAGACTAACTTGAGTCAGTTACTGCCTCTGAAACATCTGTGGTGTGGGCTAAAAGTAGACTTTTCTACCAGAATTGAAGTACATTGAAGGAGTCACAAAAAATGTCCTAAAATAGGGGGAGGAAAGAGGGAATATCAGATGAGGGGGGGATGGATGGACAAAAGCATGCAACAACAGTTAAGAAATGCCTCAAAAATTTCCCTGCTTCTTTTGTGGTTTTTCTTTTTCCAGCCAGACCAATGAGTTTACTGCATTTGCTGAATTGTGATGTACCAAAGGAATTACCTGCAGCTGGGGTTTTATACCACCACTTGGTTCCGTGGGGACTGGAAAGTTGTAGGAGTCTTACCTGAGGGCTTTATCCAGATGTGTACCGGTTCCTATTTTGCCTTTATCCTACGTTATGCTAACTTCTATCCTCCCTGCATTCCTCCCTGTTCTAGGAATGCATCTATCTAGAGACTGGAAACATGAAAATAAGATCACCAGATGATATATTACCTGGAAAAATGCAAATACATGTGCTGGAGGGGAAAAAAAGTTGCTTCTCTGTGAGAGGGATTTGAGACATCTGAAATAGTGGAGATGTAGTGGGGAACATTTTGGACATGACTTTGTGATGCGACTAGCAAAACAGGCCGGTTTGGGGCCTGCCTGTATGAAGGCAGCATGCCCTTGGACACATCACACTTGCTCAGATCTGTAAACTGTACAAAGGATTCTTATTAAAGAAACACATTTCTACAATGCTTTTCACTTGATTATCTCAGAGTGCTTTAGTAGGCTTAGAAGATGCTGGGGAACAATAGACACAGAAGCTGTGCAGTAAATCTTGCAACACGTATTTCTGTGGCAGTCATCTTTTCTTACTCTCTTTTATCCAGGCATCAAAAGGAAAAGAACAAGAGGAAAACAAAGGCTGAGGCTCACATCCAACGTTTTTCTCTATCGTTTTTGCCAAAGAAAAGAAGAAAGGAAACAAATACTATGGCATGTAAATAATACTTTTTTTTTCCTTGTCTAATTTAGACACACTTTCATTTGTTCTCTGTAATTAGGTAGAAGCTACTGGAATGATTTATATGTCAGACCTGACAGACAATATTGTAATTGTACCATCCTTTTAATAGATACTTTGGCTCCTGAAAGCTTTGAATCAAAAACTTTATTTCAAATGCATGCATACTTCAGCAAATTTCAGAAGTAATTGCCAGTTTCATGGTTTGTACCTGATATTACGTTGATCTAAAGCCAGGTTTTGAAAGTTTGGAAAATATGGCTCCAGGTTTTTTAGCAAAGGCCATCTGAGATAATGAGCAAAAAGAAAGGAAGAGTGTTAATGTTTTACGGGTCAGGTGTGCAGGAGTGTGTGATGTATTTGGTGCTTTTAAGATATGCCAGAAAGTCTAATCCAAGGCCAGGAAGGCAACCAAGCAAGCAGAGGAATTTGGATGATAAAGTATCAACACAAACTGATGACTGCTGTAGTGTGTGCATTAAGGGGGGTTTAAAGCCCCCCTAAAGCAAAACAAAGGCTCTGCATTGTTGTTAGGAGATCCTTGTCAGAGGGATGGACCAACAAGCAAAGTATGCTGGAGAAGGGGGACAGGTTTACGTGCCGCCTTGAAGGAGGATGGGGAATCATTGTGTCTCCTGCACGCATGTGCCTGTGCTGCGGCTGTACCGGGCTCGCTGGGCTCATCCCAGCTGGCAGCCACACTTAGTAGGTGCCACTGTTTCGATGCTTGATGTGGGGAATCGAGGGCCGGGTTTGCAGGAGTGCAGCGAGCATCTTCTGCTCTCACAGAGGCAAGTGAGAGGTGTGGGCACCCGCTTGCTCTGAAAGCCTAAACCACAACACTTTGCTGTTCTTAGACTACCCCTTTTTGTAAATACTGACCTTGCTGGTTTTGGGGCCTTGCCCTGGTACAGGAGTGTTTGGAGATGTTCCTCTGAAAAAGGTAACTTCTTTTTCTTTTGTAATGTTTCATACTAAAATATCCTCCTCCCCCCCCTCCCCAAACTGTAGTCTCCTGTGTCCATAAGGACTGTGCCTGGCCTTGGCTGGTGGGTCACCTCTCCATTCTCCATTCACCCCCAGGACATTAGCCTGTGATGAAACCCCACTGATGCAGAACTGATGAAAATTGCGTGGGGGATCCTGAATGAGAAGGTGTGTAAAAGTCAGTCACCAAGGTAAAGCAAATCTTTTCAAATCCCTTTCTTGGCAAGCGAAATAGGAACGGTCTCTGAGCGTGGCTGGTAGGGGGTGGTTTGTGGTGCTGTGACTCTCCTGAGGGCTGGTGGCACCAGCAGCGGGGACTGAGTTTGTTCGCAGTGGGAAGTCAGGAATTTTGTTAGAAGGTATTTATGCATGCGAGTATCGGCTGTGTGGTGCAGCAGCTGAGTCTCACGGTGTGAAGCCTGCATCACCTGTTGTCTTGACAAAACAAGCCTGGGGTGAAAGGACCGCTCCCCCCACCATCATAGCTAACAGCAACTCTCTGTTCCCAAGTAATGGACAGTCTCCCTGAACGTAATTAACAACCATTGGAGGATTGTGGAAGTAGAAATGCTAGGATGTAAGCAGTTGTCTTGATGGAACATTCACCGTGTCTCCTGAAACAGCAATCACTGTGTAACCTTCGTGATAAACTAGTTCCTGGCCATGAGCTGTCCTGTGGCCTTGAGTGTGTAACAGATGTGTACAACTCGCACCCCGTTATCTGTCTTTTGCATAGCATCTCTGAGAGAATACAAACCCTCTATCCGCTCTGTGAGCACGGCCTTCACATCAGCAGAGCCTGAAAAAAACATCCCTGCTGCTCAGTCTTCTCTCCTGTAGCTGTCACAAATGAATGGCTGCTCTTCTGACCTGACCCACATTTGTATTCCGGTTATTCCACAACAGGATGGAGGAGCCAACAGCTTGCACCGTGTTTGAACAACGTCTACATCTTAAAACGCCCGAGATAGGATGCTCTGCAGCAGGGCTGTTGGTGTTGGAGACAGGGCTTGTACCCGCTGTTCTCAAGTACCTGTGAGGCTGTGCTTTGGAAATTGGGCATTTCACTGATCTATGTGTACTGTGAGGAGAAAGCTCATTTAATCATATGTTGAGGGAGTGGCAGCACTGCAGGGAAAGGCCAAAAAGGCCTGAGCTGGATCCTGTGGCCTGGAAAGACAATGAAGGGTGGCACCCGACCAGACCTCATTTTCTGAGGTTACCATTGGATGCTCGTCTTTTTCTTGATTGTTATTCCAGCTTAGCAAATACTGCCCTTACGGAAGTCGGAGTTGTTTTACCACAATTTGTGCCATTTATGTTGGCTAGAGAAAGACAACTTCTATGAGAAGACATACAATTTATTTTTAGTCTACTTAAAAGCTTTAACAGTCTAATCAAAGAGTCCTTGTCAATCCACTTACAACGATGCTAAGAATGATAGATTACATTATTAAGAATATTAGAGAGAAAGAAGATAAAAGAATAAAAACCCTTAATATACCAGTGTCAAAAATAATACATACACAGAGCGCTTTTGCTGCTGCAGCTTTCCCCAGATTATGCTCATCCCTCTGCTGCCTGGGCACCAGGTTCAGAGGTGCTGGCTGTCCCCCAGGAGAAGGTGGGAGGGCTGCAGCTAACATAGACCCACCAAGTCTTTCTCCTCCAGCAGTGTCATGCCAACAGTGGGGCCCCTCCGTCTGCCTCTCCAGGGCGGTGATGGTGGGGTTTCTGCCTCCTCTTCTGCTAGAGTCCACCTGAGGGTGTTTCCATCCCATGTCTAAGGCTTTCCCCGCTGTGCTCCTTGGTCCCCAGAGCCGCAGACGTCCACACTGACCCTCCAGGCAGAGCTGTGCACACCTCGCAGACCTGCTCCTCACCCTCCTTGTTGCCCGTGAGCGGTGTTTCTCAGCCCCAAGGTCACGTTCCTCCCTTGATGCAGCGGTTGCCCATGGGGGAGTAGTTCATAGCACCAGGACTGCCGCTATCGCCCTGTGCTGCAGGTTTCAAGGCCCCACTGCCCTCCCCTGCTGGCACCCCCACCCTGCCATTTTCCTCCTGTCTCAGGGACCGATTGCTGCAGACACACAGCCACACCGTGCTGCTGGGGGCCTTTCGGCACCTCTTGGACCAGGCGAAGCAAAACCTGAGGGCAGATGGGTGAGGGTCCCAGGTTGTTAGATGGATGCTGCTACAGCCACAGTGCTCTTGTGAAGCTCCCCACATGGCAAGTCCCAACCAAAGCAAGGCTGGCAAATCTCTATATTAGGTTTTGCAGCATTATTACACATCCTGTGGCCTGTTCCTGGCAGTGGCAAGACCATATTTTGTGAGCTGTAGGCATACAGACCCCCTCCGATGGTCCATGGACATGAGCTGTCACGCATGAGTCCAGCAAGGATGTTGCAAACCCTCCTGTGGCTCAAGGCTCCTCACCAGGACCGAGCAATTGATCTTCTCGGAGGCGTTTGCTCTTTCCTACCTGGTCTTGCCTCATGTGGGTCTGAGGGTGGCCTGTAGTTCTTGGCTTTGGTGCATAGCCACTACTTGGTTTACTTAATATGTTATTTCATAGCCAGGATAATTTGCACAATTAACCGAACTCTTACAATACCCAGGATTATACTTCTAGACTGTACAGCAGAGTTAAAAATTTCAGTAGTTGATGGGAGTCCCGCTGAGGAGGGTTTTACACCAAGAGTGATGGTCGGCATCTTTTATTGCGGTTGTAGCAAGAGCAACTTGCTCACTCTTGTCACGTACTGCAAACCTTGCTTTGGCGCCTTGTTTTACCGCCTGTGGGACTACGAATGTTACAAGTGGATGCTCTGTTATCTGCAACAACTGCTCAAAACCTAAACCAACTCTTACTAGGCTTTGGTTAGTACACACTTAAAAAGTTTCTAGTAATTTTAGTGTCACACTGTAATTAAAATCGTACTTTTCAATTAAAGTTATGTTACATGCACATGCGTTATCAGACAGCTTAGCCAGGCAGAGGTGATTTCTGGATGCTGGTTATACACACAAACCCAGCTGGATCCCACATAAGGGATTACAGACCCACTAGAAACCAAAGGATCTATTTCATATTCACATCTGGCTAAACTCTGTTCTAAACTGATTGAAAACTGATATCTTTTTGTATGCAATTTGCACGTGTAAGCGCCTCCCACTTGCTGGTGTCCTTCCAGAGAGGCAGCTGGGAGCACTCCGCCTTGCTGGGCTGCCCGTCGCTGCTGGTGTACAGCTCTCATCTCAGAAACCCTCCTGCTGTAAGTTTCTAAAATTGCCTCATCATCTCCTCCATAACAAAATAAAATGTTTCATCAGACCAATACATGATTACGTATCATCCATGTATGTAGTGCTTTGATATCCCCATCACTGGGGACCTTTAGTTTTCTACTCATTCCAGCACCATGAATTTATACATAGGTGCTCTAAATTATACTCGAAACTGTGCTATGCAGTTGTCTTAATATTGCAAAGCTACACTAACAGTATATATTTTTAAAATATAACACCTTACTAGAAATTGCTACACTTAATTTGTTTATCTTTGCTTCTCATAGTACTCAAAATACTATGTTTTGCAGATACACAAAGTCACAGCTATGTGTTTTCTGTGTTACACGTATACAGGCACTGCATCGTAGTAATCACGATTGCTATCGATAATAGGAGGTATGTCCATCCTCATCAAGGGAAACGGGGTTTCTCTCATTTGGAGATGGTGACCCCTTTAAATGGGATCCATTTTTACCTTGTCACCACAGTTTGTTTATACTTTTCTCTTGTTTGAACTTCAGCAACAGCAACTGATCTAAAAAAAAAAGATTATATTTTTCCTTTCATCTATGCATATATCATAATAATGCAAAATAAAAGCAGGAGAGAAAACACTAAGCAACATACAATTAATAATGTCCATAATTTGGAGTTGCTATTTATTCTTCTGTGCTACCTATGTAAGACAAAAATAGCAAAGATTGTTATTAATAGTTATCTTAGTTAACCAAGGTAGATCTTATATACCCATAGGACTTTTTGATGATATTAAGGATCTAATAAACTGCATCTTTGCATATTTTCCTGCAATTTATTAGCTTATGTTCTTAAACAGCTGCTCACCAATCCTCCATGTATTTTTTTTTCGTTGGTTCCGTCTCTTCTCTGTAACAGAAGAACTTTATATTTTAATTTAAAATCTATTACATTAATGCACACTCTTTACACCATCTGTCTTTTTTAATTCTTTTTTTTATTTTACCTTTTCTTCACTCTAAGAAAAAATGCTGGTGTTAGCACATCAACTAGAATCATGTATTACAGACTTAAATTTTTGCTGTCAGAGTGAACTCTGTCCCAAGTCAATTAGACTATTTTATCATTAAATACCCTCCCCTCAAACCTTTCTATATACATGCATAATCTGCCATTTTTTCCAGCTTCTAAGTTTTTATGTATTGGTAGCATTTAGTTAGCATTCCTCTGTTTCAATCCTTATTTCTTTATTTTTTTTTTATACCACTCCTAAATTTCTTTCCTGCACATACTTCCACATGCTTATGAGAAAACACATCACCAAATTTAACAATGCTAATGCTAAGTGTGAGCTGTTTCATTTGTGTTGGTATCTTTTGAATTTGCTTTGCTTGTACTTCTTGATTTAGCTGCTTTACCTCTGATAACAGGCAGGTATTATTTTTGAAAACGGTGCTTTTTTTTTTTTTTGCTTTTTTTTTAAAGTCCAAACCCTATATATAGGGTTTGGGGTATAGCCTATAAAAGAGCCAGAAAGAAGATGCTATTCTTTTCTCCTTGCTTCACCCTCAGGGTGTATACTGTGCTTGGGACTCCTATAACCTTCCTTACCCAGTCCTTCATACCTATAGCTTGTTCTCAGCCCCGCAGCTGCTCATCACTGCTCCCACGCGCTGCAGCCCAGTCGGTATCGCAGCCTGGACTCGCTCCAGTGTTTTATCAGCCCTTAAAGCCTTCTGCTTTTTTCCCCAAACAGCCTCTGCTAACTTGAGCTGAGCGGTGTTTGGTATCCCTGCCCAGACTCCTTGCAGCAAAGCAGGCACCAGGGCTGAAGCAGCCTCTGCTCGCCGCAGCCCTGGCTGCCCTTGCTGCAAAAGGCAACTTCTCCCTCTTGGTTTCTCTTGTAAAAATAAGCAAACAAAAAAAAAAAACCAAACCCTTAACACTTCCCTCCTCCAGTTTTTTCTCCATCAGAGGAGCCTTCTTAATTTGCATCGGCCGCAGCCGGCACCCTGTGCCCCAGCTTCTCATGTGACACCAGCGATGCCTCGTGGGCTCTGCTCCCGATTCCCCCAGTGCTCCCAGCGCGGGGGCCTTCCCCAGTGGTCCGGTTCTGGTCTGACCACGAGCCCAGGGAAGGGGGGTACCGGTTGCCCTAGACTACGACAGGGAGGGCAGGGGCCCCAGGCCCGCTTCCCTCTCTTCTCCCGCTGATCTCCAGCAGGCGATCCAGCAAAACCCTGGTGGGAGCGTTATCCCAGCGGGCCATATCCTCCCCGTGCTTCCGGAGCTGCCTCCATATGTCCACCCGCATCGTGCTCAGCTCCCTCCTGGCCACGGTATTTTGTGCCACAGCTCGGGGAGCTTCGCCCTGCTGCCATGGCCTCTTGTCCTGCCACCTTCCTTTCCTCCCTCTCCCCAAGGATGAGATCTGGGGGGTCGCGCCAGTGGAGGCAGGGGTCTGCAGCACCTCCGAGTCCCTCTTCTCCCAGTTTTTTTCCCTTCTCCTGCTGCCCCTTCCTCCCCTGGAGCCCTCTCTGTCCTCCTTTGCCCGGGCACTCCCTGCTGACTGCTTGCTCCTTCCCTGGGCGCTCCCCAGTTTTAACTGGTGTGGAGCCGGCCCAGCAGCAGCTGCTTCTCCCCCGTTAACCTGATCTGCCTGTGGCTGCACATTTCCTTGGCTTCTCTCCTCTGCTTCTCCACCTTCCCTTTTCACAGCCACCTGAGCACTGGTAAGCGAAACGAGGTTTGCTTTAAACCTTTCTGGCACCCCAAAAAAGAGAGAATGTGAGCTCGCAAGCTGGCTCTCCTCTACGGAGGGGCTGCCCTCTGGATTAAAACATCTTTTTCTGTCCCACTGCTCATCATCTCCTTGGTAGGGTGTTTTCGTAAGGGCCGTGACCGTGCTGTGCTTCGCCACTAACGCTGCTTTTAACTTTTCCATCTTGGCCTCGCAGGCTCGGTGGTCTGTGCCCTTCTCTTTCAGGATCTGTATCTTTTGCACTAAGAGTCGGATCGCTCCATGCATCTCCTCTATGGCTTTTGTACTGACCACCAGTTTTTCCTTCAATGCCTGATGTTCATTCAAAATGGCCTTTTTTTGTTCACACACCTCTTGATACTGGAGAGTGCGTTGCATTTGCTCCACAGCCGCAACTCCTTCTCGAGTTTTACTCTCCTCAAGTTTAAGTCGCTGAGCCTTTATTTCTGCTTTCAGTTTGTCATTTTCCTCCCTTAGGTTCTGAATTTCTACCTGGGCTGCCTGTTTCTCTTCAACTAAGCTTTTGGCCACTAACCACACAGCCCACACTCCTGCACATTTTAAGGATTTTCGGGAGAAGAGTTTAGACTTAGCCGTCTCTTTTAATTTGGCAAACTCTAGATCCGCTTGCTGGATACTTCTGCAAGAGTTTGGACCCCAGGGATTTGGTCCCCACTGCATAACCCAATTTGCCAGCTCTGACATCTTTTTTAGACTTTACAGAAAGGGCTGCTTCCAAACTACAACTCAGGCAGGCTCACCCAAGTTTGGGCTGCTCCTCTCTTGCTTTTCTAGTGTGCTTCTTCCCTCCAGAAGGTTTTCTCAACCAAGAAATCCCCCAAGCAGGGATTTCTAATTCAGCTCTTCTCACAGAAAAGGCAGAGGGCTTTTGTTCCCCTGTCCAGGGATGCTTAGAGGCATTCCTTGAGCATTTCTCCTCCTAGGCAGAAGGCAGAGGACTTTCCCTCCTGCTGGATTTCCCGCTTCAAGATTTTCAACAAGTCTTTAAAGAGGTGCCTCTGTTACTCCCCCAAAACTGGGATGCTATGCTTTAAGGAAGACACTTGCTGGGGCTGTGGGAACACAGGGTAGCCTTGTTGCTGGCTGCCCCAGGATGGCACCTGAAAAAGGCTCTCCCAGAAGGGCTGCTCACAAAAATGCTGTGAGGGTTCCCAGGAGGGCAGCTGCCTCCTCCTAACTAGTTCGATGTACCACAGCTCCTGCCTTTATGTGGGCTAGAGGAACATGTCTTGCACAGGAGAATCTGCTGTTAAAAGCTTTAACAGTCGGACCAAAGAGTGCTCATCAATCCACTTACAATGATAGATAATATTATCTAGAATATTAGAGAGAAAGGGGGTAAAAGGAAAAAAGATCCTTTATCAGTATCAAAACCACCCCTCCCTTAGCCACTGCAGCTTTCCCTGGGTTATACTCACCCCTCCACTGCCCAGGGAGGGCTGCAGGTGTTGTGACTCCCGAGTCCTTCTCCTCCAAGCAGCGCGATGCCGATAATGGGTCCCCTCTGTCTGCCTCTCCAGGGCGGTGATGGTGGGGTTTCTGCCTCCTCCTCTGCTAAGGTCCACTGGGGGCTGTTTCCACCCTGTTTCTAAGGCTCTCCCCGCCGTGCTCCTCGGTCCCCAGAGCCGCAGATGTCCACACTGACCCTCCAGGCAGAGCTGTGCGCACCTCACAGACCTGCTCCTCACCCTCCTTGCTGCCCGCGAGCGGTGTTTCTCAGCCCCAAGGTCATGTTCCTCCCTTGATGCAGCAGTTGCCCATGGGGGAGTAGTTCATAGCGCCAGGGCTGCCGCTATTGCCCTATGCCGCAGGTTTCAAGGCCCCAGTGCCCTCCCCTGCCGGCACCCCCACGCTGCCGTTTTCCTCCCGGCTCAGGGACCGATTGTGGCAGACACACAGCCACGCTGTGCTGCTGGGGGCCTTTCGGCACCTCTTGGACCAGGCGAAGCAAAACCTGAGGGCAGATGGGTGAGGGTCCCAGGTTGTTAGACCATTGCTGTTACAGCTACAATGCTCTCGTGAAGCTCCCCACATGGCAAGTCCCAACCAAAGCAAGGCTGGAAAACCTCTGTGGCCAACCTCTGGCAGTGGCAAGCCCACCATTGGTGGGCTATAGGCATGCTTTGCACCGCCATCATCCTTTTTTCCCCAGGAGCCCTGTGTTTTGCTCAGAGCTACAACAGCCATAGGAACAGAGGAGCGAAGGCCTTGTGCTTCACCCTGACCAAAAAGACCATGACTGAGACTCCTCAGCTTTTTCACCAGGAGCTGCAAGGAGAGCAGTGGGTCTTTGGGGGCTCAATGGGACCACAGGTGGTGGCCCGACCTGCCCTATGGCCAAAGAAAACCATCAGGCAGCGCTGGTGGCAAGTGTGATAACCCTACAAAGAAACAATTCCCCAAATAAGTGAAACAAGGAGAAACAGGTGAAGTTCTGCGATTATTAACATACATAAATCCCTGCTCGTAAACCCCACCGTCCCCACAAATCGATACTTTGAGAGACATCTGAAGCTTTGTAAACTTGAAGATGTAATAGGATTAAAGCTGCAATGTGACAAGACAGCTAATTTTTAATTATTTCTAACTCCTTTCTAATTTCTACTTCATTCTGAATATTTAAAAGCCCTTCCAAATGTATTTCACAAGTTTCAATAACAACCTAGTAACTGGATGTGGCATTATAGCAATTTATAATCACCTCCTAAAATGGGGATCTAAATTAATCTTTCTACATCTCATTAGTTTAGCTATCAGAGATCTTTTACAAGATAATTGGCTTTCAGCGGCTTTAATTTAATTTAATTTATTAATATCTTACATTTATATTTCATAGATGCTGTTTTAATTATTGAACTGATACATCTCAGAAACATAATTCTTTTATACAGCATCAAACTTTTGCTTTTAGGGCTCTAGAGCCTTTTAAAGATGTTTTAATGATAAATAATAAGTCCTTGTTTGTGTTTGTCTTTAGAGTGGATATCAATTTACTTTCGCCTTAGGTTCTTGCAAAGGAAAATTAGATCTTATTTTGGAACATCCTGTTTTGTAGATGAGGCTGCCTTTATTCTTAAACCAAAACTTGTTCCAACTTTGTAATGCTATAAAAGTACAAACAAGGGGAGGCAGAAGTAGTAGAAAGAATGTGCAATAAATAGCTAATTCATATCTGACAGCTATTTACGTAAATGATTTTGGTGGGCAGCAGAGTTAGGGAGGCCTGGTCTCCTGTGGCGCTGTGTCCCATGGCTGAGCTCTCCGGTGCCAGCGGCGATGCCACCCTACTTGAAACTTCTCCTGTAACCGGGAGTGTCCCTGGCCGCCACACCAGGTGCCTGCTCTTCCCGCACCCACACCACTAGCTGGGTCTGGGGGCTCCCCCTTCACCCCCTTTGCTAATTAACTTGCAGGAACATAGCATCTTGGTGACTTTCAGCTTTCTGTAAACTTTGGCGGAAATTAACTAGGAGGTTCCTGAATCAGTGAGGACAGACAGACAACCAGGCTGCATGACTGACCCCAAGAACTTCCTTCCTTCAGAAAGCAGCCTAAAAATATGTTCCCTCCTAGAGCAGAATAGCAACGCTGAAACATCTGACAGTACATGTGATGATGATAATTGATGCTTAATGAATAATCCAGGGCAGTTTTAATATTTTAGCTTCATAGAATACCTTTCATCCCCAGGAGCTAAAGCCATTTATAAAAGGTGTACTGTTATCCTGCTCGGTCCCCTTTTGCCATTAAATCCACCATTTCATGGGGACCAGTTACATGACTGGGCCGGCACTGGGCAGGGCGTACAGCACAGCAGCACAGAGGGGCTGCGTCCCACTGTCCTGCTCTGGTACCTGCTCAGAGCAAAGTCTGTTTACCGCATTTACCTCTGGCCAGTGATGGTCACAGCCCGAGGTCCCACAGAGCCGAGGACTTCCAGTTCTGCGGTGGGAATGAATTTCCATCCCGCTGCAAGACCCCCCTCACCGCCACCTCAGGGGACATCTTTCAGGTGAGAGGTGTGCTCTCGAGTTTAGCCCACGGTGGGGTTTTCCTCGGAGGTGGAGGGAGAGCCGCTCAGGAGCTGCAGAGGGGCTGGTGGTGCATCTCCCCGACGGCTGCGGGGCGAGACCCCCCTCTCCCACCCCAAGGCCCGCGGAGATGAGGAGGGGGCAAAAAGCCCCTGCAGACCTCCCTCCGTGGCAGAGAACCGCTGCACCCATTCCTCCGTGTCATCCACGCACCTGCGTGTCCCTCCCGACACAGACGACGCGACAAACCCAGCGCCAGGCGGGAGGGACGCGTGATTTACGGGGAACGAAACCCACCCGTGCCCGCCTGCAGCCGCCGGGCCCGTGGGGCGGCTCCGCTCCCTCCCGTGGGTACGGAGACTGGCGGGCAGCCCGAGCCCGCAGAGCCCCGGGGGTGGCGGGGAACCCCCCGGGGGTGGCGGGGAGCCGCCGCGGGGCGATGCGGAGCGGCGCCGGGCTGAGCCCCGCACGGCGCTCCGCGGGAGGACCCGGGCTGGCTTGGAAGGACAGGCGGAGGAAAAGCAGCCCAATAACCCCCTCTGCTGTCAGGAGACACCACGGCAGGGGCTCTCCGCACCGCCGCCGGCTCTCCCCCTTCCTCGGAGGGGGGAACGCCCCCCCCCAAACCCTCCACCGCGGCAGGTCATTCATCCTGCTTGCAAAATGCAACCGCCTGGACTCATTTTTCCAGCTAAAGCGTTAAAAAAAAGTCCATGTCAGGGGAGAGGACGAACAACCGTTAGCAACGTCTGCTCGTTTCAAGTAACGCCTGAAGTTCTCCGGCCCTTGGGTAAAGGCAGTTTTGGGTTTAGGCAAGTAAATTTGTTTTTAGTTTAGGCAGGTAAATTTGCTGGTAGGGAAGGGATTGAGGGTGAGAAAAGTGAAATGGGGACTAAATGCATAAAGGTTATTACTTAACAACGTCTCTTCTTCCCCATTCCCCAAAGAAACAAGCTGCTGCTGTACGATGTTGCTCTGCAACTGCAGCTTCTACCAAATCCCTTTGCTCCTGCAAATCGTGACCTCTTTGGAGATGAGGCTAGTTGTCTGGTGTTGGGCTTTGTCTGCTGAGGATGGAGGGCAGGAGGGCATAAAAAAGGGCAGATGTGTTCCTGTTATATTATCATGTTGGTTTTGGCCAGTTCTACATAGTGGCCTTTTGTATTTTAGAAATATTTCAACATTTTAAAATAGCTTTAATAGCAAAAGGATGCTGCAAGTCTGTCTTCTTTCCATCCCCACTCCAAATGCTCCAGGCTGGCTTTGCTCTTTCTCCTAAAGCCGAGGACTTTTTTGGTAATGCGGATGCTCTTGGCAGCACCCCTAAGCCACGAGGGGTGCCATCCAGCTGCAATACGCAGGGCTTGGGCTTTGGGATGAGCCAGCACCTGCGTGAGCCTTGGGGACCTCTGCTGAGCTCATGGTGCTGCAGCCACTGCAGGTCAGGCTGGGACACCTTTGCCTTTTCCAGGAGGCTCCTGATATGGTTCACCCGCAGTCCGAGGCTTTCCCTTGATGGCTTGTTATTAAAACTGTGCAAATAATAAATTCCTCCTCCTATTAATCAAATCAGAAAGAAGGTCAACTGGGTTCATTTTAGATCAGTCTGAAGCGAACATTTCTGGTGGTTCGGTTTTCTCAGCAAAATGAAAAATCTTCCCCAAAATACGCTGTCTGAAGGCAGCCGGGAGGGCTTCGTTGTGCTTGGTTGTAACCCTGCTGTCTGCAGTGGTGCCATAACTGTCTGCTGGCTTAGGGTGGCATTTGCAAACATTCTTCTTTAATCCAAACCAAGCTTTTCTTAGCGGATAAATGATTGGTCCCACCATGCCCCCGAGCTCTATTCCTATACTAGCCAGGGATGCCCGAGTGTCGCCCAGGGTCAGCTCGTGACTTTGGCATCATGTGCTCTTGCCCCAGATAGGCAGAAATGCAAATGGATGGTTTCTAGACAGCTAGGAGAGTTCTTTTCCAAAAATACACTAGGAAATCCTCAGCTGCCACCCAGGTCTTGCTGTTCACGAGAAAGGAGGAGCAAGGGGTCCAGAACACGAGCCGAGGTCTGGATCTGGCCTTGTATGCTTCCGCCACCGTAACGTGAGCCTTTTCGCCTGGCCTGCCAAGACGCAGGGCAGTTCGTGTGCCGTGTCAGTTAAAAAAAGAAAATAAAGGTCCCATTAGATGCACTTCAGTTAGGGGCTGGGCCAGGGATCTCACTCGCTACCTTTTGAAAGTCAGATGCTTTGGAAATGAAAACATCCTCCTAACAGTCCGCTCTGGTTCCTCTCCACCAAAAATATCCCCTGCAGCCAGACCCTTCATCCCAGGACTCCCAACGAAGGGATCTTAATATTCCTGTTGATTTCAATGGGATGGGGTTCAAGCCGCTTAACCGTTTGCCTGCTGGAGCAAGGAGCTGGTCACCGAGTTGCCGCCTGTCACTTGTGTGCTGCAGCGGGACTCATCAGGCCCCAGGACAGCATATTCTCAGCTGTACCGAAGGAGAGTACATCGTGTTTTGTCCTTGCAAAAGGTTGTTATAAATGGTTTAGTTTCAAGAGAGCTCAATTAGATCTGGGAACTCTTGAAGGGAGTTCATTCCTAATTATGGCTCAGAGACTCTGCAGTAGTCAAAAGACAAATGGATCCCGAAGAAAGAAGCAAACAACAGCGGGCGTTTTCACCGTGTCCTCTTTGCTGCTTATTAGCTGTGCCCTGTCCCGTACCAAGTGCTTCAAGCACTTCACTTTTCACTTCCCAGGTTGTCAGATTTCTCTTCCTAAGTTTCCATGTGTCTCAGCGTGGCAGCCAAGCGCACCGCTCACCGGTGGCACTGTCCCATTGCCTTTGGGACCTGAGAAATTTGGAAAACGAATGTTGCTGCACCTGCAACTGCCCTGTGCTGATACCGGCACGCAGCGGCTTTCGATCTCCTTCCAAAATCCGCAGGAGATCAGTCCTCAGCAATGACTTCTATCTAAGAAAGATAATGAAACCCTCGGGACATCAGACTGGCAGATGCTTTTTAATGGGACCTGATTGTCCTGAGTCCTGAGAGTGGCCTGGTTTCTTGGGGATTACAGTCGGCCTTATTTCAACTTTCATCTCCGCTGAACGTGGTCACCGAAGTCAGGTCAGTTCTTGGGGTGGACAAACTCTGTGTGTGCAAAATCCACATAATGAAAACCACCTGGGTGCTCTCTGGGGGTGCTTCTTGCTCCAAATGCCGTTGCTGGCCCCGGGGCTGCCTTTTCTGCAAGTCAAAGTAAGACATTTACTTTCCTTTTTTTCATTTTCTCCAGCTCTAAAAGTACACCTATGGATGGGATTATCATTATCAATATGTCATTAAATCCTGCCTTTGGTCTTTGCTGCTTTGTTTGCAGTGATTCCTACTGTAATTCTTAAAAGTATGGGTGAAACAGGAGCCAGTGCTCAGCAAACAAAGTCCTGGCTCTCCCCCATCCTAAATGCTGACCACCCCAAGGCAGCAGGAAGGACTCTCTTGTTGATGACTGAGAGATGAGGGGTGCCTGAAGCAAATCCTCTTTCCAGTTAAAGCAACAGCAAACTGGCTGCTGGTTGCTGGCCAGATGTAAGCAGTGGTTTTTGCCCTTTGGGATGGGTCCCACGTCCTGTCTCAGCAGCCTCAGTGCAGGTGCAAGGCTGGACCCAGTAAGGGGTTGGGCTGGTTCCCCCCCCTCCTTGTCTCCCAAGCCCTTGTGCCACCACGCTCACGTGTTGGGTCTGGGAGCGGGTGACAGCTCACGTAATGCCGACTGGCAGGTGACCACGGGAAATGCAGCACGGGTCACGTCTCTGCAAGCCGGGCTCAGCCTAAGTCTCCCAAGATGCGTCACTAAGACTCTTAGGGCTAAATCCCTCCCCACATAAGTGCAGCCAGCAGCAGCCCTGCAGCGGGGACGTGCTCGGCCCCCGACTCTTGCCCAGTTGCACCCCACTCAGCTGCTACTGCTCTCTGCGCTTCTAACTTGGCTTGTCAAATTGCTTGTCGCCAGCTCTCCTTAACCAGAACTTTACCTTCCAGGAGCCCAGAGCACCTGGAAAATTTTTACCTTTCCGTACCTGAGAGCAAGGTGTGCAGCTGGGGAGCAAGACCCTGCTGGACTGCCCGCTGTCGGGGGGATGCGACCATCCAGCAGCTTCGAGGTGGCCGTGATCTGGGGAGCCTTGCTTAGAAAAACCAGCTCTCGCACAGCAGAAGGGCTTCACACCGCTCCGGCTGCCCTTCAGCACTGCTCCCTGCCTCTTACAGGCAAGGAAAGGGAGAAGGGACGGAACCCGGCTGGCTCCTCGGCAGACGGGGGGTATAGCCTGCCTCCTGCCTGCCTGCGCCCTGCCTGTGCTGAAGGCAGGCACTCGCGGGGGGCCAGGCTGGTGGTTGCTCACAGCACCTCTTTGGCAAAAATAAAAAAGCCGGCACTACCCAAGCATCCCTCCCACAGCTGTCCCCGTGTGAACCCAGCCCTGTCCTAACTTCCCGGCTCTCATTTCATGCCAGTCGGGTCGGAGCCACCCAGCCAGCTCGGGTTCGTCTCTCCCCCTCCCTGTCTTTCCGTCTCCCCTCCTCTCCTGGGATCCTGTCTCTACTAAACTGGTCTCACCAGTCTCCACCTGGATTTTCTGCCTGTCTGAGGCAGGTCGTCACACATGTCCTGGGCAGGCTTATTTCTGCCCCCTCCCTCGCACCCCGCACAGGAGAGCCGCGCGTCCTCCCAGAGCAGAGGCAGGGCACCCCGTCCCCTGGCAAGGCGAGCAAGAGCACCTCTCTCCAGAGCGAGAGGGAGGCCTTCTCCTTTCTTTCCCCATGAGAAAGAGATAGGAATAACATCCACACCTTCCCCCCGGGGCGGAGCAGACACCCGCCGAGTATCGCCCGGCTACCCACAACCCCGCTGTAACGAAGGGCTTCGTTTCACACAGACGGCAGCTTCGGAAACATTTAGTAATTAGTGCCGGAGACAGCAAAGAGCTTTGCAGGAAAGCTGAGAGCGTTCCCGAAACTGCTGGTTAAACCACTGGTTCCTCGGAGCCGAGCAGCTGCCTGGGGGCTTCCTGGGGCTGTGCCAGACCCCTGCCCACCCTCCTGCCCGCACCCCGGCCACTGCACTCAGCCCTACGCCTTGCAGTGGGGTGCCCCATCTCCCCTCCGAGGAGCCGTGTCCTCTTCAGGTTGAAGATGTCTGCGCGGTCAGTGCCCGGCGGCTGCAGCATCCCCAGCTGGGCAGGCGCTGGGCTTTAATCTTCTCCCCTTCGGGGCCCTTTGCAGTGGTGCGGACTGTGCCCAGACCCAGCGCCCCCATGGCATTGTGAACAAGGCAGGTGTGTTTGTGGGGTGGCCTGGAGACTGTATGGGAAGATGTGATAGAAGTCATGCTTGCTTTACTCCTAATGGCTCCACTGTTACACACGCTGCTGCTCATCCTGGCTTCGTTGCTGGATGCACGCAGAGAGAGGCCGTTCGCCTCTGTGAAAAGGTTTCATAGAAATATTTTTTAATTATCTGGGGAAATAAGTGATTACAGCTGACCTACAGAACTTACAGCTGTAGGACACGGCTGAAATGCCCATGCTTGAGACCAACTGGGTGGATATTATTATGGTTAGGACATTGTTTTAAGTTACTCGGAGGTGGGTTGGTCCCACCTCCGAGTTGGGTCGGAGAGGAAGAAGCAAAGGGGGAATTTAACTACTGTCATCCACCAACTACATGCAGTTGGTGAGAAGGTGGAGCCAGGCTCTTCTTGGAGGCACATAGCAACAGGCAACAGGCGCAAGTTGCAGCGAGGGAAGTTGTGGTTAGAGGGAAAGAAAAATATTCATGGTGGGGATGGCGAGGACCTGGAACCGGTGCCTGGGAAAGTGGTGGAATCTCTGCTCTGGGAAGTGTTCATAGCTCAGCTGGACCAGCATTTGGCAACCTGCTCCAGCTTTGCAGGTCAGCCCAGCTCCAAGCAGGGGCTGGACAGGAGACCCTGGACCAGGTCCCTTCCACCCAAAGCTGCTTTGTGATTCTGTGATCCACGTCATCCACGTCCATGAGATATTTCCGAGATTAACCTGAGAGTTTACTGATGCACCGCATCACTGAGGTTGCTACAGCACTCATGCCAATGCGACAGTGTTGGGGACTCCCTAAAACAACGCTCTGAACCAGCCTCAGCCCCACAGGATCTCAACCTCCACCACCTCCACAAGTCCCCCAGGCAGCCGCAGCTCGGGGCAGCCCTGGCTTTATTAACCAGGGGAAAACACAGGAGTTTCAGGTGAGAAGTTTTGGTCCGTCTCACAGGTAGGTTTCTTAGCCATGGTGTGTGACACAAATCTTGTTCTGGAACTAGAAGAAGAGAGCTGTGGTAAGGGTTCATCTCCTCCTTGCCAGAGACAGGCAGATGACAGCAGAGTATCTCTGCGGTCCAGGGACCTTGCAGGTTTGTTTCTGTTACAGAGATGAATATGAGAGACTGAAAGACAGGTGCTGCGCAGTGCTGGACCCAGCTGTGTATAAAAATATACTGTTCCATCCATCTCCACATAATAAACACATTAAAAAGGAATGAGGTGTGTCTCTAACTGTCTCCAAGGCTTTACGGGGGCCAAGCTGTGGGGTTTTTTTTCCTTTTTACAACAAATGGAAGTAGAGCAGCGGGCTGGTTTCAGGGGAGAGAAAGGAGTGGGAGGCAGAATATCACATCCTATTTCCTCTTTTAAACACTTGGCAAGGGAGCGGACTTTCCATTCCCATCTGGCACAAGCAGACTAAACACAGGTTCCCTTCTGATAGCCATCTGCACTCTTCTGCTACCTTTTCCCATCAGTCTTCTGCAGGCAAAACGCAAACCCGCGCACTATTTAAAGAGACTCGAATTCAGGGAGTGTAACCAAACGATCCTTTTTAGTTACCTTCCTTCCAAGTCACCGAGCAGCGAGCGCCAAGCCAAACAATAACCCCGGTTAATCAACAGGCTCAGGACATGAAAGCAACTCCGTTTCCTATTTGTGAATGCACAGATGTTGTTTATCTTGGATCTCCCCTTGTTGGTCCCCCAGGATTAAATCAGAGGCCTTTAGATGGAGCGTGAGCGATTGCTTTGCTATCGAAGCAGCCCGCAGCAAGGCTTGGCCAGCCCCACTGCTCTACCTTCCTCCTTCCCGTCTCCCTAACGATGGGTCTCTTTGTTGGTCCGAGGGCTCCCCGCAAGAAGTGGGGTGTACCATGGCACCAGGGAGCATTGGCTCCAGAAACGCTCTCTGCTGCGGGGCTGGGATATCTCTGCAGGGACCCGCGCCAGGCACACCCTCAGGATGGTGAGGCTGATAGCTCTCATGATGCAGCTGCTGGTGAGGCTGGGTCAACCCTGGTGCCGATAAGGGAGAGGAGCTTCCTTGCAGATGCAGCTGTGGGTGCCTGACTCCTCTGCAGCTCCATGTTCATCCAGCCCGTCCCACCTTGCAAGCCCAGCAGGATTTTGGCCAGGTCAGGGATCATCATGTTTCAAGCAAGGTGCTGGTTTTGGTGGTGATGCAGTAGCTGGTACTAAAATGAGAAAGAGCATCCCTGGTTGGGCCCCTATCCCAGACCTTAGTTCCAGGCACTGCAGCTGAGCTGCAGGTTGTGACGATGTCCAGCATACCCCAGTGAATCTGTTGGCTCCATGTGTGAGCAGACTTGGTCCTCACATGTCCCGCAGTGGTGAGACCCTGTGGTCCATGGCTGGGCGAGGAGGATGATTCCTCCTCCATACAAAACGAAGATGCTCTGAAGGTCCAGGGACATTTGCCACCTGATGCCAGCTCCAGCGACTTCGCTCAGCCCTGGCAGGGTTGGCTGCTAGTTCTCCTGCCTGCTTATGTAGCCTTTAATTTCAAGTAGAGAAGGCCATCCTTGTCCTTCCCCGTGCCTGTCAAACTGCTACGGAGCTCAGCTAGCATGGCCTGAACAGCAAACCCTCCCGCAGGGGTGGCTGTGCATCACGGAGGTGTTGGCAATGCTCACGCGTAGGGTTCGCTGAGCATTTTGAGAGGCTGTTTGTGGGATGAGTGCCACTTCTTGTATCATCGGTTGTGACAGTGCTCGCAACCTCCTTCCTCGGCTGTCGAGTGCTCTTTCTTGATGGGGGTGGGGGGGAAGCCATGGTGATATTTTTCCCGATCGCAGAAACACCCCGACTGCAAGACAAAGCTGGTGGTGGCTGAGGCTGTGTTTGGAAAGACACCTTCCCACCCACAAACCCTCTGGCGCCGTCTGCCTACTAAACGGGAGTCCCCTCCGCAAAACCGGCAGGCGGGCTTTCTCCCTAGCTGCGAAACGCCGAGCAGCTCTGCATATGGCGTGACTCGCCTGTCCTGTAAGGCGAAGATAAATAGATGTGTACACCCGCCCAGGGTCGGGCTGCGGCCGCTTCCCGCACAGGCAAACGGCGTGAGATGCTGCAGGGCCGCCCGTTCCCGGCAGAGAGCGTGTCCCGCACACGCCGGCGAGCGCAGGAGGCCTCGCATACAAGGAAGAGGAGGAGGAGGAGAGCAGTGGATCCAGACGTCTGCAGCAAGCCGCTTTCCCTGCTCACCAGGGCTGCTGTAGTGTGCCTGACACCGGTCCAGAACGGCTGGAAGCCCTGGGTGAGCATCAGCTTGTGCTGCCGGTGCAGCTCCGGAGGCAATTTTCCCCTAATGTGCTTTCTGCAGGAGTTTCAGTGCCCAGGTTTCAGAGGCAGGTAGGGGGGCTGCCCCCACCTCCGGGCACAGGCTGGGACGAGGGCCACCGCGTGTGCTGGGTGCCCTCAGCAGCCGGGAGCGGTCCCCGCAGCGGGGCAAAGGAGGTGGGTTTTCCCCTGGTGCAACTGCACCGAGGTCAGTGGAGGTAGGTGAGCAGAGAATTTGTCTCTTCTGTTGTGGCACGACCAAGCACGACAATTTTTCAGCAGTAGTGACAGATAAAGCTCGTCCCTTCCCCTGCGGGCTGACCAGACGATTCAGCTGCCAGAGGACAGCAGCCATTGTGCCCCTTCCTGCCAGGGAAAGCACCAAGAGCTGTGCAAAACTAACTGCAGTGACCCTCGCTGGGGGCCTTGCTGGAAGAAGGGGTTACGCAGTGAAGACCATGTCCCACCCTCACATTTGTAACTGTATGGGATGTGAGGAGCTGGGGCCGGGGTCCTTTCGCTGCTGCTTCGGGAACGACAGGAGTAGTGGTGGTCAAGGGGTGGGAGGAACCATCCTGCTATGCCGTTATTCTGGGCGGTGGGTCATGAAGCAGGGAGCGAGATGGCTCACCCGGAGCAGGAACCCTCATCCCCACTGGGGCCAGGCTGCCGGGAGGGAAGAGCTGCCGCTGGGTAGGCGCAGGGCTGCAGAGCTGAGCTACTTTAGCTATTCATTCCTCGAGTCCCCAAAGAAGCAATTACTGCATCGATCCCCGTCTAAGCGAGCTCTCGGGGCAGAAGGCAAAAGGATAACTAGCCTCTGCTCTTAAGTAGGAAGCTGAGGATTTTATGGGATTATTTCCTGCTCCTTGACAGATATAGGTCTTTTTAGGTCAGAGTTAAGGCCGGGGCTGAGCATCATGGTTTGATTTAATAGGCACCAGTATGAACCTTTCATCAAGACTGGGATGGGACAGGGTTATGACCATACGGGATCACCCTGGCTCTTGCACACATGTGCATGCACAGGAGAGAGCAGGGGGACAATCACCGCCAAGACCGAGGTCTGAGTCCCTCTGTCCCGAGAGCCTGGGTCCGCTCCCCAAGCTCGGATGTGCCATGGCCCTGGAGGAGCTGAACGCGTGCGAGGAGCCAGACCTCCCAACATCACCTGGTTCAGGTGTCCTCCGCCCCTCACCCGCACTGTGGCCGTAACTGTTCCTAGTCTGCCTTTAAAGGGCTTTTATCCAACAACCAGTGGAGCTTGGGGCTGAGCGCTGGGTGAGCAACCATCCTTGTAATTTCATTAAACTTTAGTAGTGATTTTCTCTCCTCAGTCCTTTCAACTCTTCTTAATGAAGCTAACCTTGCTGGGAAAACTCCTGAGGACTGCCTTGCCCCCACCCATTCAGCCTCTCCCACGCTTTGTGGTGGGGACGCGATGGCTTACCTGCACTTACAGCCAAAGCTAGAGCATTGGCTCAGTTATATCGGGACAGATGTGCTTGACATTGATAACGTTAGTCCTCTTTCCCTGCAAAAATAGCATTACTGGTGTAAAAGCTGCTTTGTGCTCTTATAGCAGCAGCCACAGTGGAGAGCCGCATTGCTTTAATTACGGCAGCAGAGCCAAAGAAGTACCACAGCAGAGACGAGATCCTACAGAAGCAATAAATTCCCCTGGTCAGCTCCTGTGTTTTGGTGCCTTCCTGACACTTGGATTTACACGTTGCCTCTCTCCCTTTTGGGCAAGGGACTCGCCTCTGTGTTTCTCAGGCCCCCAGTGTCTCCCCGGTGCTAGCAAGTGACCTGCCAGAAAGTGGCAAGGGCTGGTGTTGTCTCTTGGGTCAACTCTTCTCAGGGAACTACTAACCAACAGATTAAAAAGGGGAAAGAAGTACCAGTGGGACACTGTGTTAAAAAAATCCAACCTGCTAATAAAAAAACCCTAGCGTAATGAAAAGGTGAAACGCAGTGATTCAGTAAAGGATTCAATTTTTTAAATGAAAATATTTTCCATAAACCGATTCCAGCCAAAATGCATTTCACTTCCCCTGACAGAATATAAATATTAACCCAGACACTCTTTGTTCTTAATGTGTCCTTTTGTATTGGCATGATCCGGAGCTGCGCTGAGAGCTCGCATCTCCTGCTGACTTCCTTGCGGACGCTGGGTCCTTGGTGCATCTCCAAAGCAGACCAGTGAGAACACTTTCTCCGGTTTGTCCATGCTGTTTGGGAGCAGATCCCCTGCGAGTTCTGCCAGGGTTCAGCAGAAGGATGGAGATAACACCTCCTTTTGCAGGAACCTGAAGGAGGTGCTAGTGGGACATCTAAGCCATATGAGGTCCCCATCAACCCCCCTTGCCCGGGGTTTTAAGCCCAATTCTCTGCTTCTTTACCTTATTGCAAAATGGCTGTGAAAATCTACCCTTCTGGTGGAAACAGTGGGCAAGAGAGAGGGCCAGGAAGAGTAAAGATGATGCTGTTTCAACCTCTTGGCTGTTCACTCCAAGAAAAAACAAACCCCAACCAATTGCTAGTTTTTAACAGCACAGAAAGTGAGGTCACAGACTGCTTTTATACCTCCTTCCTCTGCCCCTCTCCCCATCCTCGATGATTTTTGTGCTGCATCCACACGGAAAGTCAGGGAAGAGCTTTACAGGCATAGTTTCCCCCTTGTCTCCATCACAGAGACCAGCCCCGAAGGGCAGACATGCCTGGGAAGCCTGACAGCTACGTGGGGGCATGGATGGCCAGGATCAGGGACTGGATGAAACACTGGCCAGGATGGACATGGGGCCAACGAGCTGCGCTATCTTTAGCAACAGAGAAGAAAAGCAAGGAAAACCATGGAGAAAACAAACAACTTCATCATATTTTAGGTTTTTCAAACCAGAGATGTGACTGTGTCTTCTGTCCTTTCCTCCCCTCCATCACCACCCCCTCCACTCTCCTCCTGCTTATCTACAGCAGCTGTCACCATGCCAGCAAAGGCCCCAATTCAGTAAAGCCCTTAAGCACAAACTTAATTATCAGGACAAGCTTAAGGGCTTTGCTGAATTGGTCCTGCAGAGCTGGATGGAAACCTGCTGAGCATCCCCCTGGTCAGCCTTGCTGGGGGGCTGTGGGCTTGGCTCCCACCATGGCCCCTTCCATCCTGGGGATCAGTGTGAAATAAAACCAGAGGCAATGTTAGAAAACCAGATTCAATTCCTGACCCCTTAGCAGCCCATCTGGGTCCATAAAATCAAACCCCTCCGCTCTGCCAGCTGTATCCATCCTCCTTGCCTCTTGACACGGGGCACAAACCCCATTTTTCCTCTCTGCTCCCCAACCTGCCTCGCAACCAGCCGTGCAGGGCAGCACATCCATGTGTCGAGTGGCTTTTTCTTCTCAGGCACCATCTGGAAGTCACTGCGAAATGCGATGCTGTGTGGAAAGCAGCTGGAAAGAATGACACCGTGAGAGCCTATTTTTTTTTTCCAAGGAAATAAATAGACCGTGCACCACAAGCGTGGAAAGGAGAGGGTTCGTGCCGGGTCAGGCGCAGGTAGGGCCATGCAGGGACAGCCCGGAGTTTGTTTGAGCTGTAGTCACTGCCCCCTTAGGAAGCTTTTGCTGGGCAGAGGCATATGGGACAGTCTTTGGTGATGCTACCGAGGTGGCAGGCTGCAAGTGGCAATGGTTTCAACCTGTCCACAGCATCCCTGGGCATGCAAACTGTTTATGGCGGGCTGTGAAACATGGGGGAGCAAAGCAAGCTCCTGCATGCTGCATGGAAGCTCCCATGTGTGCAGGTAACAAGAATCAGGGAGAAGCTGACCACCACCACCCCCTTGGCTGAGAAGGGGGGCTTTAATGTCCCGGGTGCTGGCGGGGGTGTCAGGCGAGCCATAGCTTGAGGTCTGGCTCCGACATGGTTGCGGCGATGGCCTGGATTCAACTATTTCAAAGGGCACCGGCCGGTCAAATCGAGCCCCAAATTTAAATTTGTTAAAATAACTTTTTGCAAAACATTAGGATGGAGAGAAATGTTTCCATGGTTTTGTTTTTAAATTCCGAGTGGGAAGAGTTTATTTTTTCACTAGGAAACTTTCCCCGTAGGATTCGCGACGCTGGCTGGGAGACAGGAGCCGGCGAGCTCTGCTCCCAAATGGAGGTGACCCTGGAGGTGACCCTGTGCCGGTCACGTCGCCTCACGCAGCCTTACTTACCCCCTCGGCAAAGGGGATGTGGCAGAGTGTAGGGCTGTGGAGGGTCTGGGATGCCAGTGCTGCTGCAGGGATGCTCAGCCCCATGGCTATCATGCGGGTAGCCCCTGTGGCCCTCGGCTGCCTCCAAATCTGGACGGGTACTACGGTTGAAGTATTTGCATGGTTGAATGTAAACGCAATGAAAACTCTTACACTGCAAGCAGGTTAGGGGAAAACCTGGGGAAATGACCCCCCAGGAGTTTTATTTCTCCTTGGCTCTGGTTATACACAAGTGCCTTCCATGGGGATAGCGATGGTCTGTTCTTCACCGGTGTGCTTCTCCCTCTAGATTGCTGCTGATTTGTAATGTACGAGTGAACGGCTGTTATCACTTGTTTGCCTTCTGTTTGTTTACACTGTCCCAAACCCCAAAATATTAGAGAGATTTATAAAATTAACTGAAGGGGAATAAAAAAAAAGAAAAAAAGCCGTGAGAGCTCATCTGGTTTCAATCAGCTCAGTGCCCTGGAAATCAGTTTACCCCAGCTGAGAGTCCAAGGGCTGCTGCTTCTACCCCCAGGTGACCAGGTAGTCCCAAGTGTCTAATGCAAAAATATGCATCAGTGAATCAGGGGTCTGGTGGGCATGTGAGATGAGGGAGGAAGTGGAAATCAGGGCAGGCTGGGCTCCGTTTACTAGAACTGTCTGAAAACGAAAGGCAAAAATACGGCACTTTGAAGTGCTTGCATCTTGCTCCCGTCACCGGAGCAGAGGAAGAACACAGTTCTCATTTGCAATTAAATACTTTGCAATTCAATACTTTGATCTGATCCCATTTTATTCTCTCTTCCTGTGTTCTGCTTCATGGCTGTGCAGCCATGGATGGTGGGAAACCCCTGCTTTGCCCCCTGAGAGGAGTGAGAATTTGGCCTTTAAAGATCTGGGATGTAATGAAAACTGAGTGCTTGGATGTGTGGATTTCTAAGGCAGTGGCTCAGCAGCTCAAGGGTTAATGGGCTCCCTCACTTTCAGCCCAGACATTGATATAAAGGCTTATCTACAAGGGAAAACTTGTTCTTACTAAGGTAGGAACTGCAGATGAGGGTACAACAGCTCCTCCTGCTCTGCTCCTGTAGCCCCGGCTTTTCGTACCTGGCTGGGGCAAACACCGAAGAAGGAGGCACAGCTATTCTAGGACATCTCCGCTGCGTGGAGAACACCTCCCCAGGCTTATAAAACATCTCCTGGGATACCTGAATACTTTCACAAAGACATCCCCCAGGGGAAGGGCCAAAGGTGCAGCGTTCCCAGTACACACCTCACCCAAGAAACATTACACTTTTTTGGGGGGGAGGAGGGAGAAATTAAGCTGTGCCTGATCCAGCAAAGCACCCAAGCGCGGTTGATGGAAATCACGGGAGGTGTGCCTTTTCTTTCAAAAGGACTATTAACACGCTTATGGTTAATCACACGAATAAATCTCGTGGTGGCTTAGAGCCAAAGCGAGCAATAAAAGCACCGATCCCCAGGCCTCCCGATGGGAATTGGCTATGGCTGGGACCGATGTTCTCACCAAGTCGCTCGGAAGTAATCCGCACCCTCAGCACGTACGTGCCCGGGGACTTTTGTTGTTTTTTTTTTCCCCCGCCTCAAAAGGCTGTTATCTAGGTGCAACCACGAAACTATCTGCCCATGCCAGCTGGGGTGGCAAACTGGGCATCCAGAGGACATGGATGAAGAGTTGATCTGAGCTGCTTTTTCTCAGCAGTGGCTGTGGGAGCCCTGGAGGGCGGTGGGAGGGGAGGGAGAGCCCCAGTCCTGTCCCCAGGTCTCCTTCGGGGGCTTGAGTGTGTCAAGAATTAGATATCTAAAGGAACTTGCTTTCCAAGGAGGGGAAGACCTTGGACCTCAAGCCCTGCCAAGTGTAGGAAGGCATTTAGAGAGACGACTCGGTGTGCCTGGTGCAAGAGGGACTTGCAGGATCGTGTGGGTTTTTCATTTTTATTTTGTACGGACAAGACCAGGAAATCCCTAGCAAGTATGTGTATGTCTGAGGGAGACAGGCAGGCTTGTTTCTGATGAAACATCCCAGGGAACTGAGCTATGGCCCCATCTCACGTCCCACGTTTCAGCTGGACACGGTGGGAGACGATGGCACTCAGGGCAGGCTGTAAAGTTGATTTGAAGAGACCTCATAATATGGATCGACAACGCCTGAAGCAGCTACTGTACCTCTCTCCTTCTCTGAGTGGTCTTCCGGCCCCTGCACGTACCATCAGGCACCAACTTAGGCCGTTCAGCTTCAAAAAAGTCTTTTAAAAGTCAAGCCTTTGTCTTCTTTTAGGGCAGAAATTAGCAAAACCAGTAAGGACAAGCACGTGTGTCCTGGGGTACGCAGCAGGGAGAGGGGGTCCCAGCAGCCAGGCCAGCGAAATGCAGGGGAGCCATTTCCCCAGTGCTTTGGAGACTTGGTTGCCTTCTTACTCCTCTCCCCGGCTCCAAACTTCATTGTGAGGAGGTTTGGTGAGGGCTCGGGGGCTGTGCACAGTAAGTCTGTCCTGCTGCCGCCCTCCTGAGAAGGCTGCAGAAGGTTACTGGTAAGGTTACTGGTAGCCCTTCGCAGCGCACTCACCCACACCCATCCGAATTTCCACGCGTCTGCAGGGTCTAGATCAGCTCCTTGTGAATCATTTTAATCTGGCACAAAGCAGCAGCTTGCTGAAGCCTGATGTAAAACACCCACATACGTTCCCATTATATAATATGAATGTAAGAAGATTAAATTATCCGGTCTGAGGAAACACATGCACCTATGTATGTACACATTCATACACAGTCTGGGGGTTGGCTGAGTGGAGCTGAGGGCAAAGCTTCACTTCCAAAACACTGAACTTGCACTTGTTAGCACTTCGAACACTGGGGCAAATAATGCGTATACACCCGTGCGTAGACCCGTGCAGCAGCTGCATGCTCTGCATTTGAAGGCGATGCACGGTAACTGCGGGCAGCGTTGGTAGTTGTGTGCGTGGTTATCCACTTTGCTGGCAAAATCTGAGCGGCAGCATGGAGCAACAGGCAGAACAAACCCGCAGGCAGAACAAACCCGGTCCCCGCGCTAAACTTTACCCGCCAGTGTACGGCAAGATGAGAAAAGAGAGGGGAGAGCAGTCCCCAAAACCACCGAGAACCTCTCTGCAACTTTGGTGGGCCCAGCCCATCCCCTCCCCGAGAGCAGTGCCCGGTGGGCACCCACCCTGGGGCACAGCCCGAGTTCCTCGGGATGCTGTCTGAGCACCACCAGCAAACGGATTCGCCTTCTTCTCCTCCCGCGCCTTCCCGTTGTTGATTCACACCGCTTTGCCAAATATAGCTCGGCCTCGTGAAGCTTCTCACTCCGCTTTTACTCCAGCTAGAGCTGCCGGGCACGGAAGGTGCTCGGAGGGGCAGGGCTGGGTGGCCGCTGCCACCTCTCCGGGCCGTGACCGTGGCCGGAGCCCTCCCCCGGCGGCGGGGGCGGCAGCGGGCCAGCTTCCGCTCGGGCTCAGCCCCCAGCCTGCCCCAGGGCTCCCCCCGCCGCCACCCCCACGAAGTGTCGGGGGGTTCGCCTCCCGCAGATGACACCCGGCCCCGGCGATGCTCGGGCTGATGCTCGGTGCATCCCCGCGCCGGCCGGCGGAGAGCGGCGCTTCGGGGGTGGGGGGGAGGTGCTGGGGGG
>VUYV01000174.1:769560-1105150 GCA_008711295.1 Anarhynchus alexandrinus | reverse complement strand
TTTTCCGGTGGTGGTGGGGAAGAGGGTGGTGGTGGCGGCGGCGGCGGTGCGAGCCGAGCGCCAGCGGGGTGATCCGCAAGCAAAAGGAGCTGCGATCGGTGGGAATTCGCGTCGCTTTCTCGGGCTGGAAATGCCATTAAGGCTGTAAAAGCAGAGCTGGAATCGGCGCCGGCCGCTCCGCTGGTGTGGAAGTCCCTGAGGTTGTAAAATAAGTCAGCAGGAGCTAAAACACACCAGCTTAAGAGAAAAAAAAAGAACAAAAAACCCCAGCGCTTGCACTTACTCACTGTGTTTTTTGACTTTCCCCCCTTAGGGGGCAGAACTGGGGGATGTGGAGTTCAAAGTGAGCGACTGCTCTTGCAGCCTCCCGAGGTGCTCCTGAGCTGTGCTCCCGGGGAGAAAGTCGGGGAGTTGCTCCCAGGGGCAGGGGATGTAGCACCGGTTTACCAGCTCTTTCCACCCCCTTCCGAGGAGGGGGGAGGGCAGGAAGGAAAGGACCAGAAATAGCCTGCCGACAGCCTCTTCTGCCTGCTTGTCTTTCCCGATGCTGCTTAAATCTTGCTCGGCCCTTTTGGAGCCCCTCGGATGATTTGAATATGTTGTCTTTTGTTTCTAGCTCTGATTATCTGAGATCAGCTGAAATGACTGAAGTGATGATGAACACCCCAGCTATGGACGAGATTGGGCTAAGCCCCCGCAAGGACGGCCTGTCGTATCAGGTAAGTGCTTTGCTGGCTGCTTAGGCAGTAATCCCCTATGGAGTTGCCTGGGCTGGACTGCAAACTCGGTCTAATGTACCTTTCCATAGCCTGACCTAATAGTAGGTCTTGCTGTAGTGAGAACTAGTCAACAGACTGGAATGCTTGCTTGGCAGTAGCCGGTTGTCTAAAATATCACTTGGTATCGGACCGGATTGGCAAAGGACTTGGTTGTTTCTGAAGCGATTGAGCCCTCGCTCATTCAGCATTTGTGGGGGCTCAGCGGGAGGCGGGGAGGTCAGTTAAAGAAGGATTTGTCCCACTCACCAGGCTGGGAGGACTCTTGAGATCTCTGTAGCATGGCATACAAATGATCTGCCTAGAGCCTGAGGGAGTTGTTTATATGGCACTTACATTTTTTTTTTGATCTATTTCTTGGTTTTCCTGATGGATGGGCTCATTTGAGAGGGTTAACAGTTTTCTATAAGATAGAGTGAGGCCAGAGACAGCTGAAACAAGCCTTGAAATGCCACTGGGGATATCAGTACCTGAAAGTTCTGAACAATGTAATTGGCTATTAACCTCTAGATCAATGACTAAGGTGAAGAGGTGGTCTTGGAAACTAGCTTGAGCCTTAATCCTTTAGTCTCAATATTGCTTTTGTTTCCTAGCTTGTAATTAATCAAAGGGCGAGTGGTGAGTCTTAGCCTACTAGATCCATGTTTTCCTGCTCTTCCAGGAGACTTGTTGATGAGATTTAACACAGGCACTGAGTGCATGCGGATGACTTGCATCTGGTCTGTGCATCGGGTGTCTCTTACTGGCAGATCCTGATGCAGGGTTCTTGCTTTGCAGATGTTACACAACCTGCACAGAGGCAGTTGCTCTAAGCGTGCATTCAAATGAGGTGGGCTGTTGTGTGCTTGCATATTTACGTTTGAAAAATGAGCTACAAGACAGTAATAGTGCACTGAAGCATGAAATCAACTGAACTTTGGGGCCATGGCTGAGGCCTCCAGCAGAAGCCAAAGCTGCGGGAGGAAAAGGGGATGCATTGCTTTTTTTGGTCAGAATGCTGGATCTGGATAGTACAAGTTGTTTGGTTTATTGCCTGTGTGTGGAAATAGCTGTGCTGTGCTTCAGTGCTTGAGTTAGTGGAAAGCATATGGTCTCTTTTTGCTCTCCTATAGAGGGAGCGTACAGCAATGAGTGGTTATAAACCTGAAGCAATCAAACCAGCCTGCATGGGATGTTCAGTTGTCTTTGTGGGTCACCATATGGAAAGGCTTAACCCAGTCAGGTCAAATGCCTTTATTTACCTATCCAAATTTTCCAGTGAGAGGCAGAATCTGGGTGCCCTGCTTGTTCTAATGATTGCTTCGGCAAGGTTTCTTCCCAAGTGGTAATGACCTTGATAAGTCTGCTTGGGCCAACTGGGGAACAGGCCTGTTCAGTTTTGAGTGGATCATCTGAACCTGAAGGTGTGTGAGTCATAAATGCTGACGACTCATATCTATGCAGGGTTTATGCATCCTGGATCTCTCCTCTGTAGTGGTCTAGTCATTCATGACTTTTTTCAAATGCCTGCAAAAGCTGGGAACTGCCTGCCAGTACTTGATGTGAGCCAACCTGATGGCAGAAAGGGTTGAGGTGTTGAAATGGAAGATCCTGATGGGGCACTAGCGGTGTGTGGGCTGTGTATGAGGTCTGGCTCTAAATCAGGTTAGTGTAAAGAGGATTGGGGAGCAGGCTCCAGCCCTCTTCCTCCTCTGGCTGCTGGGCTGAGAATGTCACGGTGTACATCAAGGGAAGTTGGAAGCATCCTTAAAGGGTTGAAAATTTGAGTTAGAACAGCAAGGACAAATCTGGTGCAAATCACACCATGAGCTCTTTGTTCTACCTCAGACTTTGGCATTTTGTGCTTCATCTTGCTGATGGAGAGAGTTTGGTGCATGGAAAATTGTATGCTAGGCTGAGGGCTGTAGTGCAATAACTTAAAACCAGACAGGGCTAATGGAGCATGACTGCTCCTACACTGAGGCTTGTTGTTCTAAGCTGCAACATCTTCCTCCACTCATCTGCAGCGTTGGGCACTCACGATGTGAGTCTAACAGCCCTTGGCTGGCTATGAGGGGCCAAAAAAAACCTGGAGCCAGAACTGGGAGAGACAAGCTTTTAGTTTCAAAAGTTTCTCTTGTTTTAGTAGTAGAACTTGTATTTATTTTACTGAAGAGATGACCTCAAAATGAGGTTCAAAATGTCCCCCTTCAGGCTGTGTAGAGCAGGGACTGCCTGGGAGTTGGTCCGTAGGATCCTAGCTGTGAGCCTGGGGACCGCTTCTGCCACCATATGCAGACATGAAACTGTCTGGACTAGAGGAGATGGTCCAGCAGCTTTGCTGGATCTGTAAAGCACATCAGTATCTGCTGCAGACAGGCTTGTCCAACCAACAGTACTGCTTCAAAGTATTTTTGCCTTTACTTGGAAGTCAACTGAGGAAACAGATAAACTCCTACAAAGTATAAACTTCAGTAGTCTGACCCCTCTGTCCCATGGAGTTCACTGAACTTCAGGGCTCCTGTCTGTCTCACTGGTTATGGAGGGAACTTGGCTTGATAACTTTTTCCTTCTGCCTCCTCCACCCCTGTATTGCCTCTGCTGGTGCTCTGGAGTGTCTGTTTGTCCAGACATCAGGTGAAGGTGTGCCCACCCCTGCTGAAGGTTCCTGCCTTTGGTGGGCTGGCTGTCACTGCTCTTCAAGCAATGATGTGAAAACTCAGACTGCAGCGGTCGTATCGGTGATAACTGAGTTGCCTGCGGAGACTTAGTAATTTGTGCAGTTTCACTTACAAAATGTGCTTTCTCAGCATAGAAATGCATTTTTCCAGTTACTAAGCAAAATGCTTGTAAGCTAATGTGCTAATTTCAAAACCTTTCTATGGAAAGCAGTCTTATTACTGTATTTGTGATGTAAAGCTGCTCTCTGAGCCCCCTGAAGATGGTTCAGCCAACAGATTTAAAGGGCCTGAGCAGAAGTGAATGGTGAAACCGGGGCATGAGTCTCCGAGCAGGGCGGCATAGACAAAACAGAAGATGCAGCTGAAGAGATGATGTCATGCTGGGTCTTGTGCCTGCAGTGAAGAGCTATTTCTGGATCTTTAATAGATGTCCCATAATTCCCATGGGACTTACTAAACAAAAAACTCGTTGAAATGCAGCTGGTGGCTCAAGATGCCCCTGCTACAAACAGATGTGCCTATGGAGGTCTTCATGCGCTTCCTGCCCGGCAGTCTCCGGTGAGCCGAGCCTTTTTCTCTGCCAGTCGGAGCTAATGTACCGTTTGCTATTTTCCAGCCCCTAGATATACCTGTTCTCTGAAAAAGCCTCGTCAGCGCTCTGCCAGCTTGTCCTCTGATGCCGTCTCGCAGCAGCACGAACGCTGCTACTGAAACCGAGGGCGGATTAATCAGTTCGTGGAGCTGTTGTCAAAACAGTGCCTCGACCTGAATCCTGCCTTGCTTCTTGGAAGTGGAGCGGGGTCTGAGCACAACTGAAAACACTTTGATGCCCAAAGGGTTTATTTTGAGCAAATGCTGAGTTGAGCGTGCTACTTTGCTGCAGACCGGCTGTCTGGCCAGCTCGCTGGTCCTGTGGGACCTCAGGCTCCCTTTTAGGAGATTGGCATGCAGAGGCTGAGCTTGTCTCATGCCATCAGCTGGGGTTTGGTTGTCATGGGGAGCTTGAGCTCTTTTAAGTCATGATCGCATCATGCTGGGATCTGTCTAGGTTAATCACAGCCACAGCTAGCTGCGAATCATGTCAGACTGGCTGAATCTAGGTAAATAGGCTTAACGCTCCATCCAGTGTCGATGGCGGAAGCTTTGGGTTGTCTGTTGTTGGGCAATGAATTTTTGGTGAATGCAAGGCCTCTTCAGCAGCACCAGCTAAGCACTGACTTTCTCAGGGACCTGCGGTGCTGAGTGCTGAGGGGTTTGGGCTGCAGCTCCCAATCTAACCTGGGGGAGCAACACATTACTGACCCAGGGGCTGATGGCAAAGGGTGGAAACTGAGCTTCCTCTGTGACTGTTTTGTTTGCTTGTAAGGTGCTTCGTGTCTGTGCAGCCTCGAGGGGAAGTCCTGTATTAGCGCTGGCACTTGCTACTGCAGAAGGTCTTAAGACTGGGCTGCAAAAAGCAGATTCAGGATAACTTGTTCACATAGCACATCCGATGCACGGTTACTAGACAGGATTAGTAGGCTGAGTCAATGTGTATTCCAGGGTCTGGGACCTTAAGTGAAGGCAGAAGCAGGATGTGGGATAAACAGAGCCAAAACTAATCATGTTAGCAGCTATGCTATGCAAAAAAAAAAAAGTGTTCCACTGAAATGCAAACTGAAGACAGCAGCTAATCAGAACATCTCGGTGCGTGGTTTTTTTTCCTCCCTACTTGATGCCTTGTTACTCTGATGGAAAGCTGTTATGATGTAAAAAGTTTCCTAGCCACCGTCCCCTGAGATAGGGCAATCTGTCTGTGACTGGGGAGTTGTCATAGTTCGTAAACCTGAGTCACAGGCTGCTGTGTGCATACTAGATGGAGCTCGGTTTCGAGTCACGACTGCTGTGTGAGTAAACGTATGTATTAGCACTGCTTCTTATAGCTGGAAAATTCCTCTAAAGAAGATGCTGAGAGATGATGTAAATATTTCCTGAAATAAGCTTGCCATGCTTCTCGATGGCAGTAAACTTTTAAGAACTTAAATGCTGATTTGGGATATTGACTTGCTACTGCTGAAGAGGCACAAAACTTGCTTTATAGTACTGGGAGGACGAGCGATATGTGTACATCAGGGGTGTATCCTATACCTGAAGCAGTGTGCATCTCAGACTCTTCAGTCTTGTATAGCATTTACCACAACAAAGCAGAACTTTTCCCCAAAACAGTAACTTAATTTTGAAAGATCTCATTGCCTTAGTCTCCCTGTAATATTATTGAAATAGCTTTCAGCCCCATGAGAGGGGGACAAGCATTTTGACTATGGGTGTTGGTATGGAGTACACATGTGGAAGTTGTTTTGAATTTACAAGTGTCACTTGGATTATGGTAGCTCTGAGCTAATCCTCTTAATTGTCTGACATCTCTCCTGCTTTTGGTGTTTCTCCATCCCTGTGAATGCTGAGAGAGGGTATGAGCCTCCCCAGGGCAGTGAAAACTTTCCATTCTTATTGCCAAGACCTCATTCAAGGATAGTAGAGCTAGATCATCCGAAACAGAGACAAACATGATCTTTCTAAAATCATTTCAAGCTTTCATTTCAAGTTCTGCTTTTCACTGCCCTTTCCAGCTGCAAGGTCAGAGTTTGGTTGATTTGTGTGTGATCTGGATCAGTCCATGAGAAAAGCAGTTCCCAAAACATAATCTGGAGAGGTCTGTGAAAACTAGTCTTGCTGCCAGCGAGAAGCTGTATTGAGTAGCGTAAGAAGCAATATATGTGTCCTCTGTGGGCTCTGGAGGTGTTGGATGTGGCTCTCCATGGGCCAGGAGTTGGGGCTCAGCTACAGAAGGGGGGGAGCTCTGCGAAAGCAGTTGCAGCCCCTTGTGCTGTGTCATGCAAGGGAGGGGGAGGAGAATACCTTTGAGTTGCTGCTAAACTTGCTTTTAGGTAGCCTTCGCAACTGACTGGTGGTTGTCATTTGTCCCCAGTCAAGTGACCCAGATCAGCCAGAAGTAAGCATCTGCTTCAGCTGTGGGCAAGGTGGCTCCTTCTGATAAATGAGGGGGAGAAGTTAACCCGTTGCTGCTGTGCTCTTTGGGCAGTGGGGGATGCAAAGTCTTCCTCCCACAGGCCTGAGGTGGGTAACACCAGCAGAAAGGCTTGTAGGTAGGTTTTGGAGGAAAAAAGAAAAAAGGGTGCAGAGCTCACAGGTCAGAGCTGAGCTGCTGCATTCCCAGCGGGGACTTCGCTGCAAGTTTTAGAGTTGTTTTTTCTTCCCATTGTCTAAATCTGGAGTGGGACCAGATTAGGCATACGGGACCAACAAATGCAGCATGGCACTACTGGTGCGGGACAGCAGAAAGCTGGTGCTCGCTTGTCTTTTTGATAGAGTCTGGCAACACAGCTTGTTTTGGAGTGAGTGGGGAGGTGGGTTGGGGTAACTTTTCCACCTGGCTTCCCCAGATGTACAGACGGAGTCTTAATCTGAAACACTTTTTCTGAAACTCTTTTTCCCTGTGCTTGGCCTGCTGTGTTGCCACGCTCGTCACATGCGAGGCAGTCTGCCTTTGTGTATTTTTTCCATTGACTGTCCACACCCCTTGAAAGTACAGTTGCAACATCTCCCTTCATGCTGCCTTGACGATTAAAAAGCATGACTTAGTGGAAAAAATCCTGACCTTCTTGGGTTCGGCCTGTCCTGCAGCTGCTTGAGATAAGATTGTGCTAGGGTTTTTTTTTATTAAAAAAGCTGCACACCACATTTTGCGGATATTTGTTTGTAAGGAAATGACTACTACTTAGTTTCTGGAAAAAAAATCTGGCAGGCTATTTTCAAAGAAATTGCTCCAATTTGACCTAATGTGCTTAAAATGATAGCAGCCAAAGGTTAGTTTAATTATTATACTGCTATTTTTCTTGCACAGGAGGCTATTTTCATGACATTATCAGCTTATGTAACCTCCTGAACCACACTTCTTTTTCCATTGCAACCTTCTAAACCATGTAATGTCAAGGGTATTTTTTTCCTATCCTGAGTTTAGATAACGAGTTGATGCTTAAGAGCCACTGACTGTACTTCCAGTAATGCACTGTGTGTCTGAAACTGCCTTTGTTTGGCCGAGCAGAAGCCACAAAGCTCCAAGAACCAGTTACTGTCTCACTTGTGGTGGCGGTGACTAATAGCAACTAGCTCCTACTGCAGTGCCCATATTAACGTGGCTGTGTTCAAAGACCTCACTCCTGTGCACTTGAAAAGCATATGGATGGTGGGTGCCATAGTTGGGGTTGTGCTTCTGCACTTCTGTCCCCAGGACCAGATGGCTGTCTGCAAAGAGCCCACCTGTTGTGTGTTACCTTCACACCGAGTTCCTTGCCCAGGCACCCCCTCCCAAAGTTACCTTGCCTGACTTTGCATTAAGTAGCAAACTGATGGCTTTCTCAGGTTGGCAGCCTGGTTGCCAGCTTTGGAAGCGAGGGAGAAATGTGGCTGGACAGTAGAAGACTGAATATTGACAAGGAGGTGATGGTGTGGTTAATGGTCACTAGGCTGAAGAAGTTGATAGGATGATGTTTCACTTGGGGTTTGGGCCAGGGGCTTCCAAAGGTGGTGGATACCTGCATGGTTGGCGTAAGGAGAATGATTCTTCATGGTTAATGCTCGGGGCTCCTGGATGGGGAACCTGCTATTTGTAACTGGAACCACAAAGATCAAAGCAGATCAGATCTTGCTCTCAAACTGAGGCACCTATGAATAGTGTGCCTGTCTGAAGCTGGCAGTGCTGTTCCCTGCAAGGATGCTCTTGACAGCTCGCTTGGATGCAACTGGTGTTCAAAGGGAAGTACTGGGCCTGACTCCTCACCTCACCTACAACCTGGGGAGGGAAATGCATTTTGTGATTATCTTCTTTGGGGTGTTTAAATGCAACCTTAATGTAAAAGGGGCACTTTGATAAAATTGTTTGAAATAAACAAGTGGCAGTTGTTTAATCTTCTGGTTACCAGCCAGGGGATCGGATGTGGCAACTGGTTTTTGTCAACAAGCAGTTCTTTTCTGGATGAGCAGGGGTTTGAAGCTGTTCCCCTCGTAGGGCACCTCTATAAAATAACAGCAACCTCTTCTGTTCACACTGCAGTTCAGTCAGGCAGACCTCCTGCTAATGCTGTGCTGCAGTGGCAGCCTTTCCTGTACCCATGTCTCTGCCTCGGTTCCTAGTGGGATCAGAGCATGCATCCCAGTGGCGCTGCCAGCAAGTATGGGCCCTGGTGCTGCTGTACTATGTGAGCTTGTGCACCCACGTGGCAAGCTATGGGTGGGAGGGACGGGTGAAGGTACTGCTCTGTGCTGGAGAGAAGGGGGTCCTTATATTCCTCGTACCAGGGTACATAATTGGTGGCTATGCCACAGAACCTCCTGCCCTAAGAGATTTGGTCCAGTCTCCAACCCTTCCATAAAATGAGTGTTCTCCTGCTGAGTTTCACTGCTGATGTATGGTAGCTGTAGTGAGCAGAAAGTGCTGAAATTATCTCTAAAATGCAGCTGAGCTTCTCTTTTATTGTGGTGCTGTGGCCCTGGAGTGATACCAGATGCAGGCCCTTGCTGCAAGGGTCTGAACTGCTCTAGCACGGTGTTGCCGCATACCTCCTCTCCTTTCTAGCAGCAGAGCCTGGAGCACAAGCCTGTTCTCATGTGTAGCTTGGTCAGCAGCAGGAAATGAGATCTCGGATTCTCTGATCGAGATAGCTCAGTGTGCAAACTCATGAGCATTAATGCGAATGTGGTGGTGGTGGTGGGGTGAGGTGTTTGGACAAATATCCAAAAGGGCAGATGCCTGTTTGCTGAGGACTATCCAAGCAAGTATGTGCTTTGGAAGCCTCTTGGGCAGCTCTTATTACCAATATTCAGGGATTAGAGAATCTTATTTGCAAGTTCAAGAGTCTTCCCATCACTCAGTAGTTTACTCTGTGTCCAGACTAGTCTGCCATGAAGACCCATGTGTCTTGAGAGTTGGGTTTTGGCTAAGACTGCTTGAACGCAGCCCCTCTCACAGACTGTTTCTTGGCTCTTTCAGATCTTCCCTGATCCCTCAGACTTCGACCGTTACTGTAAGCTGAAGGACCGCCTGCCCTCGATCGTGGTGGAGCCAACGGAGGGTGATGTGGAGAGCGGTGAGCTGAGATGGCCACCCGAAGAGTTCCTCGTGCAGGAGGAAGAAGAGGAGGAAGAAAACTGTGAAGACGCAAAGAAGGACAACAAGGAGCAATAAATGGTATCTGAGGAAAGGCAAGGGACTGCACCCTTCTGAAGGAAGAGCCACACTTCTTTTGAAAGTCTTTTTAAACAAAAAAGACAAGTTCAATTTTGCACCTGCGAGATCTTAGTTTTTTTGTATTCTCTGTATCGAGAACTGAAGCCCTCGGTGTCACCAGACCTCCTGAGGAAGGAAGGAAGTAACGCAGAGAAATGTTTGCTGTTCTTGAGATCACTATCTGTATTTTTCCGAGGCGGAGGCAGCAGTGAAATTCCAAGCACATGGCAGAGGGTGATCACACAAGGACCGCTGGAGGGGGGAGTTTGGGGAGGGGGAGGAAAGTCAGAGGCGGCAACTTTTGGCCAGGAGCTGCCTCCAGCTAAAAGTGTGAGAACAGAGCCGTCATCTCTCAGATTTGCCTTTCTTACAGCTTCCATTTTGTGTGTCGGGGGGTGGAAGGGTGTCTGTAGCAAAGCATGGCTAAACGCTCTACTGATGAGAGGCCTGTAGCTCTCCCTGGTTCAGTACCTCCTAGGGTAACGTGAGCGTCCATAGGAGTAGTTGGGTTTCTTGCTCTCGCTGTTGAGCCTGTTTTCCAGCCACTTTTCCCAAAGCTGTTTCCTTCCCCTCTGTTTGCCTTTAGACTCTTCAATGCTGAACAGCTGTATTTGCAGGATAATGTTAGGCTGCTGCTTGTCATCTCTACTGCGAGGCCCTAGTTTATCTTGCAGGTGGTTAGCATGGGGTAATGCTCATCAGATGTAAAGATGCTTCTGTCTGCAGCAAGAGCTCGTGTAGGTTTGAACACCTCAGATTTTTCTCTCCTATTTGCTGAGGCTGCTGTGGCCAGTCTTGTCTTGTACGGTGCCCAAAGCCAGAGGGTGGGGATTACACCTCCTTACCTTGGTGTCCTTGAGGCTGTAGGGTTTCATGTCTCCGACTTGCTGGTCAATGGGCTTGTGAGGGCTGGGGTGGGTGATCTCCTCCAAATCTGCACTGCAGGGTCTCCTCAGAGCCCTGGCAGTGCAGGACAGGCTGGTAGGGGTGTGCATAGTGGGGGCTACTGCCAGACCTGGAGGTAATCCAAAGATGAAAGACCAGATCTAGTGTGGATCAGCAGTGGGAGAGGGGAGTTTGCAGGAGGGGTCTGTTGAGAGAGGATTAGCCCAGGTGTCCTGAGACAAGATGTGTTTCTGCTTCATAGCAAGGGTGAAACATTCGTGGGTGTTTAATGAAGTGCAGACTGGCTTGTGAAGTCTGTGGTTGTGTCCTCTTCACCATATCCTGCGCCAAGGAGAAGTCATCTATCTGATTTGGGGAGGAGGCCAGTCTGCTGCCAGACAGGGTAGCCCTCTGCTTTCCTGGAAAGTGATGATCTCGCAGCTTTGGGGACCAGCTTGGGAGCCAGTCGGTCTTGGGATAGGATGAGAACAGTTGCCATCTAAACCAAATCTGGGGTCATGGAAGAGAAAAAGAAATGTCAAGGCCTTAACCAAACTTTCATAATAATCCCAATGCCACCCCCTTTGCTTATAACTGGTTCCATTTTTAAAATCTATTTGGACATGTGTGTATTTGTATTTTTAATACCTCATGAGTAGTTAAACGCTGGTGGGGGTTGGGAACCGCTTTTAACATACTGTTTTAGTCTTGTCTTGCTTGTGTTTAAACATAATGGCAATAATTTATCAGCTCTGCATAACTGTTTCAGACAGATAGGAGTTTGGAGATGAGTTAGCACAAAGCAGGAGAAATTCAGTGTTCTTACACTGCAGCTGGTCTCCGGTCCAGTTATACATGCTCCGACCCGGTTATACATGCTCCCTGCCCGTCTTGGTGGATGGTTGATCACCGAACAGTCATGATGTGGTGATACCATTTTCTCTAGCGATGGATTCAGCTGTTGTATCTGTAACACTTGTTCTAGTCTTGCTGTCTTACTGGAATGAGCTTGTACACCTGCATACCAGCCAGTCGTCTTATCTCTAAGTGTTACTCTCTATTGGTCTCTACCATCTGTACCACCAAGTCAAAGCTCTATATCAAAGATATTACCACATGGGCAGCAATGAGATGGCAATCCTTGGACTTCAGACCTGCTGTCTGCCCTAAAGACTTGCATATTTCTGTCTGCATCCTTTTTTTTGGAAGTATTGTGTATATTTCTATTTGTTGTTGAACGTATCTAAAGAACAAAGCACTCCAGTAAAACTCCTCCTGTTGTATGATATACATTCTATATTTCTGTAATTCTTTTTTGAGCCTCAGGGAGAAGCTAGCATTTTTTTCAAACTACATTTTTGTCACTGTGACAGTTGTAAATAAAGTTTGAAAATGCTTTCCAAACATACTGGCTTTGTTCTTACTGCCAAAGTGGGTTGGGTTGGTCACCCTTCCAGATAATGGCTGGTCCTTGTGCTTCAGGTCTGACTTGAAAGGTTAATGCAAATATGTGAAGAGACTCATGTCTATCAGTTGAGGCTGTTCTGTAAACCTGGAGACACTCGCTTCATGCGTGTGGCTGACCTTGGAGTATGCCCTATGGGATTGTAAGCCTAAATCAACTTAGTGTTCAAGGCAGCATCTTTGCCTTCCATCTTCCTACAGTTCCTTATTGCTGTGTGAAAGGCTGCAGGAAAGCAGTGCTCCAACTTACATGGTCCTGAAAGATCTGTATTTAGATCTATAATTACTTACCTGTAATCTATGTCTTAACCCCTTACCTAACCTTACAGCGCATGAAGTCATGGGGAGCAGAGGCTATTCTTAGCTGCTCTTAGTCCTAATGCAGTACCTGTGGATGTCACGTGTGTGTGCGCTTACCCTGCCCCGAGCAACAAGTGTGAAGATAAGTCTTGCCGTGCTGTGTGCTGTTACAGTCTCAGCTGAGCTACCCAAGTTTGGCTGTTTTGGATCTAGAGGTCAACTCTTCCTAAGTAGTCAGTAGTGCCTTGCTACACACTGATGGTTGTGTGCTACAGCTTGCAGTGCTCTTGGAGAATGACCTGGAGGAAGCTGCGTTTCCAAGTGCAATTCTGAACTTATTTGGTACCAAGGCAGTGTCCTGAGTGTAGAAATCTGACCATGCCAGGATTCAGTAATTCAAATTGTGTACTTAATGGGATTAAATTTTCCACTAAAAGCAGGTGATAAGAAGCTAATACCCTGGAATACCCCTATCTTTCAGATACATGGAAAGAAGGTCCTGTGATTTGGCAAGTAACAGGCTCTAATCTTACCTATGCAAACAAGCTGCGCTGAGGCTAGAGCATTATGTTTACATGAGACTGGTTTAAATACACTAACTAATGACCCTCAGATTTAATGCTTGAACTGAGGGCATGCTCAACATGAGCCCCATGGTTCAAAGATGAATTGTGTGGTGCTTAACCCTCGTGGATGTTTTAAGCCATAGAAACATAAATGCAATGTTGAATCTTGCCTCTCCTTTTCTTTAATCAACTTCTAGCTAAGGTGCCTTGATTTATTCCCCTCCTTAGGCATAGAGTTACTTTCCTTGTAGAAATTGCTGCAGCATTTCCAAGATGAGGTGCTGGTCTGAAATCTGTGAAGATGTTTAGTCCTGCCCTGGAATGTTTCTGATTAAAATACAGCACTGGTTGGGGAAACTGCAAATGAATTGAACATGTCTGCTACTTCCATATGCCTCACAAACAGGTTTTTCAGGCTCATGTCAGAATGAAGCCACTTGCTTTGTTTCCTCATGCATCATGCTATTTTGGGGCCAGACCAGAAGGGCTGGCCTCTGAGCAGGGTTCACTCTGCATGGGGCTCTGCCTTGTATCAGCCTGGAGCAGTGCTGGCAGGAGAGGGATGGTGGGAAGGGGGCTCTTTCCTGGTCCTTGGCTCCAGCTGTTACAGTCAAACTGGAACTTGCATCAACAAATGAAAATGGGCTTGCTGCTGAATGGGTCACCCTGAGTCATCCCAAGAACTTCATGGGTGGCATGAAGGCCTCTCTTTGCACGTGCAGCAGTGTTTCTTCTTCTGGATCTCATTTAGACTTGAGGCATTTGTCCTTCTCAAAGCTTTGCCTGTAGCTGCAACTGATGACACTGCAAGCTGGTCACTCTACCAAATATTTGGCTTGTTGTTTTTGGTGTGTATCTGCTTCTGTTTGGCTTCATCAGCAGAGTCACTTGAAAGCACACAGTCCCTTGAAACAAACTGTGGAGAGGGACTTTTGGCATCTGGCTTTGCCTATGTTTGGGTGCAGCTAGGCAAAATTGTTGCTCTGCAGGAGTGCAAAGATAATTCACCATCAGTGCTGCACATGGGGAGCAGCCATCCCCTGGACCACAGGTCCACTTAGTATGTGTCAAAGTCCTGCTCTGGTGTAACCACGCTCTTCCTTATCATTGCGAGCAACAGGAGCACCAGCATCGCCTTCCAGCTGCTGGGCGAGGATAACCTGGGCCACCTCCTTCCCATTTTAGCTCCTGCAGGAAGTTCCCAGCAGCTGAGGACATGGAGTTTCATCCCTGTGATGTTGATCTGCTTTGTTATGCTTTGAAGCACAATCAAAACCAAACCGAAATCCCCCAACCACTAGCGTAGTCGCCTGGAAGAAAACAAGGGATGTGAGGAGCAACGGCCTGTAATGCATGTGCTCTGAGCTCTCCAAATGCAATCCTGGGCACCAAGTGTCTCTATCTAAACAAGAGCAATTACCATCCCTGAATCCTTGCTTGAGGAGAAAAGCTCTGAGCATTTCATGGTTCAAATGATGACTTTTTTCCTTACGTTTGGACAGAAAAGGAATGGTCTAAGGAAAGCGAAGAGCTGGGCCTGGACCTGACAGAAGCACCACAAAATTTGATCACACACCTGTCCAACGTCGCCGTGGTTAGTAGGCACGTGTGCTGTGTGTAAATGGGCCTGTGCTTCCAGCAGCACGTTGTGGGGACACATCTACCCATCTCACTGCAAGGTTGTTGCTGCTGTGTTTCAGGGTCTCCTGGTAGAAAGCTGGAATTAAAGGGTGAGGGCAGGTGGGTACCGCTGTGACACGTTTCAGGTTTCTGTGCCCGGGTACGCTTGGGTAGGGGTGAAGTGTGCCGGGGCTCCCAGCAGCAGAAGGGCTGCCTGCGAAGGTGTGGGGCATCTCCTGAGCTGCAGCTCTGCCCAGGCCGGCCTGCCAGAGGCCAGCAGTATCGACAGCACAGCGGCAACGGCTTTTCAGCCACTCTGGTTAAAAAGGTGTCTTTTTTCTACAGCTACAGCCGTCATCCCCCTTCAGAAAAGGCTGTGCAAGCCCGGCTGGAAAGCGTCTCTACTGAAGTAAGCGCAAACTGGTCATAGCAAAAATGAAAGCTTGCGAGCATTGTTTTTAGGAAGGGGAGGGAAGAGGTTTCAGGCCCAGCACCTAGGGGGGAACTGAGTTCAGAGAAACCTTCTTCGCCCAGGAAGTGCCTAGGGCTGGTGGTAGCACCGTGTGTGAACACAGTGATGAGCAAAGCTGGAGAAAATGACAGCTGCTGAGAAGCGAGGAAGGGCACCGTGGGTGGCTCCTAGCTAGGGGGAGAAAGGGGAGGAAGATGGGGTTGTGAGGTGTGATAGCGGGGGGCTGTGCTACTGAAGGTCCTTTGTGGCTCTGTGGTTTCATACCTGAAGGGCTGGACGTGCAGCCAGGTCCTTTGTGGCTCTGTGGTTTCATACCTGAAGGGCTGGACGTGCAGCCAGGATGTGCCCCAGGGCACCTGTCCTCCACAGCTCCTACGTTCGCTTGGTGAAAGTTCACCTGCAGAAAGGGGTGATTGGGTCTCAGCTTTGTCATGCTGCGCCAACAGCCACAGTGTGAGCTGAAAGCCTGGGGTAACTGCTTGTAATACCCTGGTGCAGTTTGGGTACAAGAACTGGACTAACCAGCTGGGGAAGAGCTTGAGAGCCTGAAAATTTCTTTAAGTACAACAAGCCATAACCCTTGCTAGTAAAACACCATCAACAGAAGTTACTTTGATGAGACTGGAGCACTGGTAAATCCACTGATAAGGCTCTGGTACCACCCCAGGAGACACGGGTCATCACTACCTGGGGGAGGTGGGAAGCCCTAGGAGATGAACTGGTCTCCACAGCGTAGGAGAGAGCACCAGATTTTATCCTCTGGTGCCACTTTCCCCATAATGACTCCAAAAGGGGAAGAAGTGGGCTCAAGGCCAGAGAATTATTTTTTGTTGTTGTTTCAAATCAGACTTTATCCTCTCAATGAAGAGCTTTTTCTCCCAACCCAGGTTATCAACCCTGGGATAGTTGTTTTGTGGTTTTTCAATGTTAAAGCAAAAAAAAACCCAGCCCCATACTTGGGGTCAGAGACCTTTGCTTTGCCCACTGAAGACAGCAAGGACAGGTAGGACAAGAAGAGGGGGAGACAGCAGTTGTTGGTGGGCCAAGTGGGCAAAACCTGGAGGGGTGAACCCCTGCCCATCGCAACAGGCAGCGTTGGCAACTAAGGCATAACAGTGTCAAACACGCTATTTTGAGAGCCCTGAGGGGTGGGAAGACAGAGCGGGGAGGGAAGCCGCAAAGGAAACATGCATTGAGCACTTGTTCACTGCCAGAGCTGTAACCACACAGGGTTACCGTAGCAGCGACCATCAGCTTCATCTGATAAAAATAAGCAAGGAAGTCAAGTGTACGAGAGGGAGAGGATGTCAGAAGCCAAGCATGAAAATGTCACAGCAGCTTTGCTTTTATTTTCAATACTTCCTTCTTTATTCTGCCCTCAGCCGGCTCAGGAGCCTGGGTATTTCCTGCTCCATCCACCCTGGAGCGTGTCCTGTCACTAAGTGCCTCTCTCCCAAACAACCCCCTGCCCCAGGTACCTTTGTGGCTGCACGTTGGTGTGCTCCGTGCCCTGCCGTACCTGCTGGGGGCCACATGCACAGCCTGCAGCAAAGATGGAACCACAGCCAGCTACAGCAAGGCAACTCCGCAGCTCCTCTGGGGTCCCATCAGCTGATGCCTTTGGCTTTGGCCTGCAAAGGTGGGGACCAATATAAAACACCTGGGAATAAAATCCCAGAGTGGTCACTACCATGTAAAACCCCGACCAGCTGTGCTCCGTGCTGGGAGCAGCTCAGCTGGGGCGAGGAGATGACTTTCTCTTGCAGTGCTGGGGGAGGAAAAGAGGGCAGCTGTATCACAGGGGTTTTAAACTCTTCCCCACAGGTTCTCTGCATTCAGGAGCATGAGCCGGGCGGGTTACAATCAGCTCAACAAATATTTGTCAAGCGCAAGCCTTCCTGAGCGGTGTTTGACAACTCTTTTCCACTGCAGTTGTTGCCAGCGCTGCGGCTGTCGTCTGCTTTGGATGCTGCCTGCGGGGGTGAGGACCAACCTGCTTTGACGAGAGCCATGGTGGGATTTCCCCTGGTTAAAATGGCGCCTGTTTGGTGGCTGGGGTAGCAACACCCCTGCATCCCGTGGGATGGAGGTGAGCTGATGGAGATTGTGTGGTCAGGCAAGCTGCAGAGGTGGAGCTGCTCGCCGTGCACCCTTGCGAGCGGACTCAGGTGGGGAAAACCCTTTCTGATGTGCCGAGAGGGCTGTGCACGTGTGTGCATGTGGGATTTGCCTCTCAGCCCCTCACCCTCCCCTGCTCTGGCACCCACAGCTTGCTTTACCCTCCACACAGCCCTTTAAGTAATTGGCACATTATGGCATTGAATTGGTGGGTTTAATGCGGTAACACTCCAGCTGCTGGGATTTGGGATACCCTCACAAGAGGGGGAGGCCAAGGGGGCATTAGAGCAGGGTCTTTTGTGTAAACTTGCTCCAACGATGGAACCGAGGGGCGGCTTTTCAGGGGCTTGTCAGTCCCCACCACGCTCAGCTGATCGGCGCTGGGGTTATTATGCCCTGCACCCGAGGACAAAGGGACTTTGTAGTGTTTGGTCTCATGACCTGTCTATCCGTGGGACGCTCAGCTGAGCTAAAATGGGATTTGCCAAAATCCGCAGCGGTCGGATGCCAGTTCCTGGCTGGGTCTGCTGTGGGTGCCTGTGTGTGGTAGAGGGGAGAGCCTGCAGGCATTCATACGGGGCAGATGAGAGCCATGCTGCATGCCACCACGCACCCTGCCAGCGCTTCTGGATGGACACCCGGGCTGTCCAGCCCATTCCAGGGCCTCTCTGAGCTGCCGGGCAGGTGCTTGCTGCAGCGTGTTTCACAGACCGCATCCTGCCCATCTGCTCCTCTCCACGCAGCATCCTTTCTTGTTTTTCCCAATACAGCCCAAGAGATTTCTCCAGGGCCACCTCCTGTCTCTCTGCCTTGCTTAATCTGAGCAGCTAAATCTTTGTAACTATTACTGACCTCTGTAAAAAGTTTGGCCACAGTTTGCACGAAATATAATATTTAACTTAAGTGAGTATTTGGTGCTTTATAGGGACTTGCCATCAGTGACTTTCCATAAGTTTCTCTTCCAACAAACCATAGACCTTTATCTACAGGGAAGGTTCCTGGTGGGATGAAACAGCAATCAGTTTCGAGGATGCCCGCTCAGAAGAAATCTCCAGAGCTGCTGCTGTTGGGAGAGGTGGTTTATTTGGCTGAGTTTCACCCAGGGACCCATCAAAATGCTCACAGTTGCAGACCCTGTGATGCTACCTCCCACCCTGGCACTGGGCTAGTCACATTAAGATGCCTCTGTCTTAATTAAACGTTGGGTGTCTAGCCTGAGATAATTGTTCAGTCTCCTCCTGTACCCCATGAAGGAGGTAAACACCTCCAGAAGGTGATTCATTTTAACAGCCTATCTGGAAAGAATGACTTCTTGGAGGTCTTCTGTCTCTCACTAGTGAGAAGATGTAGATAACCATGTCATTTGCATGCCTGACTCTCAGGTAACTGAAGCTAGATGAGCTGAACCTCATCCCTAGTTCCTTTTGTGCTGTCGCCTTCTTGGGTTTGTGCCTTCATGTGTCAATGCCTCCATTTATACAGCGTAAAAAGGTCTATACATCCATGGCCAGCCATTCTGCCTGCACACAGAGGACTGAGTTGGACCAAGACCAGTAAAATTCACATTCCTTGATCGCTGCCAAAAAACCCCAAACCAGCAGGGCGTCGGTGACATAAAGTGACACAACAGGGTGAAAAAAAAACTCCAACGGGGAATGGGAAGAATGAGGAAAACGCAGCAAGAGTATGCAATGAAGACTGTGGAGGCGGAAGGAGAGGTTGCAGGGGCAAAGCAGGTGCAGCTCATGCCACCTGCATGATGCTTGTGCTGGCTTACCTTGAGGGAGGAGGGAAGAGAGGAAGGCAGTACCAGCCTCTGCCTCCCAGCTGGGTCCCGTTCAGGGCCATGTTCTCTCCTACTCATAACTGCTGGTGCTCACGAACATTCCATCGACTTTGATCATGCTGAAAGTCAGGCATGCGCTGGAGATGCTACCTGATGCAGGCAACCTTACCCAAAATGTGGTCCCACAGCACAGGGCTCCCTTTAGCCTGGAAAACGTGGTTTAAATAGCATTGGTCCCCCTTGGGGGGAAATTAATTTAAATTGTAAGAAAAAACGGTTAATGAACTCATTTTCTGAATTGTCTGAACCCAAAATTAGCTGGAGAAGTTCACAAACCCTTGAACTTCTTGAGGCTCATCCTGCCTGTGCTGAGAAGAGTAGTTGGACCAAGGTTGAATACACTCCCATCTTTTGGCTCCAGCCCAGCTGGAGGGCCTGATCCTGTTTGCTGCCTTGCGCCCACGTGCATGGTTTCCCTCCCAGAGAAACCTCTGGCTGTAGGTGGGTCTTGAACAGTGCCGTTATCTTTCTGCATGCATCGGAGCTTCAATGTAGCCAATGGCAGACAAGCACAATCTACTTACTAGGAATCACCTGAATTATTCAGGAAAAGTTGTTCTTTCCACTCTAATTTTTCAAGTTAAAATGTTATGCACTTAAGTATTTCTCTGGAGCATTTTTCTGCTTCCCCGCATGCTGGTCCAAGTACTATCAGCGGAGGCTCACCCATGGAGGTTGGCTGGACTAGGCTGTTCCCACAGATTGCAAGGGGATGCTGATCTTTCAACCTCCTTTGCTGGGGTCTTGCAACCAGCCTGTCCCACCAGGGAAGAAAATATGGGGACCACCAGCATGCTAGAGGAGACAGCAGCTTCCCCTGTCCCCTCACGAAACACAGGCTCCATAACACCCTTTGAAACATTTCGTAGGCTGAATGCCCATGAGCAGTGGTAAGTAACAGATTGCCATTTGCCCTTCATCTGGCTGCAGATGCAGCGGTATGTGACGATGTATGGGTACTAAAACACTTTGTGAGCAGAGCAGATGAAAGCCACCGTAAAAGCACAGAGGGAGAAGCATCGTTAGTGAGGACGGTATTTTCACTTCGCTTCTGTCGATGCCTGCCTAGCCGTAACTAGAAAGAGAAGTGAGAAAACGATGCATCTAAAGTTTTATTTCATGTCTTGCCTACTATTTACCGCACTATATAAAGACCCAGTCTGGAGCTACTTCAATAATCAAGTGCTTAAGACGAAAGTGTGTGGAAGGGCTTGCAAGTTTAGGACCTCTTTCCCTTGCTCCGCTGCCTTGGTCCTCTGGACAAAAGCAAGCCTTGGGAAATGACTGCCAAAGCTTTGCCTGTGACCAAAACGCAGTGGAGGACTGGCGGGAGGACAGGTTACTGACAGGAGCTGATAACAAGCTGACTTTGCTAATTACTGTTTTTAAAGTCCAAAGTAATTGGAAAAAATGAGTAAAGTTACATTTTGCACAGCGACGACAAGAAGAGAGCGCACTGGAATGTCTGAGTCACTGCTCTGAGCACTCCTAATTATATGGAGATATAGATTTCATACGCTGTGTTACATATTACAAACGTGTGGAGATGCTTGGAGAAGCCTGGTGGCTGTCATTATGCATGTTGTTTACCAGAAGATTTGAAGCTGGGTGAGATGACCCAGTGGGCTACAGTTAGAGGAGGGTTTTTTTGGTTGGGATTTTTTTTTTGGGGGGGGTGGTGTGGTTTTGTTGGGATTTTTTTGGTAGATGATTTAATTTGTTTTACAGAAATTGGAGCAAAGTCTGAAACAAGCAAACTGAAACAGTAGGTAATGAATTTCTTCTAGCCCTGATGCACAGCACAGCACATGCAGGAGCTCAGCTCACCCGCCCAGCTGCTTCATGCATGTGTGCTTCATGCAAGCACACGCTTGCACGCGATGTGACTTCTACGCTGTGTCTGTACGGTGCCTGGCTCGAAACCTGCCACGGTGCTTGGTCCCTCGGGAGTTACTCTAACACAGATAACGATTTCGCTCTGTGTGTGTGTGCACGTGTGCACGTGCCATTCCCTTGCTGGCGGTGGAAGTGGTGCGTTGAAACCAACCGCTGGTCCAGGCTGAGCTGGAGCACCAACATCCAAACTTTCCAGACTGAATTGAGGTGATGATTGTGCAAGTCGGGGCATGGGTGGTCCCTGCTGACAGTAAGCCCATCCCTCTGCCTCAGTGAGGGGCAGTGGACCTGGGGAGGTCTGTCCCACGTCCCAGTGCATCTGGGTGGTGCACACTAGAGGTACAGCCACCTCTGCAAGAGGGTGCTGATCTAGTCCTGGACTGTATCTGCCAGCCCTGGGTAGGTACCTCAGATGCCCAAAGGCATCTCAGAAGGCAGTAGGTACCTACAAACAGGCTTCTGCGTACCTCCTTGGCCATCACATGGGCTTTCTGGGCAATCCCAGGGCAACAAGCACACGGGGTCTGCTACGACCCAAGTTTCCCACAGGGCACGTGGACCAGGACCTGGATAGCCAGCACCAGGCTGCACTGAGAGGTGTAAAGATGCCCTCTCACCGAGTGACCTGCTGGGGTGCTGGTCCCGAGGCTGTGGGCAAAGTTCAATGCCAAAGGCAGTGCCAGCCCCCGTAATAGGGCATGCTGATAGTACTTTTCCTGGATTACCTTTGCACCCATGTGACTGAGCTTTCCCAACAAAGCGTGTGAGCAATTAAGGAGCTGAGGCCTCATTAGAAAAACAACCATACAACAGGGCTTGTGGCGGGTAGCGGATGTCTCTAGTACAATTACCTGATAAGTATAAGGCTGTGGAAAAATCCAGCGTGGAAAGGGTTAGGAGCTCAGTTGCGTAATTCCTTTAATAAGTTGTTTTGTCATAAGCCACATCATAAACAGGCAGGAGCAGGGGCAGGAGGACAGGGAGGAGAAGGAGGAGGAGGATGGAAGGCTCCTCATAGCTTCCGCCGGTTGATGTGGCTGTAGTTCATTCGCTGGGTGGTGACTAACACTGTTATCTATTTTTTCCCCCTTGAAGTGGTACTGTTTCATCCGCAGTTTGGCCTCTTTATCCTTTTGTTCAAAACATGCCTGTTCACCTTTTCCCTTGTGCCTCCCATTGCCCCCTTCCCTTGCGAGGGGAGGGATGCGTGGGGCAGCTCCCGGGCTCCCCGAGGGTGAGGGTGTGCAGCCCCACGCGGTGGGCTGGGGGTGAGGGGAGGTATCCCTCTGGGGGGGGGACAAAGGGCAGTTTATGAGTTTTGGATCCCAGGTGCGTATCCTCTCCAGCAGAGCTGGCAGCATGTGCTGCAAGGACCTCAACCCCTCCCGCTTCACTGCCACCAAAATTTCCCCAGCCCACAAGCAGACATGTCAAGAGAGGCCAACGTTGCATTGCAACAAAGGTTTGGGTTTTTCATAATGTAACCTCCCATGAAAATAACGCCTGTTGGATGGAGAGGCTTTCTGCCGACCCAGGCTCCCAGGAAACACAGCGGCAGGGACCCTGTGCCTCTCCAGCTCCCAGGGCAGAGGGCGGACAATGACTGGAGCTGCTAATTGCTGCAGGGAGCTGAAGAGACAGGCAATTAGTCACTTGTGTGGTGGCCAAGCCCCATCGAATGCATTAGGTAAGCTGGTGTCCCAGGCTGCTTGATTTAGTCCCCCTGGGCCTGACTTTCCACGGCACCAGGATTTTTTTTAGAGCTTTCATATTTTCCATCCTATGGCAGGGATGGTGCCTGCTTATTAGTGTCATTGTCACCCCAAGAGGAAGAGATGCACTCAGGCATGGGTACCAGCAAGAGGGCTGGAGATGCCTTGGCTGTGCTCGTGTTTTCCGACAAAGTCCTAGGAGAGCAAGGGGTAGGGGGAGGGCAGCATCGCCTGGCAGTGGTTGCACATGCAGGGCCAGAGGAAGTTTAGATTGGATAGTAGGAAAAAATTTCTTCACCGAAAGGGTTATCAAACATTGGAACAGGCTGCCCAGGAAAGTGGTGGAATCGCTATCCCTGGAGGTATTTAAAAGACGGGTAGATGTGGTGCTTAGGGACATGTTTTAGTGGTGGTTTTGGCAGTATTAGGTTGATGGTCAGAGTTAATGGTCTTAAAGGTCCCCTCCCACCTAGACAGTTCTATGATTCTATGATACCCGTACATGTAGGAGCATCTCAGCATCTTGTGTTTGCACACATATGTGTCTGCACATGTGTATGTGCAGATTTTCAGCTATCTCATTGTGAGACAAGGTTTTCCCCATGGTACACGGTGCTGGGAGGGTGTGTGAGCACATGCGTGTGGGGTCACTGGGTCTTCCTCCTGCTCCCCAGGGTGTACCAGAGCAAGGCAGGCCTGGTTTCTCTTGGGGGAAAAAAATCTAACCAGCTTGAATGATATAAAGAATGACCTGAAACATAGAGCTGACACACAGTTAAGCATTAAAAAAATAAATAATAGGAGCTTTCTGGTGATGGTACCCTGGGCCCTGGGTTGTTTTATGGTGGCAGGTCAGTGCCATGAGACAGGCAAGGAAGGAGGGAAGGGGGCCCCTCTCCCAGCTTGTGGGCCTACTTCTTCCCTTTTGGAAAGGTGTTGCTTTCATATATTACATCTGAACACTTTACTCCCAGCCACCACCCCAAGCTCTGAGCGTTTTGCTCTTCTCTTTGAGGGGGTCAAGGGGGAGCTTGAATTGTGAGCCTGGATGCACCAGTTCAAATTCAGCCTCAGTGATGCAGATGACACCGAGGGAGCCACTGCTCCTCCCGCTTCTGGAGGCATAATTAATCCCTGGAGGTGGCTGCTGGCTGCTGTTTTGGGGAACCAGCTTACACGTCAGGGACTAGAGCATTAAGAACCAGCTATTAGAAGTGTCTGCAGGTGCAGAAAGGGAGGAAGAATTCAATTTAAATGAGCATTTGAAGCATGGGGCTGGAGTGGCTATGCTCATGAGAAGGGAATGGAGGGGGGATCTAATTTTTAAATAAGCGCTGTCCCACCTCTGCCTCGTGCCAGCTGCCCTGCACCCCCCAGTAACAGTCTCCTTACCATGATGCAGAAGGGAAAAAAAAAAAAGAATAAAAAGAGAACGGGGAAATTCTTGAGATTCTTTCCGATGGAAAAAATGTCTCCACTTATCACTCAGTGTCAACAGCAGCAGACACCTGTGTTTAAACACCCAACAATGAGTGGCAAGCCAAAAGGTAACCTAAAGCCTCTGTTTCCACCTCCCTACGTGCACGCAAGCGGGACGATGGACTTGGACACCTCTCCATCAGCCCAGTGGGGCCATGGCTGGCGTCTAAAAGCTGTGTGAAGGCGAGCTCAGAGGTGGCAAAACTGGCAGCATCCCGCAGTCAGGAAATGCCTGCAGCCTGGCTGCCAGCACGAGGCGTTATCATGCGTTCCTTAATTAGACTGTCACCTACTTATCCCTCCCTCCTCCTCGTCCTCCCTCAAACTCTTTCTTCATCACGTGCAGGGATAAGCTGTGGCGCTCGCTATTTTCCCAGCTGGCCTGCCTGCGTGGGAAGCTCAGGAAGGAGGATGAAGGATGTGGCACAACATGGTGGGTAAGCACTGGGAAACCTAGCACGTGCTTCCCCCGGTTTGGGGATGCCTGGAGTCTATACTGTGGGGTGAAGCGATGCTCTGTGAGTGGCAGGGGTATTTGCTCTCGTGGTGCCACAGCATGGCCCCTCATGCTGGCACACCTGAGCCATGTGCTGCCCATCTTCGCCTGCCAGGAATGCAAGACAGTTCACGTACTTGCTGCATGGGGATTTCTTGATCAACCCGTCAAAGCTCCTGCTCTTCCCACTTCCCTGTCCATCACTCTCACTGCTAACCAGTACCCATGAAGCAGAGGTTTGGGCCTAAAAAGACTGTCCCCCATTCCCTTTCCACCTTCTCTCATGTTCTTGTCCATGACAAATACCAACGTTTTGGGAAAGAGGACCTCCAAATGTCACAGCAGCCTTGTGTTTTCCAGGTCCTATGTAATGCTAAGGTGTTGGTAGGAAGCTACTACCACATGATGGTCCGGTCAGGGGAACACCTACTTCCCGTCCCTCAGTCCTCACCCGTTTCCTGTGTGATCTTGAGCAATTAATTCTTAATTAATGCTTAATTTCAGCTTGACTCCTGCATGTGAAGAATGGAAATAATAATAATAATACTGAAGCCTATCCATAGAGTGGGCTGAAATACCCTGCATGTGAACACATAGAGATGGTCAATGATTAGTGCGTATAGAATCACAGAATGGTTTGAGTTGGAAGGGACCTTTAAAGATCGTCTAGTCCAACCCCCCTGCAATGAACGTACATCAACAGACATCACTGAACATATCCATTGTGTTTGCTTCATTATTTCTATTGCTGCTGTTTTTCTTTTGGCTTGGTTAGTAATAATGCTTCTGAGATGTTTTCTAAATAGCTTTTAAACAAAAAAAAACCCCTCTCTTGCAGTCAATAGGAGTTATTTATCATGCTAGGAAGAAGCATCTTGGTTAAGGTCCATGCGTCCCACAGCATCTGAGCCGCCAGAATGGAAATGTTGACTCACACCTACCTCCAAGACCTGGTTCATCCTGGCTGATGCTCGTTACCTGAAGTGCTTGGATTTGGTGTGGAGTAACTCTCAGCACCTCTTATAGCAACACAGATGCTCCAGAGGCGGATACGTAAGTTTGGTTAAAATGTTCTGTAAAAGGAGAGGTCCTTTCCCAGTGCAGGTTTAACTGTTTAAAATGGGTCTCCTCCGGTCCAGCCCCACCATGCAGCCGAAGGAGGAATCCCATTTTCTTTTTCCTAACAGAGTTGAAAACAGTGAGAGTTTTAGCTAGCATTGCTGCATTTGGAGAAGTGTTTTTTTTCCCACGTTATCCAATGTTTTTCCCCAAATCAATCCACCAAGCAGTGTCCGCTAAGCGCTGCATAATTCAGCATCATTTGGTGCCTGTAATGCTACAATTACTCTTCAAGGCTCATTTGCTTCAAGGTCTTTGGGCTGTAAAGTTATGGGAGTGTGGTTTAGTTGATTTTCAGGAATGTCTAGTCTCTGGCAGGGGCTGGAGAAGGAAGGAACTGAAAAGAAATGCATGCAAATTCAATGACATAGCAGGAGCTTTAGAGGCATTTCAACACAGCGATACCCACAGGCAAAGAAATCATAATTGTTCAGGGGAAATACGGCCTTGCCAACTCCTACGATTTTATCAGGAGTCTCGTAATTTCCAGAGTGTCCTTAAAAGCCCAGCTGCTGGAGTCATCCCATTGTCAAGGAGTCTCAGCTTCCTTTTAAATGAAAAGGAATGTTTCCAGCCCTTTATTTTTATTTTCCAGAGAAAACCTAGAGGAAGTAAAGCATGCTGAAGGTTCAGAAATGGAAGGAAAAGAGAACCCAGGTCATACTAAAAACAAGCAGAAAACCAACACAAAAAAGCATGATCAAAACCATGCTCACTCAGGGTTTTTTTTGGGGAAAAAAAAAAAAGCCAAAACCAAATATATTGCCATTTTTATCTGGACACCCAGTTTGCAAACACTTGTGCTTGAGGGGCCCAGCCTTGTGCCCTTGCCTTGCAACAGAGCAGGCAGCCTTTGGTGGCTCCAGGATGGAGCAGGAAGAGATGCTAAGGCTCCACTCGTGCTCTGTTTCTGTCTCTTCTCCCCATTTTCACCTGTGACTGGTAGTTCTCCCNCAGTGGGCGGTTCTCCATTTTCCCAATCCTGGCACAATGATGGCATCCAGCGTGGTTCGCTGTCCTGCATCCCTTCCACCTCTTTGTGTGGTGACTTAGCCCAGCTGGCATTGCTTTGCTCCCTGAAGGCACTGCTCTCCTGTGTTTCCATCCAAGATCACATCCACAGGGATGTCTCAGCACACATGCTGCACGTGTTCCCCAGCCTCAGCTGCCACCTAGCTGCCTACCCAGCTTTACCCATCATGAACATTGTCCCAGCCCCAGGATCCATGGAGCAGTGGGATTTGTTCCCCTGGGTGTCCAGCACCCGGGGTGAGAGTGTGTGGGACGGCTGGTGGAGGGCATTATCTTCACTGGAGCTGGTGAGAATTTGGTGAGATCTGAGGAGAGTTAACCTTTATGGGGAGGCTATGGCTGGCGTGGACAGTTTTTTGAGAGCTCAAGTAGTGGTATGGAAAGTTGGCTGTGCTTTGCCCTCTGACGTGGCTGCAAAGTTACAACCATGGTAAGCATGGGGGAAAGTGGAGGGATTGTAGCTCCCTGGTGTGGTGGTAACGAGATCGAGTGAGAGGATTGAAAACCATCTGCAAAGGCATGGTTGTGCTTGCAGGGTAGCTGGGCCCTTAATTATGTGAGCAATCTTCCTGAGTGGGTTTGTGCAGATACAAGTGATGAGTGAGTGTTGCAGGGTCACATTTGCAAGAGGAGCGTAGGCTCAAGGGCCAGCCAAAGCCTGCACGTGGACATGGGGGAGAGGCAAGGGAAGGTGAACGGCAGGTGAGCAGCAGGGCAAGGTGAGAAGTGGAGCCTCACTTGACCAGAGACATTACCTGCCTTTCCTAGAAGGGTCGTTTTAGAGACTTGAAGTGGAATGGGGGTGGGATGCCTGAACTGAAAGTGAAGAGCAATGAACCTTTCCATTCAGAAAATGGCGCTGGGCTTTTTTGTTAGAGGCCGTCAGTCTTTACAGCTCCTTTCAGTAGTACCGTGAGTCTGTCCCCTCATTCCTCGGAGTGGTCATTTGAGCAAGGCTGGAGATAGATATAGCCAGGGATGGGAGAACTTCACATTTTAAGAAGCTTCACTCCGTACTGGATCAGCGTGCAAAGGTTTCAGTACTTATTTTGAGCACGTTTGGACTTAACTGAGCTTCCTGGCTCCTGGAAGCAAAAAATAAGCTTTGTCACAGCTTTCAACAGGCTTGTGGCAATGCAAGCCCAATGCTGCTTTCATCCAGCCCTCAGAAACAGCCCTTTGGCTAACCAAGAGTCTCCCCATGCATGGAAGCTGGTGACTGTAATATTTTCCCGGTGAGCTGTTGGATGTCACAGAGGAGGTACGTGTACAGTGCACTCTCCATAGCTTTGCTGTTGGTCCGAAATACAAATCCCAGATTTCCAGAATGGATTTTGCTCTTTTTGCACATGGAAGTATGAAGTGTTGCAGTCCTGCAGGCCACTTACGGAGCTGTACCGGTTGCGATGTGAGAGAATGTTCAACATGAAACCAAGGTACTGCAGTCTGAGCCCTCTTCTGCACCACCTTTGTGCCAGCGGCTCTGCGGACACAGAGAGCTGAGCGGGAAGGACTCCCGCGCCCTTCACGCAGCGCTGAGCTGCGATCCCCTTTTCTCTTCATATTTCAGTGAAGTCTCTCTCTCTCTCTGTCTCACTGCCTGCACAATTCTGCCAAAGGTTTGGATTCATAATGCTGCCAAAATGTCTTGCTGAAATCGAAGAGTGAAAATATTTCTGTTTCTGAAAGGACGCACGTTGCTGCTGACAAGGAGTGAACTCTTTCTTTCCATAGACAAAACCCCAAATGTCTGTTCTGGCTCCAAGCAGATATTAGCTTCAGCCTAAGGAAAACAGCAACAAATCAGGAAAGCCGAATTTCCTGCAGAAAGCCCAGTGTTTGTCTGTCCCGTAACTGAGTGCTAATTCCAGGAATAAAACAGCTGCTATCCTTGCACACAGGCAGTTGTCTTGGAATTTAAAGAGGAAATGAAATGGGGAAAGGAAACAAAAAAAATATTAAAACATCATGTGTAAAACCATGCCAAAGGTATAGAGAAGCAGAAGTTCTCATTCAACGAAGCATTACGTGGTTGCTTGATAGGTCAGCGACTACCACGGGTGAAATTCTGGGTCTTCTGAGGTTGATTGTCAAAATTTGGAGGCTGGATCTTTCTCACAGACCAAGCTGTGCATGTGTACCTCATTTTGCCTGAAATGCTTAGTCTGCTTTCATGCTGCTCGTGGGAGAGCCTGAGTCCTGATCCACGGAAAAACAGTGCCTGAGATGCAACCAGCAGTAAGTCAAGGCAGTCCTGCAAGTACAAATTCAGAAACTTCAAAATCTAGGAAAAAGTGGTCACGCAGACAGTTCCTGCTACTGATTGAGTTGAAACAGAATTTTACTTATGTGGGAACTTGCACAACCCCCATTACTTTATCATCTTGGTGCTTCATCATCTTTATTGTGTTCATTCTTGTGCAGGCCTAGGAGATGCAGGTCTCTCCTGGCACAGGTGAAGAATATAATCAGAGAGATTTACTGACTTCCCTTAGCCTGGCTGGTGTTGCCTATAAAAGGCCTTTCTCTTCAGCTGTAGCTTAGTACTGATGCAAGACCTTTTCTTGGTGCACCTCTTGTTTGTCTCTGCCCCTTCTTCTCATCAAGACCAAAAGAGCTTCCTCTGTATTTAGTAGGGACTCTGTGCAACACTGAAGAGCAACATCCTGAGGTAACCACCAAAATTACTTTTTTTTTGGTGCTGTGCTGCTTCTTACCGAGGGCTCCCATGCACACAGGAGTTGCTCCTAGCTTCCCTTTGCCACATCTGCTTTACCTGCCTGTCCTGTATTCCTCTCTCCTCCACAAATTCCCTCTGTGAGACTCCTGTTCTCTGCTCTCTCCTGACCTCTGCTTTGCTGTGCATCCCTGCTGATGTGTGTGACCTGGGTAGGGTAGGCTGAAGCTGTCTGCTGTCCCCTCCTGGGGTGCCTGCTGGCATGCCCTCCCTTTGCAGAAGGCTCCTCTCCTTGCCCGTGAAGAAGGCACTGGGCCTCTCTGTGGTATGACATTGATCTGTGTGCATCAGAAAACATAATGGCTCTGGAGAAGGGCTTACTTTGGACCAGCTGAGAAGCTGACATCCCTCAGAAGGCTTTAAAGCACCTGTTGGGTCTACAAGGACTTTGGAGTGCATTTGCATCTTCTAGATTGCCAGAGAAAAGAAAAAACAACCTTCCCCTGTCATAGACTCATAGAATGGTTAGAGTTGGAATAGACCTTAAAGTTCATCTAGTTCCAACCCCTGTGCCATGGGCAGGGACACCTTCCACTGTCCTCTTTGCCTTTTCTGCTGTCAGAAGATGCCTGGAGAGGGAGAAGTTGTGCTCCTGTCCATCTTGACTGGCCCTCTCTGTGCTGCTCCTGTGGCAGGAGGTGGGAAATCACCGACTGCACCGTGCCTTTTGCTTTGCCTCCCTGCAAAGTGCCACCACTGGCAGGGGGCTGGGGCAGCCTGCTGGGATGCTTTGCTCTCTCTTCCTCTCTCCCGGCAGCCTCCTGACTGCATGGGAACAATGGGATGATGTGACCGGAGCCCTGTAAATACTAATTCCCCTTTGAAGCTGTCGCACCAAGCAGGAAGCGCAAACAGCCCCAGAATAGAAATTCAGTCCTTGCTCTGCTCCTCAGCAGAGGCTGCTCCTGAATAATGCTGCCTGTCAGACCCCTTCTCATGTGGCTGAGCCACTCTGCCCCTCATTGTGTTCCCTGGGCTTGGTGCGTTGGTTGGATCATGCTCATGAAGAGGTCGTCTCCTACCTGGGACTGGCAGGCAGATAGTTTTTGGGATGTGCCTTGCTCTGGCAGAGCTGGGGCTGGCAAGTGATGTTTCCTGTGGGGATGGAGATACGTTGGAAGGGTGGCAGGAGCCTTGGGAAGCTGAACCAGGAGGCAGCATTGGTTTTGAGGACAGGGCATGGAGGGGATGCTGTGCTGCGCCTGCTCGTGTTACCCCTGCTCTGGGGTGGGCTGCTCGTTACCAGAACTACAAACATCACATTGACCTGCTGATAACCGACCCTCTCAGAACTTATTTTTCCTTTTGCACTGAACAGTGGGGCATTAGCACATGAGCTTGCAGTTGCTGCTGAACTGTTGTTCCCTCTGTAATATGTTTACTGGGACATCTGTTGAAATCAATAGACCATTAGGAAGTACCCTGTAGGGAGTGAAGTGTTGATCAAGTGAAGATGGACCCCAGGTGGAGGGTTTAGATGTGTCAGCTGGATTGCAGAACCTTTGCTAAAGCAAAACTTTCATGCCTGCTCCCTTTAAACTGCCCTGAGTGTTCAGAGCAATCCCCTTGCTCCCTTTGCTTGTCCTTCATATTTGGTGTACTTGCAGTTCCTGCGGGTGGGCACGCTGCATTTAAATGAGGCCTCGGTCATCACAACCTGCTGCTCTTCATCCCACAGTCCGGCAGTGACGTGACAGTGCTGGATTTTGGATGTCAGAAGATAAATTGGTGCTGAGTACATGCTGATCAGTGGCGCAGAGACAACACTGTGCGGGGCTGGTGATGAGTGGGTGCAGAAGGGTTGGTGGTGCAGCGTGGTATTGCACATGGACTCAAGGACTGCCACAGCCTTCTCGGGAAAATCCTTTTGTCCCCCAAGCTCTGCCTGGCTTTCTGTAAAATGAAGAAAATGGGTCTCTGCCTATTAGTCTGAGCTTTAGGAAGCAGGCATAGTCTCCTAGTCTTTGTGCAGTAATAAAGTCCCTTATGCTGGAAATGAGGTGTTGCCTGGAGCACTGGCCCCCGGTATAAAGGCAGGAGCTATGTGGTAGCCAGAGCTAAATCTGTGGTGTTGTCTTCAGTAGAAAGTGCTTGAGATGGGAAGGGGCTCACAAGAGATACTTACAAGAAAGGTGTCCCAGTGTCTGTGGATGAGTTTCCCCTCTGGATGAAGAGGGATGCAATGGTGCTTTCCTGAGGGACATAGGTTGGCTTCCTAGCTCAGGCACCCATCAAACTGCAAAGTTTTGCTGCAGGCTGATGCACAGCTGGGCTCTGGGCATGCAGATGGACTATGGAGTTGTAGGCATGGCCTCCCCTGCCAACCTGGCTACCTGACAGCATGGCAGGTCTTGCCTCTACCCACTTTGAGTCTCTCCACCGGTGTCTATACAGCTTTAGGCTTTGCTGGGTTAGGAGAAGAGTTCAGAGGGCTGGGGACAGGCAAACATGTTCTTCCCTTTGTGTCATTGCCGTGTTTTAGCACAGTTTTATCTGGTATTTCCTAGAGTTAGCCCTGAGCAACTAAACGGAAGTAAAAATGGGGAAATCCACATGGAGGAAGAATACCAGGTTTGGTAAGCTCCAGCCTGGCTTCTTGGATGGCTTCGGGAAACCCTTGAAAGACCAGTTTCCAGGGACTTTCTCTGAAAACAGGGACATTCTGACCTGTGTTGATTACAGAGGACACAGCTTTGCTTCGTCTTCCCTGACTGTCTTCTGTGCTTCCGTCTCATTTCCATTGCTATTCTTTAACCTTGGCCCTGCCACCTCCTGACTGCTCTCCAAAAAGTGCAGTAGTGATGATAACATGCTTCTTTCATCTGCAAAGCATGCTTTTACCTATTGATGAAAACACCCATAAGATACTACTGTACTGCTGGTAGGGGAAGGGTTTTCTGCCTTGGCACTCAGGATCTGCCAGGCTCCTCTTGCGTATCTAGATAGTCAGGAGGGTCACCAAGCTTGCAAAGTTTGCAGATGGGGCAACGCTTCCTGATATTTCCCATAACCCTCTCTAATCATTATTTTAACTAGGGGAGAAGGGATTGAGCTTGTTACTTGTGTGAGACTGAAGGTGTATCTAGCTTGTGGCAAGCAGTTTGTAGGATAGTGGCCCTTTGGGAGTTAGGCTGAGATAAAAGAACACAGCACTGCATCTTCCCATGGCTGTGCCTGAAGTTTCCAAGTTATACTACCACTTATTCTCAGCTTCTTGCCCACAGTGCTACTGATAATGCATGTTTCCAGCTTCCATCACGCACGAAGTTAAACACGATGTCTCCTGAAATGCTGTCTTCTTCCCTGCACCTTCACGGTGATGGACTAGGGGCAGATCTGCTGAGGAGGAAAGAAAAAACACTTGAAGACAGGGAAATGTGTTTTTGCACTCTTTCCAAGCTGAGATTGGTGGAGAAAAAGAGCAGGGACCGAGCTTCTTTGTAGCATGGTGATCTGTCAAGAGCAGTGGCAGCTGGGAACTGCATGGCTCAGGAGGCTGGGTAATGGGCTATGAAAGTCCTTTGCCTCTGGGTTCACAGTGTTCCTCCAGGCACTGGCCAGCAGTGAGGGAATATTGTTGCTCTGGCTGAGCTGCTCAGTGGTTTCTGGGAAAATAAAAGGACTCACCACTGCTCTGACAAGCCCTATTCCTGGTGTGGCTCCTAGCAAGTGCTTAGGGAACCAAGAGCTGGTTTTGACAAGACTGTTTTTGTCCCATTGGAAATTACTGGGAGAAATGGCTCCAATTAGACCAGATGATACTGGTGCACACTTGTGGCTTGGGCACACAAACGCTTTCCCATCTGTTTGGTTCCAGATAAGGAAATGGGTGTGCTCAAATCAAAAGAACTGAAGAGATGGGCTGGATATCAAAAAGCAGTAGTGGGATGAGCTAGCAAGAAGTGAATGGGAATGCATTCATGTGGGCAGATCGAACCTTTTCAGTGGTAGTTGGGAGCCTGGAGAATCATCCAAGATTACAAACAAGTCCCTGATGGTCCCTTCCTGGGAAAAGGATGACTTCATATGTTGACAGAAACCACTACACACTCTTGTTATCACTACCTTATCAAAATGTTGCTGTGCCAGATCCTGGAGAAATTTGCACCCAAGATAGAGAACTTAGCTGAAGGACCAGCTGGCTCAAAGTTCAGAAAGGGAGCGGTATAAAAAACACTTGTTATTCAGGAGAGAAGTGGGGAGTGCTGGAAAGGTGGCATATGCTTTTGGTGACTTTGCAGGTGTCAACAGTGACAAGGCTTAAACCCATGAACCTCCCTGGGTAAGGCTGCAGTCGGCTGGAGGTGATGAAAATGCTAAAAGGCTGGTGTGAAGTGTGACTGCCTCAGCAGCTGTAGGCAGGGAGTGAAATAATTGGCTTGACCTCGGGAGAGGTGTCAGACAGGCTTGTGCTCGAACACCGGCTTGTTCCGAGAGACATCGGAAAAAAGTGTTCAAACGAACCACTGGTGGAAAATCTACAGGAGGGTGCTTTGTAGCCCTCAGAGGATGGGAGAGTAGTTGTACGCTGTATGCTTCACTGATGAGACTGGCCTAAATGGACCTTTGCAGGAAGACTGATGAAAATTTTTAGGAAAGAGGTTCAGGAAGAAGACACGTTAGATCTAGAGAGCTGATGTGGAAATACAGCAGTAATATCCAGCTTGGCAAATATATTCCTATGCAGATCTTGAGAGACTGCAACGCTTTACCCTTCCTATGTATTTTAGGCACCTTGGCAATGTGGTGACAAGGAACTTCAAGCATTACCTCAAAATCTGGTGTCAAGCTGGGCGTGTGACCCTGCTCTAGCTAAACTTGCCTGCTCTTAGAATAGGTCACCGTGTTACAGTGTAGTGTAAAATTAAAGTGGTGGTGGCTGGTTCAGGATCTTTGTACTGCATGGGAGACAGGCGTAGAGAAAACCTGGCATTCAGAAGCTCTCTGAACTGGGAAGATAAGAGATGGCAAAGCACTAAGCCCATGCAAAGCATGGCTGCAGCCTGGATTTACAGCACCATTAGTGGTGATGGACATCAGGGTGTGTGGGTTAATGGAGTGAAGGGTTGAAGCCAGAGTGAGCCGATGGGTCTGGCAGCTGCTGAGCAGGGTGTCCTGGCAAAGTTGTGACCTGGCTGGAGAGCCTGGAAGCACACGGATGTGGGGAAGGATGGAGGGAGGTGGCTGCCTACTGGCTTCTGTGTGTGCCTTTGCTGCTGGTGGTGCTGGTACCCAGCTGTGCTGCACAGCATAAGGCAGGAGGGAAGGGATGGGGTGCCCAACCTGTTGTGCTGGGCGCAGGATGCAGTCGCATCTCTGATGCTGGGGTTGGGGGAGCTGCTGTGAGCTGGTGTCAAGGACTGAAATCCTTCTGATAGGGACCAGGGGCTGTTTCATTTACCTTAACATCCCATGCCAGCTCCCCGGAGCTCCTTGGGGCTTTCTGAGCCTTTGCATCGCATTATTGCAGTGACCTTTTTCCAATTGCTTTGGGCTCAGTATCAGCACAGTCTACCTCTGTCTGTATTGAAAATAGGATTACTTTCTACTTTCCACCTCAAGAGGCAAACTGGAGTCCACGAAGCCTGATTTAAGCCGTTAAGGCATTCCTATTAATTAGTCTCCTTTCCAGCAAACTCCCTGGAAGTAGAAAAGGCAGAGAGGTAAGATGCAACCCTTCATCTCTGGGGTGGGCTCTGCTGGAGTTGTTGGGGTGGTGGTTTTTTTTTTTTTTCGTTTATTCTGCTCCTGAGGTAAGTATGCTCACTAATGTTCCGTGGGGGGAGAGCAGGGTTTAGCAAACAAAGCCCTGTGAAAAGGGAGAGCTAGAAATAGAAAGGCTGTGAATATAGAAGCCCCAGGCAGTGTCTTCCTCTGCCTGGAAGAAGCTTTCCTTATTACAAAAGCCACCCTCTGACTGGCTCTCTGATGGCCCCAAGCAGTCAGGGGAAAGCAAGCCCATCAGAGAGGCGATTTTTTTTTTTTGAGGCACATTAAAGACCTATTCATAAAAGAAGCAGCAGGAGGGAAGGTGGGGAAGGGAGGAGGAGGGAAACAAAGGGAAGTTGTAGCCAGACCTTCTTTCACTCTGTGAAAACAGTCTTGGTATTAACCCTTTAGCAGTGCTTTGAGCATCCTCGGGCCCTGAAAATCTGCTAATTAATTCACAGGCTTGTATAAGGGTAATAGGAAGATGGGAACTGAGTCCTGAAGGTTTTGGTGGGTTATTCATCACCACTCTACCCTTCCTTGTCCGTCCTGGCAGGCAATGGCGTGGTTCCTAGCAGGCATATCCCTGCAAAGGACAGGTCTTCTGGTGGGGAAGATTTCAAAGCTGTTTCAAGGAGACTGGAAGTTCTTGTACCTTTGAGTTTTGTTCCAAATGAGAAACTTGCCTGCTGGTTTGAACTTTCTGGTCTGGCTCAGGAATCTTCAATGAAACTGTCTCTTTCAGTGAGAAACCAGTGAAAACTTTGCTCAGGGCCCATTTTGGACTATGTTTTGCCAAAGAAATGTTCTGCTTGTGATTGATCCTTATAAATAGAAGTGCTGGTACAAAGGAGAAAGTTCCTGGGACATAACTTTGAATGGCTGAAAGGAGGCAAATGACTGGGAAGGAAACTTGGGGGAGATCTGGAGTATAAGGCTACTGAGTCTCACATGCCCATGTTAAGAGTATGGACATGAAGTCCTCTCTGGATAGAGTGTGCCAAGTATTAAAGGGTTAAAAAAGATCAAAAGCCAGAGGGAGTTCTGGCCTTTACAAAATGATGCTCAGTGTAGTTATGTGGTGCCCACAGAAGACAATATTCTCGTGAAACTCCACATCTCAGGTTTTTTAAAGAAACGTGGGTTTGTTTTTTTTTTTTTTTAATTTGTGTGGCGGAAGTAATGGAAATTCATAGGAAACATGAAAACGCTGGTGTCAAATTGATTTCAGCGAATTTTCCTAAGAACGGGTTTTGATTTTGCAAGTAGCAGTAGTCAGTCATGCAGTCGCAGCACACCTGTGTCTTACAACATCCCAGTACCTTCTCTGTTGATACCCTTCAACTGGATTATGTCTTAATATAAAAGGGTTACAGCCATGCTTTTTGTGCCTTAGGCGTTCCACCTAGCTTCAGAGGGACTTCCCCACATCAGAAGCAATACCCTCGTTCCTGGGAGAAGGGTTTGCAAAGAATCACCTTGGAACTGCAATTTCCAAACAATACTTCTCTTCCTCACTGGCCCCTTCCCAACTCCTGTGGCCCTGCTTTATCTGAAGCAGAAGCCGTGCTTGTGTCTTGATTCCTTACACGCACACCAGCAAGGCTGCAATGGGGGATACCATGTCTGACAAGGAGCAGGCATGGGGTGAACAAACCAAGCAGCTTGCGCAGAAAGTTCAGAGGGGGTGTGGAGTTCATTCCTTGTGTGCAAGCAGCAAGTAAGTTTGTTCCACTGATGTTACATTTCTTATCACTAACTTTCAACAAAAAGTGACTGGGTAATTCAAGACATGAAATAAGGGACATCTGAAGGGCATATGAACACAAACCATGTCTGTTGTGGTGCCATGTAAGTTGCTAACCTGAACTACTTGCACCTAAAGTATCTCAGAAATGTGTATGTCAGCTAAATGCAGTTAGAGGTCTGGGGTGACCTGAGAGTTGAGGAAGGGTTAAGTAGAAACAATGGGATAAACTGGGCGGGGGAAACATAGGCTGAATACCAGGAAAACATTTCTTCGTGCTAAGGTCACTTGGGCTTCGAGAGGGGGAAGTGGCAGCTCACCAGGGCTGCCTTCTCCAGGCGTGGGATGGCTGTGGGGTTGGGGATGTGGCGTGAAGGGGAATTGGATTCAATGAAGAAGCAGGCTGCTTGGCTGGCCTGGTGTTTTCTGCCTCTGAGTGCTCATGAGGGGCTGGAAAGGGAAATGTCTTAAAGCTTGTGCCCCCTGAGGACTTTTATGGCAACCCAGCAGCAGAGTTGGGATCTGAAATAAGAAAGAAGGAAAACCAGGGTGTGAGTGAGGAAAAGGAGTGGCCCTAAAGGAATTCATTGGAAACATTTCCCTGAATAGACAACAATCATTGTCCAGAAGTATCTGGAAAGAGAGGTGTGAAAGGGACACCTTTGGGCATGAATCAGGCTGATTAGGGATCCCTGTGGAGCAGAGTGAGATGGTAGGCTGGGGTTAGCTCAGACTTGGCACTACGGTGCCTATGGGGTTTTGGTTGTAACATTTTCCTGCGCCCCCTGCCCTGGAAGAGAGGTCAGGTTGGCATATCTGGAGAAAATCGTGCCTCTCCGCAGCCTGATTTTCTGCCGTGGTAGAAGTTGGTCTAAGTCACATCTAGATAACCATCTGCAACCAGGCTGCAAAGTGGATGTGCAAAGGTAAGCTGGTGTGTGCAGATATGACAGAGCTCCTCTGTCTAAGAGGAGAGTGGATCTACATATAAAATATTTAGAATAAATATAGAATCTTGGAAGAATTATTTTCTTTATTTAGTTTTTGGGGCTCTTCAGCCCTTTGTGCTGAAGACAGTTTACAGTATGTGATTGAAAGGAAATGAAGCCCCAGTGAGACACTGGAATATACCCTAGCTTTCCTGTATTGTACATTTCTACTAAAAAATAACTCTGGAAAATGGATTTTCCTCTTGCTCTTAAAGTTTATGCAGAATGATTTTGGGTCAAGCCTTTCATTGTCCTTGGAAGGGTGTCTGAGTGGAGACAGTCTTTGTGTGCCAAAGTTTGATGACTCTGCCTTCTGAAAGGTTGCAGTCGCAGCACAGAGCAGAGATGGCTGACACAGAAATTAATTCTGCAATAATTCACCTACTGGTCAGCTCACTCAGTTGTGCCCCTGAGCTTGTGTAAGTGGCACCTCAGTTACTAGAAATCCTCTTTAATTCTTAGTTCTTAGTTGCTAATTCAAGTATCAACTGAAGCTGCACAAGAAAATGCAAAGACCAACGTTCATTACTTGAAGAAGTCACTTGAGAAAATTGCTCAAGGTATATTTATACACCCGTGCAGTGTGAAGGAGGCCACTGAGCTGTTACCATTATCAGGAGAACTGTAACCAGGAAACCTCACAAAACCATCAAGTTATTTCAGTCCACCTCTGAAGGTCTCAGAAGAAGAGGCCAGATGGGAAAGGGATTTATCATTGAATCTGAAGTTATTGGTGCCTGGGTACAAAACGTCTGAGGACAGTTAGTATTTGAAGGCTACTTTGCTATATGAAATTGCGTGGTGGACACTTGGTGCCATCCCACTCCCTGATCTAACTGGCCTCCTTTAATTGAGCTTTAGTAAAGACATGGATGCCTGAAATGGTGCTGAGGGGAACTCGGGCCTCCTCCTTCTCTGCAGAGTCAGAGAGCTGAAGAACTGATTGGGATTGTTTACTTTCAGGACTAGTGGTGGCATCACTTGTACATGGTGTGAAGGACAGTGTTGTTCAGTCAGTCTGTGGCTTTGGCCTTCCCAGTCTCACAGGTGGTGCCGACGGGTCTGTGGTCTCAACACCTGGATGCTCCCAGCTGGTGACTGGGCAGCTCCTGAGTGGCACTGACTGCTGGCCATTGGTGATAAGCATGCTTTTTGTTAAAGACCACTCACTGGGACAAAGAAATACAAAGTGGATGTCATTAGAAATGTTGCATTTTAGCCTGCCGTATGGATATGCCATGCTCTCCATGCTGGCACTACTGCAAGTCCCCCACACGGATGTGAGCCAAGAAGAGCACAATCAGTATTAGAAGGGATTGCATTAACTGAGAAACCACTAGGGCAAATGTAGGCTTTGCGTTTTCTGCCAATGGTGACATGAGGGCAACAATATAAGTGGTGAGGTGTTGGTTAGAATCTGCCCAACCTGCCAGACCCTCCTACCTCCCCGGTACTCCCTCGAGAACTGGCTACAGCTGCAGGCAGTGACTGAAAAGAAATGACACAGTTAATGAATGGGAGAAAAATCAAAGCGGTGTATCTCACCCTACAGTCATCTTGGCTAGTGGCAGAGCATGGGTAAATGGTGGTGGCGTAAAACAACTGGCCCTGGCTGCAGCCACAGAGAGGGTCCTGGGGCAGCCTAGGAAAGCAGGTGGTGTTGGGCTGGGTGCTGCTCTACATGATCAGCAGTTGGCTTCCTTGCTGGAAATCCTCCTCCTGCTTGGAGGAGCTCTCACTCTCCCTTGCTTTCCTTCCATCTCCCTTGGTTTTCCTCTCCATGCTGTAGTAATTCTGCTTGGGTGAGACAGAACTTGTTTTGCTTTTAACAGCAGAGAAAATCCACCAAACACTTAAAACTGGGATGCGATATGCTTGTTCTGTGATGGTGAGTGGGTGGCTGCAAGACGCTTGGGGGCTGCCTGGAGATGCTTGAGTAGAGTAAACAGGGATAGGAAGTCCCTACCCAAACAGAAGTAAGAGCAGAGACCTAAACTATGGTTGTAAGATGAGCGAGTACGTAAAAGCCTGTGTGATATTGCATGAAGTTTAAAGCTTTGCCTTCATCATCCCCTCATGGGGTTTGTAGGGAGAGGAAGCCCTAGGAAAGGGGGCTGAACATCTTGAGCCAAGATATCTAACAGGATGGAGAGTGCTCGTGTCCCACAGGGCCCAGCTCCTAAACCTGGTAGAAATGATCTCCAGTGCCCTGTCACCTAGGGAAAGCAACCCAGTGCAGCAGAATTACTGCAGAGCTTTGGATTTGCAAGGGAATGATAGCATTTTATATTGTTTCCCTTTCCTTTTTAAATCGGAGCAAAGCTGTTCTTCCCTCCTCAAACCACCAGACTGAAGTTCCAGTCTAGTTTGCACCCACAAAACCACACTGAGTTCAGCACATGAGCTGAATTTAGCCTTTGACCCTAAAACCCACAGTAGTTGAGACACCTCGGTTCTGGGTTTGGCCAGCCTGTATGAAGGTACAGTCACAATTCAGCCCTGGAAAGTGGGGGAGGAGAACTTGCTGCACTCTTGCTGTTTGGCCCTTCGGGTTTTGCAGCGCGGACATTTGCCGCTCTCAAGATCAGAGCCTGAATGTGTTGGGCTAAGAGCTTGGGCACCACGGCTCCTAGATCTGGGAGCCCACCCTGGAAACTTTGCCATGGTAGTTTGAAGCATAAAACTAGAGGTGGGAGGAAAAGCAGCTGGTTACAAGCCTGTTCTCTGCTATGTTTTCTAGTCCATTAAAGGACTCTGTGAAACTCTGAGAACAAGGGAGTCAGGACCTCTGGGTGACCAGTGTTCAAAATATCCTCCGCGCTGGCATAAGACCAACATCAGTTGTTGATCTTTGGGTATCTGGATGAAGGAAATACAGACTTCTTGCACTGAAAGAAGGATGATCTTACATGTTTTGACAGAGGACTAGGTTTGATTGGGAGGTTGGGTTGGACTGAAGTCCCCCTCCGCCACAGACTTTGTTTGACCACAGTCAAATCACTTAATTTCTGACCCTGCTGAACGCAGTGACAAAACTCTGAGTTCAACAGGGTTGGGAATTCAGCTAAATAGTTAAAAAATTACTGTATATTTGATTATTTGTCATACGAAGTGACATCCGTTGTTGGACCCAAGGTCTGCACAAGCTTGTGTCTCTGACGCCAGGCAGCAGTGAGAGTCTGGGGATAAGGGCATAAAGAACAAGGTACGTGTAGAACAAGCGCTTTTTAATTATTTTTTTTTTTTTCATAACGTGCTTGCTATCGTCTTAGCAAACCCGGCATTTGAAACATTCTGTTCTCTCTGTGCCTGCCTTGGTTATCTCTTTGCTCCTGGTGAAAATGATTTGACACGCAGCAAGGCCAACGCAGTGTTTCAAGCCTCCTCGCCTCTGCCTGCCTTCCAGCGTGGTAAGCAGCGTTATCACATGCTCAAGTGAAAAGCCCTCCCTAGGCTTTGAATCAGATGCTTTCAGAACAAGCCCCGGGTTCCTGGGAATATTTAAAGCTGCACACAGGAGGGTTTTTTTTTTTAGCTCTGCATTGACATTCCAGTGTTATCAACCTCCAGAGCTTGTTGCTTGCGTAGGAAGGAGAGCTGTGAATGGTCCAGGCATGTGATGTTCCATTCACTTAACCCTGTCTCTTATCAGCAGCGAGGCTGCTGTCTGTTGTGGAGAGCTTTTCCATTACCATTAGCAGCTTGTTTCTGCCCCTTAAGCTGCTTTTCTTTTTTCATATGTGTGTGTATATATATATACATCTCCTGTCTGTTCCTCTCCCCAAGGTACTCACCCATCCGTAACTGCAGGCATCTCATTTTCTTTGAAATCCCTTTTGCCCTGCCTACTCCGGCAAGCCCAGGGCAGGCTATTCCAGCTTGATGCGGCGGCACTTGGGCAGTGTCCTTCCCCACCTAATAGTTTTGGAAAGAGTCTTCTCTGAGGAAGTGACAGCAGTAGGTGTATGCTTCAGAGGATGCTGATGGGCAGGGGGATTGGTGGTGCAGGGAGCAGTTCCCCGCAGCCAAAAATCACCCCCACGTATCCCCTTAGCATGACGGTGAGTGAAATTAAAGCATGTGTAATACACAGGTATAAATACACAGGGAGATAGTTGTAGGGTATTATGTCTTTACAGGTAGACACAGGATCAAGCAACAACTCCAAGGGCCAGACTTTGCCTTGTGCATTGGTTGTAGCTCCATTGCCATGATGAGCACCACTGGGATACACCACCATGCCTGGAAAACCTGACCCCTGAAGGAGTCCTTTGGAGAGACTGATTAAGACAACCAGGCTGTAGAAAAAAAACCAACAACTTTGCTATTTGCTTAAGAGATTAGATAAGCTGACAGAAATGCAGAAGACAATTGTTTACACACGCACACAGACACATACACCAGGAAGAAAATTCTTTTCCAAAAATAACCGCTTACTTTTTATTTATAGCTTCCCTCCCCTCTTCCTTTCTTCTGAGATGAAGCAGAACATTTACATAAGGGGCAATGAGATCTGATGATGAATAACTATTTCTTGTGCAGACCGAAGTCCTCATTAGACCTGCCGGCGGGGATAGATGTCTGGGCCTAGCAGAGCACCAGAATTAGCAAGTAACATTTAACTGTCTGAAGTCTTAAACTAACAGTAGACAATCTTCTAGAAGTTCAGTGGGATTTTTTTTTTTTTTCCAAAGCATCTAAATGATAACAGGTCTGATTTCTTCTGTCTAAAAAAAATTCATGGGACAGAAGCAAAGGCTTAGCTTGTGCCTGAGCTACGCTCTATTAATTTTGGCTCCCACTCTCACCCCCTTGATCACCTCCCAGCTAACAAGATGTGTAATGGTGACACTGAGGTAGGTAGGGCCATGCTACCATCTGAATTTTACAGAGGAAGGAACAAAGGCAGGCTGTCTTTTGCTGTTTGGACATCTTCTGAAGGCCTTTCTGTAGACATCTGTGGATTTGTGCTTAAGGCACTGACCCAAGATCACTCAGACAATTTTGGGCAGAGCAGAGAAGTGATGATGCTCCATTGCCAGGTCATCTCTACATGCTGCTTTGAGACCAAGGTATGGACCTGTGGGGGACATGCTTCCTTCTAGCACTGCTTCTGCTAAAATAAAGCAGTTGCTAGCCATGAAGCTGCCTTTCCTCTCCCAGTAGCCCACAACCTCTTGTGCTGACCTCACCTGCTTGGCAGGACATCCTTCCTTCTCATCTAGGGTCACAACACCACCACTTTGCAGAAGGGACTTTGCAGCTGGCAGGTAGGGGCTGCCCCAGATGCTGAGCATGGTCTGGTTTCACAGCTGCAGCAGTCAACTGTGGCCACCTTAAGGTAATCTTATTTTCTGCTCCAGTGTTGCTACCACATTTCTTTGTAGTGGAAGTGCTTGTGGTGTCCTGAGTGCTGGACTGCGGTGTTGGAGGATGATGAAGGCAGAGGAGGAGGCTGGTTATAAAGGAGAAGCCTTGCTCTCCACAATGCACAGAAAACCTTTGGCAATTGCCACCACCAGGAAGAGGATCATGGGAGAAAGGGCATGGCTGTTTAATGAGTTTTAGAACTGTGTTTTTTAGCTTTGCGTGCATGTATTTTTAGTCTTGTAGGGTACAGAACTAAACTTTGAACAAAAATAGCTAACCACTTACATAAGATCCTTGCTTACAAAACTCCCAGAGCTTAAGCTCTCCGGAGGCTTCTGGAGCAGAGGGCTGTCAATCAAATCAAAGCCATGACTCAGGCGCGTACGCACATCTCAACAATGCAAAGTCAAGATTTGCAGTGTTTACACAGGATACTCTGCACAAGGCATGTGATGGCAAATGCAAAGCACTAGCTCCACTGTCTCAAAGACAAGGCAGGGTGTTGACTGGAGTGGAGAGATGCAGATGGGGCAATGCTTCCACTTTCTTCCCACTTGCCCATGACTGGGCAGCGGGAGGAAGGGATGAGGGACGGATTTGCATTCTATGGGTTCCTGGTTTTTACTTTGTTTAGGTCTTCTGGAACAGTAGGCAGAGTCCAGACACTGAGCCCTTGCTCTCTGATGCCTTGCAGTGGGAGTTGTTGGTCATCTGATACAGCCCAGTTTTAGTGTCCCTGCATCCCTGCTGCTGCTCTGATTAACAGTCCTAGCCAAGAAGCTCTGGAGCTGAAGAGGTTTGGAGTCACAGCTCTCTCCTTGACCCTCTGCCTAGGACAGAGGCATACTCATGCTATGGGGAAAGTTACCCAGTCACAGCCAGGGCTTCATTTATTCCAGTGATAAACAGGGGAGTATAGGGTCAAGGGTGTTCATTCTTTCCACTTGCACTTTGAACACGCATGGTTAGAGATTAGTAATGTGTCATCCTTTCTTCATCCTGTTTTCCCTTGGCAGCCATGCTGTACATGGATGAGCCTGGGCAAGTAGGTGATACTGGTTTGTTTGCCAAAAGTAACATTAGGTTGTGATAGCACACGTTGACTCTAAAGGACCGATTCTGCTGAACATGCTTATTTTCCTGAGACACCAAGGTGGAACAGGTTTCGGTTAAAAATAACTGACCTCCCCGTGCTAAGCCCAAGCATTTCTTCTTGGGAAGACATTTTTAACCACAGATGGTCACCAGACACAGTGGTTATCAAGGAGATCAAAGCTGGAAGCCCACCAGCTGAATTCTTTCCTTTTGCTATCAGACCTTCTCAAGTGGAGCACCTTCTTGGTCATCCTCTGGTGAGAAGGGAAGCATCTGTTTTCGGGGGGATATGTGGGAACCATCGGGTCAATAAGAGATGTGCGGTGATGGGTGTATGTGTGCATGCTTGGGAACATTCACTGTGATGCTGATGGATTCTGAGAAAGCCAGGGCTGGCCATCGTGTCTCGAAATAGCTCATGAAAACAGGCAGCCTTACGCTGCTTCCATACTCCACGATGGAGATATACAACCCTGAAATGTAATTTGTTATGCAATTTATCGAAATAGTTATCCTCCAGGGGCTTTAGAGACCTAGCGAGAAGAGACAAGGAAAAACAAGGGACTAGCTTTCTTCAGTGAGATAAATAGTAAATTGTTTTCTGAATGCCTTGGAGTGATTCTATCGGGAGTCTTATTCGACCTCAGAATACAGTGGTGCATTTATAGAAAGGTTATTTTTATCTTAGCTATGTGGAGGGGTGGTGCTAAAGCATCCATATTTTTAGTGACCGTAAAGGGAGTATCTTCCACTTCCCTGTCTTTTCAACAGTGTCAGCTTTGGATGCTGCTGTAGATCAGATCTGTCCTGTCTGTCTCACAGAGATACATGCACACGTCACATGTAAGGATGCATATCTGTTCTACGGTCATATACATCAGGGAGAAAGCACAGTATAGCAGACTGGGCACTAGGCAGATTTCCTTTCTATGCTACTTTTCCAGGTGTACTGCTTGCCTACAGACTCAGTGCTCTGACACCAAAATGTGGGGAGCCCTTCCCCGTGTCCCAGGTGTGCTGTGATGACAGGATTTGTCGCTGCTTTGGAGGTGCCATCAGGAGTCCCATATCTCTCATACAGCAAGGCTGAGCTATGTTGCACACAGGTACCATCACTTGCTGTGGTCTCAGCCACCAGCCTGACATATCTCATGTTGGCAGTTCCTACCTCCAGCTAATTTTTTTTTTTTTATTTATTTAAAGAAGTTCAGATGCTTCTGAAAACAAAGGTAGTGAAAATTCAGTGGTTTTCCCCAGTTAATATTCTGGCAAGCTGCTTATAGAGTGGCTCTAATAGTCATACTGCTGGGAATTATGAAATGTGTTGGGGCCTGCTCTGCTTGCCTCGTACACCTAGGCCTTGCTATGTCAAACCTCTGGGGAGGGGGAAGGGGAAGTAATTTGCATATGCTCATATGGATTTTACAGAGAAATTCCCAGAAGATTTTTATATGCTTTAAGCAAGTCCAAGCCCAGGACTGAGTAAGACTTTGGCAGCTGGCAGGTCTGGGGCCAAATACCTGAGCGGGAGGCAAGGAGACTTTCTTCCTCTGCTGTTAGTGTTCACACTGTTGATACAAAGATCAAACAAAAATCCCCGAGAATATTAATAGACCTGTCTTCAGAACAGAGTCTGAGTATGGTACAATAAAAAGGCAAACGGAGGGGCGTAAAATGAAATCCTGGATTCTCATTCAGTGAGTGATCACGATCCAGAATAGGAAGTGAATGTGGGAGGGGGAAGTAGTCTGCAGTCATGTAGCTGATGATTATGTGGAACTTCCTACACAGGGAGTTAATGAGCACGCTCCTAAATCTTTCACTTTGTAGCTTAGGCAAAAGTTGTTGTCTTTCAGTGTGGGCTGCTATGAATAACATAGCATGCACATACCCCAGACGTGTACAATGCATCCTTTTTAGGATGGCTCCTGTATATTAGTGGATATGGGAATTGGGCTGCACATACAAACATAGGTATGTGTATTTATAAAAGCTGGTCCTGCCGGTACATGTGTGAGAGGAGGGTGTGTTAGGGCTGGTACTAAGTTTATATCTCCACAGAGCTCAACGCACATGTCCCTGTACCCCCAAGAAATCTGTACTGGACCTTCATGAAGACTCATGTTTTGTCCAAGTCCCACTGTAGCTGCTTAAATGTGTTCTGCAAGCTCCCTTGATACCTCATTGTTGGAGGGAACAAACCCTAAAGGCCTTTAGAAGTTCTTATTGGGCACAGACTGCTGTAGCTCTTGTCTAACACTAGCTTTTCCTGCACAATTTGCTGTTTCCACAGCCTGGATAGAGTCCAGGATACAAGAAGCTTTTGCTATTGATTTTTACAGGACTAAGATGTTGCCGTAGGTGTTTAGCATCACTGCTGTAGTTGTGCAACTCTACATGTCTGCCTAGGCAGGCTGTAGGAATAAAGTAAAATTTACCCCAATCACATCTGAGAGGACTTTCTGTCCCTGCACAATGGTCTTTCCTAGGATGTTCAAAGACGGCAGATTTTCATGCAAAAGCAAGTCACAGACAGATCTGATCTCTAGCACTCCATTACAAACAGGAGAACAGAACTAGCATGGAAATGTAATTTCCTTACCCTCATCGAGTAATACATTGAGCGCTTGCCCAAGTGCGGCCAGTCAAGGGCCAGGTACCATCAAAAGTGGCCAGTGTTGTCTTTATTTAAAACTCCATGTAACAAAATAAGCTTTTCTCAGCAGAGGAAAGGCAGATACGTGCTGAGTCTTGTTTGTACCCACAATGCCACGTGCATGTTCCTAACTTTTTATAGAAACACTCTTGATTCTCTGGGTGTGGGTTCATCTGTGGGGATTTATCCCACCAGTTGGTCTAATCAGCTCCCAAAATTGAGTGATCATGGGAAGCTGTGCAGTGAAAATAACTCATGAGAACCGAAAAAGAAAAATGCTCAGGACATCCAGGCTATTAATAAAAGTGAGTGTTTCAGGGCCCCGTATAAGTTTGCTGCATCAAGGACACAGGAGTAGCTACCCAAGCCATTTTGGCTCTTCCAGCCAACAGAATGCTTCCAACTCATGTTGAACTTGCGACGTTTCGGCATACATTCTGTGCAAGACAAGATGGTGCAAACCTGCCCTGGGGGCACGGCTACAGCACAGCCTCCGTCCTGCTGAAACACCATGGAGCACCCATGGCACCTCTCCTCTGGAGGTGTCGGGCTTGCCGGTGATTTCGGCATGGTTACACCCACAGTTGGCTTTGGAGAATCTCAGCCTACAACGTGGCTGGGTTTCTTCCATGCTTACCCATGAACATGTGCACTTCTTTAATCCAGCGCCAACCTTCCTACTCCTTCACAGAGTATTTGCAGCATCGATTTCCAGTCTTTGCACTGTGGGAGCAATAACTAACCAAGCTGTAATGTTTTCCATTGCATATTTAACTTTGCATGCATGGCGTGTCATTGCCAGAGCTTTTATTTTCAGTTCTGCGGCCTGAGGAATGCATGCATGAGGTACATCTTTAGTGAAGGAACCCATTCAAAGTGATGCCTTCTCCACCACAATTTTAAAGATCAGCGCACAAGCAAATTGCTGCCATTCCGACAGGGCGATGCTATAAATACAGAAAAAGCCTGTTTTACTGTGATCCACATCTTCCAGTCAGATCCCAACCCCCACCCTCTGCTTTCCATGGTATTGTGCTGATGCCAAATCAGCAAATGTTCAGAGAAACAGGATAGGCCACAGCTGTAAACCAGCAATGGCATCTTGTGCGTTGGGTTGGTTTGTTGTTTTTTTTTTTTTTAGTGTGAAAGACTGGAGTAGTGCAACATTGAAATTACATTGGCTAAGATAATAAATGGATCAGACAAATATAGCTGGGCATATGCTGAGTGTGGGTATGGGTTTTTAATTTCCCTTCTTCAAACCAACATCTATAATAAGATGTTTCCTGGCTTGTGTGTGAGTGTTTTTAATAGCTTCATTTTTTTTTTTCTTGCTGGATACTTTCTGGATGTGGCTGTACTAGCCAAGCCCTGCACAGTAGCTACAGTGAATATTGTTTTACAGCTTTGAGCTGAGAGTACAGTAGGTGCCATAAACTATCCTGCAAGTCCACTCTGTCAACGGGTGAGCGCATTAGCAGCCTTTCTTTGCAAACTGAAGCAGCATTGGAGATGGCAGAGGAAAAAGAGTTTGTTTGCAGGAGAAAAGCTCACTTCTCCGCAGCTGGATGGCGGCTGTCAGAGCAAGGGAGGGTGTGCTTTTATTTTATCTTCTTCTGCACTCATAACAGGTAGCAGGGAGCTCCTTGATCTTCTCCCTCGCCGATCCCAAATCCAGTCCAGTCTGGCTCCCAGGTCTTCTCTGGTTGCCAGCAGATCCCATGGCTGTGGAGCAAACAGGAGCCGCTTCAGGATTAAGGGGCAGGAGGAGCTGGTAAGCCAAAAGCTTCACGCAGTGTCATGCACACGCACACCGGCAGCAGTCAGAGCCATGGACTTGCCCAAAACCTCTCTTCACATAAGCTTTGCTGCGTCTGTACTGTGTCCTTCATCTCTTAAGCTGAACTAATTCAGATTTATATTCAGCACCCCTGTCCCATGTTACAAAGGCAGGACGCCCAGAGTCACGCCGTGCAGCAATAGCACAGAGCCCTGGCTGTTGCTGGCCAGGTTTCTCCATCGTTGCAAGAGCTGGTACGTCACTTATGGATAAAGTAGGGCCTTGGGGCTGGAGTGAGTCATGCATAGTGACCATTCCTTGCACTGGACTTTAAAGTAGCTGCCAGAGGAGGCAGCTTATTAGAAGCCCTATGAAAAGTGTTTACTTGCTTAAAATCCTATCTTCAGATGTTATTTGAATGACGAATCTCAGCTTTCACTTAAACAAAACAATCACGTATCCAGCCTTAGCAGCTTTGACCTAAGTGGCTTAGAAACCTGAAGGTGTATCCAAGGTACGCTGTTATTTTAACCCACAAGATTTATTTTTAAAGCCAGCGTCACGGCGGGGAGAGGCCTGAATTGCATCTGTCTTCAGACTAGAGCCAGTTCCCATGTCTCAGGTAGGACATTTCTAAGCCTCCTGCATAATACTTGAACTTCAATTTGACATGAGTCAGCATCGTAATGATGTTATGAAAAAGGCAAACATTGTACTAGGAATGTGGTCTACAAGAAAAGATTAGAGTAGCTGGACCTACTGAGACTGAAAGAAGAGAAAGCTGAGGGACGGATGTGTCTCCAGGGCACAACAGGCCATCTGAGAGAAGGAGATACATTTCTGCTGTCATATTAAGACACTTGCATCCCACCTCTGTGGGATCAAGTATGGGAACATCCCTGATTGAAAAGGGACAATGGAGCAGTGGTGGAGCATTAGCTCCTGCTCTGACAAAGACTTCAGTGGGGGCTTTGAGCAACCTGGTCTAGTGGGAGGTATCCCTGCCCATGGCAAGGGGTTTGGAACAAGATGATCTTCAAGGTCCCTTCCAACCTAAACCATTCTATGATTCTATGAAATACTTTACCTCTTCTGTATCTCTGCTCCTCATCTCAGGAATGGGAACCTCACCATTGTTCTGCCTTATGCATGCTAACAGACAAAGTAATCAGACATTACAATTTCAGGGCCATGTCAGTCCCTCTGATATGTAAGTTGATAGCTCCGAGTGGAAGCAGAGTCGGGAGTCAGAAGTGGCTTTAGGAAAAACTGAGTGTGAGTGTGGGCTCTCCCACGGGTGGAGAAGGACACCACCCTGACCAGCTGCAGCTGTTTTCTTCTGCAGGCAACGGCGCGCGTTCCCCCTGGACCTCTGAAGCAATTAACAGGGGGTGGGGGAGGAAAATAGGACCCAAACCAAGCATTTCTATAGGGATACAATTCACTCCTGTGTCTTAAATACCAGCTCCCGTTATGCTTGTGCCACTGCATCCACAGGCTGATCCCAGCTCTGATGAGCTGAGCCCCAACGGGCCCTCTTTGCAGGGTGCGTGTCTAAGGCAGTATGTCTGGAATCAGCTTTACAAAGGGGGTCTGTGTCCCCCTTCCCTCTGTATCCAGCCTGGCCGTGCTCAGCTGCTGGGACAAGGAGAGGTGGGAGCAACTGCAGGGGCAGCTGCGCTGCCGAGGAGCACACCCCTTCTGCTCCGCTTGGCCGAGGGTACCCCGCTGCCAGTGCCGTGGCAATGCCACCGTCCCTGAGGCTCTGGGCTCAGCTGCCCATTCATTAGGACTGGCTGCAGACGCAGCCGTAAGTGCCCGTGGCTGGGGAAAGGGGTGCTGCTGGAAAGGTGGCTCGGCAGTGGGAGCTGAACAGGTTTTGCCCTTAGAGAAAGGACTTTCTGTGAAAGCTCCCCGGGCTGGCTCAATACAGAGTGTTTTGCTGAAAGCTCTCACCTGCTCAGCCTGCACTGTGACTGAAGCTGCGACAAAGACAAAATTCACATTTTCCTGCAATATATTGAGAATTTTTCCCCATTCCTCAGACCTGTTGGGTATCAGAGCTATCTGGGCTAGCATTTCACCTTTGGGTTGAGATGTCCCCTGGCCAGCCTTACAACTGCTGCTCTCAGGAGCATATTCTGACCACGTTCAGCTGATGTATCGCAACCTCAGTATTGCATGTCTCCTCATGTATTATCCTATGTATAACGGGTGGAAGAGCCAGGGTGTCTCTGTGGCAGGAGCAAATCCTGGGCCGCAGGTGCATCCTCATCTTGGTACAAAAGGCTGGAGGCATGTGGCCGTAGCAGAACCTCTGCCGAGTATGTTCCAACACGCTCTGCCTGCAGGGAGAGCACACCTCCTTGCCTCTGCCTAGAAACAGACATTTGCTCACAAACGTAGTGGTGTGGTGTGGTGTTTGTGTTCCCTTCCTCCAGCAGCTCTTGCTTCCCAGTGGTCACCAACACATCCACGCATCCCTTTGCAACAGCAAACCGAGGCCCAGGGGCTGTGCGTGTCTCCCAGGTCAGGCAGTGACTCACAGACGTCCCTCCGTCCCCACCGTCTGCATTGGGCCCCTGTCTCTTCCTACGGATGTGGTGCAAACCAAGAGTTACGATTGCGTGATGCTTGCTAAATAATGCAGAGATACATCCATTTTGGGAGGGTGCTTAGGAAATTCTTCCTGTTCAAATAAACCCGCAGCTGGCTGCTTTCTTCCTCTGCTGGCTTGTGCTGAGCAATAGCTTTCCATTTTTCTCCATTCCAGCTTTGCAGATGCTCATGGACACCTCACACCGGCCTGAGATCAAGCCAATGCAATGAGCCCGTTGAGCCTGCGAAGGCCTGCACGTAAAACATCTTATGTAAAAAATAATTTGCTTTGTGATTCCTTCTGTTGCTGCTGCAGCATCGTCCCCTCTTGGTATGTCAATCGTCACCTTCCCCCAGGGGACATTTTGGTTTTCCAGGAGGTTGCAAAGCTTTGATCGCACGCCACGGAAGTGGGATGTAGCACATAACCATCCATAAACCCTTCCAACGCTGACACCAAGTAAGATCAAAACTTGCTGGCGATGGTACGGCAGGGCACAAGGCGGCGTACACCACACAGTGCCTCAGGTGCCCGAAGGGAGATGTGAGATGTTTTCCCTGTTGTTGGAGCAAGTGGGGTTGATAGCAATATCCTTCCTCTCAAGCCGTGATGGGAGAAGGGGTTAATTCACTGCTGACATGAAGTGCTAAAGTGTTTCATCTGGCAGCCAGCGCCAGGTGGTAATACACTTTTGACAGAGAGGTATTATGTAAAATGGAGTGGTGACCCAAGGAGGTGTAATTAGCTCTGCTGTCACATAGGAAAGAACATGTTTGTACAGATTATTTCCAATTTCTAGCAACACCTGCTCACTTGCTTTAACCAGATTTCTCAAATAGGGACTAATTAGCACTTCCTTGGAAGTCCAGCTCTCTCCAGGCAATGGCTTTACCTCTCAATCGGTATTCCTTCTGCAGGAAGGCATGTTAATTACTATATCAGGAAAAGCTGATGGAAGCAGGAAACCATTTCCATGCCCAAAACTAATTAAAGGAGAAGAGAGAGTTTGCTGGAGCTGGTCTTGCCTGCTCATGCAGGGGGTGAGGGCTGCATAGTGAGTTTCCTTGTCTGCATCCTTGAATGAAAGCGGTATTTTGCATCCGTATCGTTTGCAAGCGCTGTGGGTGAGGGCCATGTGGTGCTGCTCCCCTGGGGTTTGAGCCTGGCAGCACTCGTGCCACTGAGCTAACCCTGACCACCACGGCAGCTTGGGACCAAAGGAAGCCCCTGTAGCATCCCTGCTGGAGCCTTCATCTGAGTGAGGCTGTGCCAAGAGGGGGGCACACGGCTCCTTTTTTCTTTTTAGCAAGTGTAACTACATGCAAGGCTCTGACCATAGTTAGGTATTAACTACAATTTGGGAGTTAATGGTATCAATCGATGCTACTGTTTGTAGAGCGCTAGTCTAGCCAACCCCCTCCTAAAGCGGAGGATTCTGATGAAGTTAATGAAGTCTCCCAGTGTCCTGGTGGTGTTATGGTGAGTGTGCCAAGGCACAGGGCGTGTGTGACTGGCCAGGGTAGTCCTCCCAGCCCAGCCCTTCATCCCTGCTGCTAACCACCAGCTCAGCTGAAGATTTATAGCAAAGAAATGCCTTTTGGAAACTTTCTGCTTTCCTCTCTTGCATGAAGGGATGAGGTGTTGCCATCTAACTTGGCTGTCCCCAACCTTTGCCTCCTTGTGAGAGGTGGGGAGAACCCTTCTTGTCCCATGACACATTCCTGGAGGTGTTTCTGTTTCCTTTCAACACCCTTATCCATGAAATCAATCCTTTTTTGATAGCTGCAGTTTGGTGGCTTCTACAGTGCTGTGGACTTTAGGAAAAGATGCATTTTTGGGCAGTGAATTGTACTGAACCAACTCCCTTACAGTCTGCCATACACTGTCCACAGACCACAAGGTGAGAAGGTACAGCCAGCCCCACCTTCCACATGTTTGAGGCCATGCAACCACAACGCATCCCTCATGCACCGAGTCTGTTAGTGCTTTTTTTTTTTTGGCTAAAACATGTGTTCCAGGCAGCTATCCAAGCTGGCTTTGACCGTCTCAAAAGATGGAGACTCTGCTGTTTCCTTTGGCATTTCTCTCTGACTCTCAGGCTTATGCTGTTGATGTATTTCTGACTTTGTTTGTCCAGCTTCAGTCCGGAGTTTTATGTTTTTGTTATTGTGAGGGTTTTTTTGTTTTGTTTTGTTTTGGGTTTTTTTTTGTCTGACAGCCTTTCAGTGCCTGAAGTTACATGCTCGTGCACTGTAATTGAATCCAACATCTCAATAAGATAGATGGCTTTCCAGATGCTTCCCTATAGGCATCTTCTCCAGCTCTGAAGCTACATTTGTGGCCTGGTTCTGCCCTCTTCTCAATTTTATTGTGTCCTTTTGCAACCATGGGCACTGGGACATGGATGCTGTGTTTTAGCTCCAGGTTAAAAACTCTCTGAATGTATACGTAGGGCTCTTGTTAACACTTTGTGCTACAGCATTGCATGCTCTTCATCTGCAATTTCCCTGTATCTCTTTCTCTGCTTTCCTCTCTTGCCTGTATCACACTGAACTCTTGAAGACTAAAAGGAGTAGAAAAGGCATAATTTCAGAACTAATTTAAGGAAACTGGTTTGTTTTTTTTTTTTCCCCTAACCAATCTGTGTGGAACTTGCTGCCATAAAATAAAAATGAGGCCAAGCAGGGCAAAATACCCACAAATAACAAAGACATCTACAGAAATAACCATTTTTTTTTTTTTAAAAGAGCTTTCAGAGAGCTGTAAGTCCTTAAATCCTCTGGCAGTCTTAACTTGTGGGGGCTTAGGAGAAGTTCTGCCTTGGGCAGGTTGTTTGGGGGGGTTTGTGCAGTGAAACATTTGGCAGTGGTAATTGCCAGGCCAAGGTAGAGAAGGAAAAGGACCAACACCCTGAGCCAGCATGGCAGCTCCTACACATCAGTGCTTGCTGTCCTGTCCCTCAGAAAGAGATATGTGACCTTCCAGAGAACAGAATTCCCTGTTCCCCAACTGACCTAGTTTATTTTCACGCATCATTTAACATGACTTGTAATATTTTATAGACTCATTTCTGTAACTCAACATTGAGCTATTATTTAATGAAATGATCCCCAACAGGGACCTTAGGAGAGCTAATTGTACATAAAAGCTTTGGGGGTGGGGCAGTGGGAAGCATCCACAAATGTTTTAAATACTGAATTTTGCTTCTCTTAGTATTTATTTATTTATTTTCAGGCCTGATCCTGGATGCAATTCTGCAGATACACATCAGCTGTAATATTGATGAAATCTGTGGTACCAGTGCAAACCAGTATCAGAATCAGGCCCATAGAAGTAGTGTTTTAAATTTTCTATGACCATTTTGCCAGTTGGGACCTTATTTTTATGTCATCAGTAGATGTATGAAACTTCCAAGGGGGGAGAAATTCAAGGAAATCCATTTATCATTGGGTCTGAGACTTTGGATATGTTTCCAGGCAGCTCTGTTTGAGGTCCCCCTGTGGATGTCTGTCCACCCTCAATGCAGCGGGAGGCTGGGCCATGGGTTGGGCAGCACTGGACGGAACCCCCTTGTGAGAAAGGAACACCTTCTTATTTATTATTTTTCCTGCTTTTTCTCACTGTAAAATTTGCAAAATAATTATGGTTCATCAGTTTTTGATGGTCACTTCAATGCTCTGCAAAAATGTGATGAAGCATTATTTTCTTTCCATCGAAGACTATCCAGTATCTCAGCAGACCTGCAAGCATTACAGCAGACCCCAGGTGGAAGTCTGGCAGGACTGGCAGGACTACACATGAAGTAGTCCATCGTGACTTTGCATTGGGAAGTGGGGAACGAAATGGAGCAAATCTTACCCTCAGATTTGACCTGGAGGACAAAGAAACTTAAGAAGCACCTGAGTGCTGTTGATGGCATGAAGTGCAAGAGGACAGAGGAGCTCCGCTTTTCTCCCATGGAGGCTTTTTAGCATGCCAATCACCACAAAATGAGGACAACTTCCAGTTCAGGCTGATGAGTAGGTTTTTTTTCCTGCTGCTGCTGAAGCCACTGGAAAAAACTGATTGATCCAGGATGTCACGTCAGAGCCTAATTCCCCTTTCCGCAAACACCCATATACTCATGTTCAGTGCTTAATAAAAGGTAAGCTCCAGTCAATGGGAAAATGTGCTTAAGAGCTTTATTCGCTTTCTTAAGTGCTTTGCTGGGTCTGGCCCCATGCAATGTGTCAAGCACCCATTAGTCTCATCTTTTATCACTGTAATATAGATAGCTCCTTGGAAATAACCCTTTCAACACAAAGGTGGGGTTTTGTTTTTGGAGGGGAAGCCACCCTCTGCATATGCACTTACTAATAATGACATGTGTTTGGGTGATGTTCTGGCTTTCTGCTCTGAAGAAATAAAGGGAGGGAGACGTGATGGTCTTGGAGCAGGTACAAAGCTTTCAAACGCCTGGCTTGGGTGAAGTTGCAGAAAGCATTTCTCTTTGTGTTGCTGGGCCCGGCAGCCCAGCGAGATAATAAAAGGTAAAGCAAACTGTACAACAATGGAAAATGCTGAGCTCCCTGAGTAATTAAAGGTTGTGTAAGACAGTCGCATGGCTCTCAAGGATTATTAATACAGTCACGTTTGCATTATATAAAGGGTAATTAAAATGCAGCCTGCTTACCATTGATTACACCCTTTGCCTGGCATGCGTAGCAGCGGGTGCAAAGGCAGCTCAGGAGGCAGAGACTGCCAGCGAAAGGAGAGGCTGGGGGGGGGCGCAGGATGCCCAAAACAGTGGGACCACCGCTGTGCCGGGGCTTTGGACAAACCCCAGACAAATTGCCCTGCAGACTGTGTCCTCTACCTGTTGGCACTGGCAGGAGGGTGTCTTCTCCTCCCGCCATGCCACAGCCACCGAAACTTGCCTATGAGAGCCTTTTGGGGTCTGGCGAACATGGGGAGTGGCGGGGTTATAAGCAGCTCTGGATAGAAAGCTAAACTGGCCATGGATTACAGATTGGTGCACCTGAAGAAACTTTGCCATGGTAACCTAAGGAAGCTGGGAGGCGAGGGTTGTCTAACATGGAGGGAGGTCAGCGGCTACAGCCTCTGTCCAGGCAAGGGCCACCCTTAGCCCCAAGCAGACTGGGTTGGTTTTGCCAGCCCTGCTCCATGCAGACAGGCATCTGAGCCCCATGAGTACCACATGATGCTCTCAGGAGCACGGGGTGGCCCAGACCAGTGAAGAGTGGCTTCCTGAGGCAGTGCAGAGCAGACCCAGGCTGCAGATGCCAACCAGCCCCATCACAGTTCCCAAAGCCCAGTTTCATTAATAATGAGGCATGAAAAATGGGAGTGGGCCTGGCTGTGGCTTTCTGGCAGACCCACCTCAAAAATGAAGGGCAGCTGCACTCGTATGATGCTGCACGTGAAAGCACGCGCCAAGAGGGGTCTGAAGTGATGTGTTACTTGTGTGGAGGTTGCAGCAAACATTTTCCACTAGTTCTCACAGCAGGGAGAGGCAAGGTGCCCAGATCACAGAGAAAGGAGTGTAAATTCCCTGACGTCAGCCTTGAAACTCTGGTTCGTATTTTCTACTGCATAAGGTACCTTTTGGTGCTGAAGAGGAGTTCAAGCAGAGCTGGGGAGGCTTGGTATCCACAGGATGCTCCACTTTTTGGAGCTCTGTGCTGTATGCTCCTGGCAGGGCTTGCAAAGGAAATACCTCAGACCCACGTACAAGGCTGTTGGGATGCTGTGAGCATGCCATGTCTCTGTTTTCCTGATTATTTCCTTGGGACTTCTGTCTTCGGTGTAAAGGAGCTTCTTGGGTAGCGGCAAAGGGAGTGCCTCCGAGGGAGCTGGAGATAAGAGTACACGCGAGAATGAGCTGGACCTACTGTTTTCTCCATGGAAACACAATTGGCAGTCAGCTGTTAGACCCAGTAAATCCAATTACCGCTGTAGACAGAAATATGTTAAAAAAAAAAAAAAGTCAAGCTGGTGTAAATGAAAATATAACCAATCCTTTAGAATTGTTGGGGCTATTTCTTTGTTTCTTACAGTCCCAACTACATACCATACCCTATGTGGGGGGGGTGTGTTGAGTGATGTTTCCCCGTGGTAGTGCTGCCCCGTGAAGCTGTGGTACACCACCCCTGCCCTGCAGTGGCAAACGCTGGCTGGTCCTACCACCGACCTTTCCTAGGACAGCCGAATTACGGGGCTGGACAGGCAGCCAATGCCAAATGTCTAAAGAGTGGAGTATTTCTAGAAAGTCACTTTCCGTGCAATGGGCCTGAATAATCAAAACCTGAGCTCCTGGAGATGACAACAGGGAGCCTGCTGACTTCCTTCCAGCCACTCCTGCCCCAGCAGCCCTCCAGTGTCTCATGAGAAATCGCTTTTAAATACACATTAGCATTCCTTGCAATGCAGGGTGTCCTTTTTGAAGACACTTGAACTACGCAGAGAAATGCCGTAAGATGGGGAAGCCACAACCTGAGATTGAAAACCCTGGCTAGAGATGGATGTCTGGCCTGAATAGCCACCATGAGTTTTCTCCCTGTGTTTTTATAATTCCCCCTCCCCACAGGTGATGTGTTCTCTCTCCGTTGGGCTGGCAGTGAAAATAATTTCTTGCAGCAAAAATAATTTCTTGCAGCTAAAAGCTGCAGCTGGAATACGAGCACAGCACTTTTCCAAAACAACCCAGGCAAATTAAGATCAGAAGTTCCCCCAACCTTGATATGCAGCATTTTAGCCCACCCAACCTCCTTTATGCAGCCCTGGGTGGCATCACCATCACCTCCTGCTCCCCACACCACCGCACCAGGCAGGGGAAAAGCCCTTCATGCCACCTTTTCTCATTTGCAGGTCATGGGGAGGAATCTGCCAGCAAAGCCACAGACTTCAAAACCATTTTTTTCTATCCTTGGAAGGAATTAGTTGCTTTAACTGTGTGTTGTGGAGGGTACAATTTAGTATCTTTTTAATTGGCATCTCTTCTGTGCTTTCTGCATTCCCTTGTGACCGGTTTGAGGTCTATTTTGCTCGTTCAGTCCCTGGGTGGCAGACCTGTGGAGAATTCATGCGACGTGGATGGCTTTTCCGATGCTGCTACTGACTTTGCTTGACTGGCTTTCAGATGCTTATCCAAAATATGATTTGGTTCCCCCGTCTGTAAAATGGAGGCTGTTGCTTAATCCCCTTTAAAAACTGCTCTGAGAGTTTGGGGTAGAAACCAGCCAGTGGGTTCCAAGTTGAGTGAGTTTCTATGTGTGACAGTTTTCTCTTAATTCTGTGCTTTGAAATATAGAAAAGGACGGAAATGTTCAACTTTTTTTTGGGGGGGGAGAGGGTGGTTTTTAAAAGCTCTATAATTTTGGTATGGTGGAAAACTTAAAAATAAATTCTTCCCACAACATTATAGCCTTGCACTGGACCAAATCTTGAAGGAAGTGACATTGCTGTTGGTTATAATCGTCAGGCTTTGGCATTTCTCTGTTGTGGAAACTGAGTATCAGCATTAGAGGTAGGTTCTCATCCCAGCTATACTGTGCTTTCTCATCTCAGTTATTCCCAACTGAAAGCAATAAAATGCCTCTCATACAAAAGGATATATTTCAGGCTCTTTGAGGAGTAAATACCACCCCACGGTGAGAGGCAGGTCTCCCTGCAAAGGAGCATGCCAGTGCGGGCAGCCAGGCATGCTCCTGCACGAGTGTGAAGAGGAATCACCTGGCTTTTCCAGGTGGACTCTGTCCCCAAAATCAAGCCCAAGGACCGCTCTGGAGAAGTCATCCTGCCCATCTTCACAGCTGTGGGCAGGTCCGTGTGTCATTCCACAGATTGAGGCAGAGGAGCATCACCGCCCCGAAACTCCAATGCCCTTTGCAGACCCAGGGCAGACAGGGCTCCAGCCCGCTTCTCCAGCCGCTGGAGCAACCCACAGCCCAGAGCAGAAGGGCTTCCATTCCGGGGACCATCCCTGTCCTGCCCTGGCAGCAGGTCTGGGCTGGAAGGGGACACCCTGGCACGTGGCCACAGGAGGTTCTCTGGTTACGCAGGTGGCCCCACGCAGGTAGTTTTGCTTAATGGTATTAAACAGAGGGTGATAATGTTACTTCGGGGATCAAGTGGTGAGCTTTGTACAGCCTGACCTGCGGCAGCCTTCCGTGCCATGGAGAGGCCTGGGATGTCACGGGGACCTGGTGGGTAGGGGACAGATTTACTGGGGAAGGAGGCTAACGCCCTGGGAAGGGAATGGGTGGACTGCTCCCAACAAACTCCACCTATTCCCAGGTGCAGCCCCTCCGTTGCAGCCCAAGGGCTTCATTTTCCAATATTTTAACTATAATTTTGGGGCCACATCTGAACATGCCAAAGCCGTTCATCCCGCTCCGTCTCCTCTTGCCACCGCTTTCCGCTGCTGCAGGAAACGAGCTCCATAGTTAAAAACAACCGGTTCAAAGGCGGCTGCGTGTCTGCATCTGTGTGTGTCCGGGGGGGGAACCAAATATCAAATAACAAATCAGTGTGAGGAGGTATCGGGATCAGCTTGCCGACACGTGGGCGGAGGGGAGAAGGACAATGTGCCCAGCAGATGCTGGCTCGGCTCTGGTGACACCGGCGCTTGTCCTGTGCCCTCCCCAAAAGGCTGGCCCCCTCCGGGGTGGGAGCTGCAGCTGCCTGCTGCCCCTGTGCTGGGGCAGCGGGGATCTGGGCTGTGCGTGGTCCATCCACCTATAGAAAGAAGATGCTATAACAGGGAAGCTATAGTATGTGTATAGCTATATAAAAGTATGTATATAAGTGCTGCTCATCTCCATTGTCAGTCAAGCAAATGGCAATTTTGGCCGCATTAAACCATGAGATAAGCTGCTCCCTTAACTTCTGGGAAGGCAGCATGAATTTCGGGCGGGTTTCTGTCGGAAGGGAGGGCTGATGAACTTTTGATGAACTGGGGCTGGAAGCAGACAGTCGCTCCTCTTGAATCAGCATCGTGTCAGGCTGGCCTCATTAACGAATGTCAGAGAGCGCGCCCGAATCAGAGGCTTCAGGCCTCTGCTTTTTCTCTTTTAATTGCATTTTCCAGAGTTCACAGGCCAGAGTAAGCGGGGGAAATTTGTGATGGGTCAGAAATGGCTGTGGTTTGGAAAGAATTTCAGGCATCCTTCATGTGACCTCCTCCTCCTCCTCCTCGCGCACAATTGTTGCTTTTAAAAGAAGCAGCGATAAATGGGGGACCGAGGGATCTGCCTTGCAGAAATCTTGCCCTCAGCCCTGCCACTTGCCAATCCCTTCTTTGATCTGTGGGCAGGGACCGGTCAGAGCTGGGAGGGCGATGCCGGAGGGCAGGGGGCTGGCGGTCAGGCACCCCTCGCCCCGCTTTCCCGCGGGAGCAGGGGGGCCAGAGCCTGCAGCAGCGAGGAGGCGTCGTACGGTAGCAGCTTCAGAGTTATTAAGCTGTGGCTCCTGTGCCATCGGCGGGGTTTGGAGTTAATCTGGAGCCAAGTCAAGGCTTGCAAGGCGCCGGGAGCGGATGGGACTCGCTCCCTTAGCAGCCTGCTCGAAGACAAGGGGGGAAAACCCCTTGCGCTCCCTTGCTGACTCAGCTGGCCCGGGCAGCTGGCCTAGTTAATCTTAAATAAGCCAATTAAGGCTGCATGTTAGGAATGCCTCTCAGCTGAAGGCTGCAAGATTTAACAAGTAGCGCCCCAAATCCTAGCAGAGTGGTCCTTACCTTGAGGGTCGGTCATGCCCCTTTGTCTCTTCCTATGCTGTGGGCAGGATGTGATTTAATTGAATCAAGCCCACCAGGGAGTGTGTGGCAGCCCCAAGTTGCCCAAGAGCTAGTGGGTCTGGAGCCCAGCGGTGAGGGGAGCAGCTCAGGTCTGTCAGCCACTAGGTAAGTTTGATATAGCTCCTGTGCCTCTGTTTCTCCACCTGCACAACCAGTGATGCTCCTGAAAGGTGTAGGATGTCCCAGGGTGTCCTTTGATGAATGAGAGGTAGTTGTAGCACTAAGTTAAATCAAGTGTGTGTCTTTGGGGGTACACGTGATGTATTATCACCATGCATGGGGGGCCAAAGAGCTGGGCTTTTGAGCATCCCCCCAATAGCCTCATGGAGACCTCTCCGTGAAGTGGTTTTAGGGTGCCTGATGAAAAGGTGAAGCAAGGCATCCTCAGCTCTGGCCCTGTGATTCCTGACACGAGCGTGGTAGGAATTTTGACCCAGCAGGAACAGGCAACTATTATCCCTGCAAAATGCCAAAACAAATTGCTTTCCTCGGGTCGGAGACCCAAAGCCAGGGCTGGCTGCAGCTCACCTCTACCTGCAGTTCCCAGGCTGCAAAAACCTGCTCCAATTAGAGCTGAGAGGCAAGATGATATGTAGGGGCCTGGATCCCTACTTAGATGTTGTGCTGCAAAATAGGAGGGTGTTTACAAGAGAGGGAGGGATGGGGATTTTTTTCCCTCTCTTTGTTTTTATTATTTTAATTGTAAGAAGAAAAGCTCCCTTCAAAGAATACCTCCTTGTGAATTTATAGTCCTCCAACCCAGTATTTTATGATCTCAACAAGAAGCTCATAAAAACAAATGTTTGGAGAGGGGGAGGAAAAAAAAAGTATAAAAGAGGCACTGGCAAGTCTCAACTGAAAACATGGCGCGAGGTTTCCTAAGGCGAGCGTTCTCATAGATGGAGCTGGGCTGGCTCGGGAAGGGAGGATGCTTTTATGGTGTACCTTGTACTGGGGCTCTTCTCTGTGTTGGTGGCATAGGGCCATCCTGCAAAGGCAGGGGGGAGCAATTTGCTCGGAGGAGGTGTGTGTCCAGGGCCTGTGAGTGTTCGTGTTGTGGCAGGGAGGGGACGTGTGTATGAAAAGCTCAGTGCTCAGCATTTCTGTAGGGATTCAGGAAAATGGATTTGGTTTCTGAACCCTGTCCAGCTCTAGATGGTCAAAGAGAGCATGGTGCCCAGCAGAAGGTCCTCTTCTGGATGGGGACAGGCTCTCCGCTACCTGTGTGGGGCAGAGGTGTCGCTTCTTAAAGACACTGAAGGCCACAAATGGCAGGGTAGTACACACTAAAAAGCATGGAAACATTTAAAACCTGGTATCTGGTCTTCCTCCTGCAGTCTCAATTTCCACTTGAGGGAGGGTTTAATTTTTTAAATTAAAATAACTTTTCTTTTTCCTTTTGCCCTCATCCTCCCCAAAGACTGCGCTGTATTTAAGGAGGGGTTTTCACACGTTCTGGTTCAGCAGCCTCCAAGCACCTTCCCCTTCTGTGCTGCTGGAAAGGAGCAGGCTTCGCTCTGCAAAAGACCTCTCAGCAGGTCTGGTGTCCTGAGCATGCCCTGGCCACACGGCTCGGCTGCCAATGCTCTGGGGAAATGTAGCACCAAAGGTGCAGTTTTCTACCATCTAGATAAAATCACGGCTCCTTTCAGGCATGTTACAGCCAGTGAGGAACATGGCCCAATCCTCTTCTCTTTAGCCCAGCGTTGCTGATTTTCCTGTGTTTAGCCTGCCACGTTTCTGTGCTGGATTAGAGTCCCATCGGTGTCCCCATGAAAGCAGATGAGCTGCAACCAAACCACCTCCTGGTCTGCGCCCGCGCCCTTTGGGGTTCTTCCTCCCTTTACAGCTTCTGGGCTATTCCTACCATTGCAGTGTCCTTTTCAAATCACAAACCTCAGCACCCAACACAATCAGTATGGGCTGGATAAAAGCAAGCCCTGCTGTCCCTCCTTACCCCCCATCACCAAGACATTAGGGGCTCATTCACCCGTTTGCTACGGGGTTGTACTGGGAGCTTGGAGTTGCTTGTCTGCTCTGACTGGCTAAGGGGAATTCTAATGTGCGCCTAGAACCTCTGCTCCAAAATGGGGGGTGTGGACAACTGTCCTGCCGGAGCCAGCAGTGGGGAGAGGTGGCCTGCAAGCCATGGCAGCAGTGTTCGCTGCTCTCCAGAGCTGCTCTTCTAAGGCCATGAAAGGATGTTGTCCCTAAAGGGGCATTAAGGACCCGCTCCTGAAACAACAGTATGTGTTGCTTTTTTGTTGGATTTCTTTTTTTTGTTTGTGGGTTTCTTTTTTTTTTTTTAAACTCATTATCTGTTTAAAGATGTGTAAGAGTGAGTTTAAAGATGTGTAAGAGTGGCTCTTTCACAATTTGTGCTTTGGAAATGGGGAAAATGTAATACTTCCCCTACACTTGCTGAAATTCGCTGGGTTTTTCCAAAACAAGAAATTTACCTCCTGGCCAAGGTCCAGAATGGAAAATTTAAGAAGCGTAAATATTTCTGAGCATGTGTGGGGGCTTGGTTTTGGGTTTGTGTGTGTTTGGTTTAGTTTTTGGGGTTTTTTTGTTTTTGTTTTTTGGGGTTTTTTTAAATTGCAGAGGGTGGCTGCCCTTTCCCCCTGACTCCTTGCGGTGCTGCCATTGGATGTACCCCTTTTGAGGAGGCACGAGCTGACGGGATTCTTCTCGGTTTTCCCCACTGCCAACTCGGGGGCTGTGACAGAAACCCCAGAGGAGGACAGCCTGTGTCATACTGGCTGTGTGCACACTGGGATAGGTGAGGTTGGGAGCAGCGGGGAGGCCGGGCAGGGATATGGCAGATACCATCTGTGTGTTTCCATGCGTGTATGCAGATATGCACACGTACAGAGCCACGCAGATGGGTGCTCGTCCCTGCGCTGCACCAATATGCATATAGGAAGAAAGAAATATGCTTTTATAGGCTTTATCTGCTCTCTTATCCACATATGTCCTCAGAAATATTAATTGTTGACTGTAAGCTGTTGGGAGATGACTGCATGAGTCCATCCATTTGCTGGTAGACTCATTTCCCCCGCATCCTTCCACCCCTGCATTTCAGAGAGGAAAGGGATTTATTAAGAGACAGCGCTGTGGAAAAAAACTTCCTTAGAGAAACAGGCTAGATAATCTGGGAAAGGCTTGAGTAATGGAGCTTTTTGTGGGCTAATAGAATAAAACTGCTCCACAAAAGTATTATTGTTGGGAACATGAGCTGAAAAGGGAATGATTCATGTGAAATATGGGATGTGCCTGTATTTCATATGAATCAGTGCTATGCAAAGTGGGAGAAGGCTGGGGCAAGATGAGCACCCGAGACCTGCCCCTAAGCATGGAAAAGATAAAACACCTTTATTAAAGACCTCGGCAGGAGGTAGTAAGGAGGGTGAGATAGACTTGGGAAAACCACAGGATGGAGAGTCCCCAGGGCTAACGAGAAAGTCATATTAGAAGCCTGGATGATTGCTGATAGAGCTATGATTAAGGACACGCAGGCAGAATTTCCCGTGATTTTCCATGCAAGCCGAAACAAATCTCTTCACCTCTCTGCACCTACACTACCTCATCTAGGAACATGAGAAAAGAAACTGCTGCTGAAAAGGAGCTTTGTGGGCGAAATCTGCAGTTTACCGGGAGTTACTACGTCAGAGGAGACTTAGTGGAAGAGATTGGGAAGGAGAGAATCTGTGATCTAGTAATATATATTTTTTTTTTTGTCTCTTTTAAGGAGAAATGATTCCCATCCACTCTATTTAGTGTTTCACAGGGAGCAGAACTTGTGCTCCTGACTCACTAAGGGCTTTTGAAACCCACCTGTAATTTCTTCCCTGATGTTGCTACTGGCTGAGGTGATGGAGGAGAAGTAGGAGGTTTGGCTTTCGTGACCTCTTTGCTTTCTTTCTGCCTTGCTGGAGACCTCATGGTAGTGCTGAGGTTATCCAGTGTGGCATGCAAGCTGTGGGCCCCAGGGGCCTGACAGGGCCAAAAAACTGCTGTGTTTCCTCTTGCCGTACCTTTGAACGTGTGCCTGTATATCGTGGCTGAGCTGTTCCTGCCTCTGACAGTCCCCTGAGGTACTGCATTGCTGTAGTTGGACAGGGACTTTCTGTCACACACTATATTTAGGCTGTGGATTTGCATTGTTAACTTGTGGGTCTTAATGAGCAGGCGGTTTGCTCATTGCACCAAGCACTCGCCTCTCATGGGTTGTGTCCCTGCATTGTGTGGTTGAGGATGCTGCAATAGGGGAGAGAAAATAAACACCTGGGTAAAAACCTGTTTGACCTCTAAATAGAAGAGAGGCACCCTTTGTTTTTAACAAAAGAAAGAGAAAGGGAAAAAGAAAAGAAAAAGAAAAAACCCAAACCTTCTGTATCACACGTAGGACATCTACATATCCAAGCCCTTTGGCAGGTTATGTGTAACTTCTATGGCTGTAAGCCACTTGGGGGTCCCTGTGGCATTTTGCTTCTGGGCAGTAGCACAAATACGATGCCACCAGGCAGGGCTGGGGCTGTCGGGTGCCTGGGGAGATCCCTGACTGCCAGGACTACCCCTTTCCTGCACACTCATGGCTTGGACTGCTTTGCAGGGTCTCTCGCTAAAACAAAATGGTCTGGGTGACAAAATGGAAAAACTGGTCACCAATGATTCACAGATAGATCCTAAAAATATATGGCTATTGTTCCTTTCCTTATGACCCAGCTGGGATGAGTTGTTTTATAGAGGAAGCAGGAAGATAAACAAACAATTCCAGCATGCGATGGTGAAGGCTGCGGTCCAATTTTTTTCAGCTGCTTGAATCTGACTCCTGGATCCTCCTTTGCCATCAGGCTCCCCCTCTCCAGCTCCCTCTCTGAGCAGGAGGGCTGGGAAAGCTGGCCGAGGACACCCCCATTGAATGCAGGGCTCGGATACTGCATGTAAGGATGCGCTGGGGCACTTGGGCCACGATGCTTCTACTTTCTAGGTCACTGATTCAGCCGTGGGTCACCAGGGCTGGGGAAATGATGCATTGTGACGCTGCCTTGCCATGTGGTATGGCTCCAGGAGTGGGAAGCTGCCACAGATGGGAATTCCCACTGGTGGCTGTCACAGATCTGGATGTGGTCCCGCCACAGCACCTGGAAGTCCACCAATGCTGCTGGCAATGTCTGATGAGACATTCATGTGAAATTATCTCGCTGACCTCAGCCTGGCTATATGGCTATATTCCTGCCTGGCCCAAGCTGAGCCACCCCTTTCTTCCCACCTCCCATCCTGGCTGTCACCCTGCTCAGCACTTTAACCCTGTGACCTCTAGCTTGGTCTTTCTGAGCATAGGGAGGAAGGAAGCACGGCACTCATTAGGCTAAAAAAACAATACAAACCAAAGTATATCTGGTGGCATGAACTTGTGGGCATCAGGATACAAACCGTTGCTTGGGAGGAAGCTCCTTTTAGCAGCAGGTTGATCTGTAACAGCTCATTTCAGGTTTGGTGGTGGGTTTTTTTTGGTACCATCTTTGACCTAGTGGCTCCGTTCAGAGGATGCTGGTCCCTTGTGTAATCGCACATGCCTGCATTTCTACACATTTCCTAAATCACAGTCAGTGATGTAGCTCAGAGCCTCACATGGCCTTGATTTGCCCCCCTGACATTACACAAAATAAGAAAAATATGGAGTGAGGCAGCACTGCTCCTCAGTAATCAGCTTTGCAGCTGGTGGAAATCAACTCCGCTCCTTGGGTTTCTGTGTAGTTACACCCTTACGCACCAGAAATGGTGCGACCCCTCACACACGAGGGGTTTCTCTGAAACCTGTCTCAGTGTCGGACCTTGCACAAGGACCCAGCCAGCAATATTTCATTTTGCAAGCACTGCGCTCAGCCACCACTTTGGTTTCCTTGCAAGTTGGCCGTCCTTAGCAGAGCAGGAATGGGATGAGCAGGAACCGCACATCCGTCTCAGGGCCACCTCAGGGCCACTTCATTGTATTTTGGCTGGGTGATGGCTGGGAGGCACTGGAGGGAATTAGGCTGCCTCAGCAGCTCCAGTCTCGGTGTTTTCTCTCTGACAGTCGCTTGCCAGCCAGGGAGATAAAGCCAGTGTGATTGTTTTTTTCGGGGTGATGGGGAGAGATGCCTGTGCAATAACCTCAGCCCCAAGCACCCCCTCAGCTCCGAGCACATCTGTGATCCGAGTCTGGAACAGGAGTTTAGTCACTGGTTTCCCGACAGGTTGCACCACATTGGGTTTGCCAGCGCAGGGCCCAGCTCTGCTGCTGAAGAAGCTGCTCTTAAGGTTGGTTTAAACTGGTGAATTTAGGATGCAGGCTGCCTGGCCTGGGGGTGTGCCTGTGTACCCTGTTGTGTTTGGACAGGAGCACCCAGGCTTTGGCAGATTTGCCCTTAGCCCTCAATAAAACTAAAGAACACCAAAGCATATTCTTGCAAAGAATAGATGTTTGTGAGTCCGTAATGTTGCTTTCATTATGTCATGTGAAAAAGAACCTGCTACTCTGAATTATTTTTAATAGCAAGGTTTGCTGCTTCAGTATGTTGGCAGTCTACATACCAGGTCGGGCTGAGCTGCTGGGCAGGTGTCTGACCCCTCCAGCACAGTCTAAGCCTTCATCACACAGCACTCCTGCTGATTTGATAATCTCCAACGCATTTCAGCTCCTCCTAAAGACTGACATGTGACACCTTTCTAATGGCATCCGGAGTGCGATCACCTTCCCCGCAGCTTCAGACACCTGTAGGGGTTCGTGCTGTCACCCGATCACTGGCTGGATCAGCGTGATCTACTGGGTACACTGCTAGCGTCAGGCTAGTCCAGGGAGGGAAAATAGGGGGGACTGGGAACGTCCCTCATAGTAACTGAGAACCTCAATCAGCCCTCAGGACCTCCTGTCCTGGTCCACCTCTGCCAGGGCTGCAAGTGCAAGGTGGGCTTGGGGAGCAGGTCACGGGATTGGGAAAGGTAGGGGAGAAGCCATCATCCTGGCATGGTACCTGTGTGTCTCAGGCAGTGTGGGCACCTCAGGGAAGGACCTGATGGGTCCATGTCCTTCCAGCTGGCAGGGAACACAAGCCCCTTTTCATCAAGCTCCATTATGGTGGATTTGAGGTGAAAGTGAGACAGAGTTCTTCACGAAAAGGCATGGCAATTGGCCATCCTCGCTCAGTGTTTGATCCCAGCCTTTCTCCTGTCTCTGTCTCCCTGCTCCTTTCACTGAGCACCTGGAAAGGGCTGACTAATGAAGATGTGCAGATGTTCATCAACTCCTGCATTATGCAGCACGTGGCTAAAAATAGCCAAGGTTGCAGGTCCAGGCCCGGCTCCGCTGGGACAGATTTGTCCCCCAGTGTCATGGCAACAGATCTCAAAATGTGAGTGACAGGCCGGTGGCAGCGTGGCGACACTCCACCGGCACACAGGATGACCTTGGAGAAGTGGGAAGCAGCAAGGCAGACCATAGTTGCCAGCGGCCGCTTGCAGCAGTCCCTCCTGCCACCCCCTTCCCCAGCCTGCAGCCATCAGGTCCCGGCCGGCAGAAAAGAAGAGGCTTGTAAAGAAGGGTGGACTAAAATAAGGAAAACAAGCATTGTTGCATTTGCATTTAGGTGACAAAGATAATGATAATCGAGGAATTACCAGTAAAGATGATACAGGAAAAATTACAGCAGAGAGTGATCTGTGCTTCTCTTTTGTAGCTGTACCATCTGAAGTGCCTGTACTTCTCTTTTTCAGGAGTTTTTTCTGTTCTGCTCCTTTTTAGGTTAGCAATATGTTGCCTGTTAGGTGTGGTGCTCCAGGTGTTTCTTGGAAGACTCTGGTCCATTCAAGTAGGCTGAGGTTTCTTTAGGAGATGGAGCTCGCTGAAAGTGTTATAAATGCTGTTCCAACCAAAAAGAGCAAAGGTCCATCCTCAGCTCCTTGGCGGTAGCTGTCTTAGCACTTTGCAGCTCTGATGTTTGTCACGTTGTCACATGGTCTCTGCAGACTGACAGGTAAAACTTCACTGTTTAATGGGAAGGAAAAGGAGACAGGAACTGAACTGAGATAAATAATTTGGGCGCTTTTGTAAATTTCTTTGCTCCAAGTGACCCTAAAAAAAAATCAACTTTAGCTTGCAAAAACTTGTTGGATGCATCTTTGCTTCCCACTCTGTTTTCACCTGAGGAACACATGTGACATGACGAATCTCAGTTTTCAGAGGATGTTTGAGATTTTTTTTCAGGAGGTTGAGGTTTTTCGTAATCTCAGCTCTGAATACATTACATGGCCCGGCTTGAAGTGGGCCCAGCATCAGGACAGCTCAGGCCCTTTTGAAAACTCTGCATGGGTACCCAAAACCAGATAACGCAAATCACCAGCTCTGCAAAAGCACCTTCACCCTGGCTTCAGGGTGACTTACGCATAAGGGCTTTTACTGAGACAGCCACGAGTACTTGATGTGTTCATTTGAGTAGGGGAAGTGGTGTAGGAAAATTGAAATGGAAAGGGGTACAGGCCCAAATGCTTGGGTACGGGAGAGGAACTGAAGCATAGCCATGTTTTGCAGAAGTCTCTCTCTCCACCCATGTTTGTGCTCAGCGCTGTGACTCCTCCTGCACAGAGAGGTGCTCTCCTCCGTGGAGCTGAGTCCAAGTCGTAGGTTGGAAACTGTGACTTTTGAGACTGGTGAGATTGGTTCAGTTGAGTGAAACAACAGAAACCATTCAGGAAAAATATAATCCAGATTTGGGGTTAAATTCTATGTGCAAATTCTCAGATCTTTTGAATTTAGGTATGCTGAATTTTCTTTTAGGCAGGCCCATTTGTCAGTAAGGCTGAAGAAAAGTCCCCACTTTATTCTGTCAACCTCTTTTACGGGGAAGTTAAACAAATGTGCTGTAGAGAGACAGCCTTGTCTCCGAGGGAGGGACCTCCCCTTTCTCAGAGTGCACTCTTGGGCAGGTGTCCCACTTCCCTGTTTGGGACTGTGCGGGAAGGATGGAAGGGGAAGCGTAATAAGAGCAATCAAATCAAATGTAGTCATGAAGCACAGTCACCAGCATTACTTCTGGGACTGGGCATCCCCAAACTCCCATTCTGATGCCAGAGCAGATTTAACAAGGGGTGTTAAATGATGAGCTGCTTGAAATAAAAAGCCTCTGTCTCTGGTGTAATAAGCACTGCAAGAAAAAACATGCTGCAAGGATCAGACACGTGCAGGATTCAGATGGGTCTCCAGCAGCCCTATCTTTTCAGCTGCTGGGTGAGAGTGTTTCTGCATACGGCCCTCGAGAAAATCACTCATGGAGGTGCAGTTCCTCTTGGCTCGAGCAGATCATACTTGTTTTGTCCTGGAAAATGCTGACATCCCTCAGCCCATGACCAGAGGCAGCAGCTTGGTCCAGCTTTGCATCTTTGCCTGCTTATTTGGGTGACCAGAGCATGGCTCAGAGCTGGCGTTACCCTGGAGCAGCAGCGCAGCACCTCCCTGCGCTTTCTCACTCATGTTTTCCACTGCTGGATGGCCTTTAACAAAGCAGACCTCAATTCCCACAAAATCCAGATTTTTCCCTGTGATACCAGCCTCTTCCCTTTGATAATAGGGGCCTGTTGAGATAGGAACCGTGTGTGAAATCGTGCCCAGGGCCCCGGGCAGGGCAGGCGAGGAGCTGTGTTGCCCTAACAGGCACCCACGGGAAGGGTGACGGAGCAGGCGGAATGCCTGTGGAAGTCTCCAGGCACCAACTGCCCACCCCGCCTTCGCGGGGATGATCCATCACAGCAGCTGCGATGTGCATGTATTAACCGGGCACGGCTTCGGCTGCTCATTAAGCTGCTCATCGAACTAGTGGTGGCTGCAAGTTTGGTCATGGCCTTCTGGTGCTCCCTCCACAGAGGCTCTGCGACCACTCACGCTTCACCCATGGGTGTTCCTCAACCAAGGCAGTGGACGCAAGGATGACCTGCACACTCTCCTCCTTGCCCCAAGCTGGCCTTGCAGATACCCTCCCTGGTTGGAGAACCATGGGGCTCCAGCTCCAAGGCCAGCGATGGGGATGTGCCCTGCAGAACGTGCTGCTCTAAAACCACTGTTCTTTGCAAAGCATCGCTGTAGACTTTCCTCCACCACTCCAAAAATACGAGGCTATTGCTAGGATAAAAATGTCCTCCATCCATTTCCTAGGAACAGGCACTATTTCCAGCTGGATTTTGAGCTGTGGCCACCCCGCAGAGGGAGCACACAGAGCCCCAGCACCAGTGACCGCTCGGTGCCGTGCCTGGTGCTGGCAGGAGCAAGGCAGCTGCAGTGGCTATTAGAAGCTATCATCAGTCTTCAGCCAGCGTGGCTGCGAGACAAGGAAGTGATTAGGAAATGGGAACGTGAGTGATAAGTCATCTATTAAATGGACTTATTAACCTAAATGTGTCAGAGAAGTTTCCACTGAAAGGAGAATTTTTTTAATTTTTTTTTTTAGTTTGGGCTGATTTAAATATGGAGAGACTAATTTGTAATTTATTTTTTTAATGTAAGCAACATTGCTTATCAAAGCTTCAGAGACCACATGCTTATTTCTTCAGCTGCCTCCAGCTTGAAAAAAGCTAGCAGTAAAGAAGGGCAAATTGAGACTGCAGGGAGAAGAGGGTGAAGAGGGTCTAACTTTTCACAGAAACTCTCGTTCCAGGGATCATTAGGTGTTTTCTAAGAGACTAACACGGCTGCACCACTCTCCTCCTGCCTCTTGCTTTCTCTGCCTACACAGTCTCTTGCAGGCAGATGCATTTGCACTGCCTTTGCCCTGAGCTGGGGGGACGTGAGCCAGCTCAGACTGAAAGCCACGTAGCCGCGGTTAGCTTGGTTCCCGTCCAGCTGGCTTGGCGTACCGAAAGAGTACGCATGTGTCTGCCGGCAAGGACTGCAGATAAAGCTGTGTTGCCTTTTGGTGGCAGGGAGATATGATATAGGACCTATAGTTCTGCTAGGAAATCGCATCCAGCTCTGGGAGCAGCTCCGATAGACGAGCACTGGTTAATCTTGCAGTCTTTCTAAGGTGAGATGTTGCTGCCTGCCCTGCTCGAGATGACCACATCTACAGCAGATGACGTTGCTGAGTCCAGTCTGTGCATGCGATGCTGCTGCAGCGGTGACTCAGTACACTGATGTCAGCTTAAAGCAGGAGGAGGTTGCCTGTATGAGGAGGACATGATAGAGAGCAGTGGCTGAGGGGATGGTACCAGGTCTGTGCACACATATGTTTTTCCAGCTGCACCTCTGCTTGCTGAAGAAATTACTGCATTTGGTTGCCCATCACTGACCTCCCCTAAATATTTTGATTCCTTTAGATCTGCTCAAGGTGTGATTATCTGCAAGGGATCCCAAGCAACTTGAACCACATTTGCATAAATAGCCAAGTTCTTGGTTTTTTGCAAGCAGGATTTCTTTTGAGAGAAGTGGCTTAGGCAGCGTTCCCATGAGTAGCTCAGTGAGCAGATCTGAGATGGTGATAACCTCCGTCAAGGAGGTTGTGAAGAGCAGACAGAACTGGACTAGCTGCTCTTTGACTGCATGTACGCAGCCCGCAACTTGGACCATCATCTCAGTGCTGCAGTACAGACAGCACCTCTGGCCCCAGGACCTCAAGGAAAGACTTTGGAGAGCAGTAGGTGATGTTTTCCTCCTGTGCCCACACTGCTGGTGGCTGCACCTCACCATGACCGTGAGGGTGGGTTGTCCTCGTGTTCCCAGGTACAAGTGTCTGTGACATCCCTTAAGAATGGGATGTTGGTCCATTTATCAAGGCCAATCAATTTCTTCCCTAAAGAAAATGATAGGACCTTTAAAACAACCATACAAAATGAGCAGAAGAGACAGCAGTGAACAACCTACCTCCAGGAAGAACAACCAGAAGTGTGAGGCTGTTAATAGGAGTGGTGTGCTGCTTTTCACGCACACAGTGTCTGCTGTATAAAACCAAATGAGATGACAGTTCCAAGTTTGATTTTATTTCTTCTCACTTTAAAATATCCTGGGTGAGAGTCTTTATATTGAGGTGTCTCAGTGCTTGTGATATTGAAGAAAAAGAGTGAGTTTTGAGGTCTGGTGTGCCACATCAGTAATTTCTCACAGCCAAAACCTGCTAAATTCAGATCTGCACCTGGATGTAATGTTCTCAAATTAATTTCTGCTTGTAATTTAGGACTTTAGTTTGGCCATTGTAGGGAGGTTTTTAAGATGGCCCATCTTGGGAGAGGAGATCCTCTCCTAAACTTCAGGGATATTCATACCTGGGGTTTTGATTTCAGCCCAGTCCTTGTTTCAGATCTCTCTGCACAGGACAAGTGCCTAATTTCTTGTCTCTTAAGAGAAGAAAAAGCAGAAGCTTCCACACTTTTCTTCCATCAGGTTTTATTCTGTGTAACACACTTAACTGAAGTCAATCAGCTTTCTGCTTTCAGTGGCAACTAGGACCTGCTGCCTCCCTCTCAGGAGCAGGTGGCTGGTGGTCCCCATCCATCATGCAGGATGCCTTTGCGTGGCCACCGTCACTGCTCTTGCTCCTGCCGCAGCTGTGTGCCCTACAAGATACATGTGGGAGAGGAGTGGTGTTCCTTCTGTGGAGGGTAGGACTGTGCAGAGGGGGCCATTCCCAAGGCATGAGGCCCCCAGGGCTGAACACTTGCTTCAAAGTCACAAGGTTGTGAGAAATCAAGCAGTGCTGGACCATTCCAGCCCAGTGCAACAATTTACTATGAAACCAAGAAAGAGAATGAACCACAAAGTTGGAAAGGCTGGAGCCAATTCTTGTTGTACCCCTTGCAAATTCATTCCTTCCCCAAGCAGCAAAAAATAACCCAGCTCCTCCACTCCCACAAAATCCAAACATTTTTTATAAGCAAATACCAAAAGCAAATAAAAATATTTTGGAGGTCCTGAAATGTTGATTCACCTCATGTTCCAGCCATAAAGGAAATAAAGGGCTAGAGATCAAAACTGTTTTCATGGTCTTGTCTAAAATGGGAAAAGAAATCATGGCAACTCAAATGTGTTTAGATAAACGTTGCCTCTAGTTTTGAGTTTATGCCTGGCTACCATGTTACTTTATGGGTGTTAATTTCTGTCAGCATTAGAGGCACAGTTGCTGTTGGTCTTCTGCTGGCTAAGGCTTTTTTGTCCAACATCAACAAGACCAAGAGAGACCTGACCTAGGTCTGCCGGACTAAGGAACCCTCTCGAGCTTTTCAGAGCTGAGGTCTGCAAGGTGCTGCCATGGATTTGGGTGCTTGTTGGAGCTCGGTTTGACATTTGAACTCTCTCATTGGCTGTATTTGTTCTTGAAGGCAGCCACCTCTCAGGGTTTCTGCAGACCACAGGGGTATGGAGTGGCTGGCGTCAGTACTCCTGGAGGCTGAGTCCCTCTGGAGCAGCCTGGCTGCACCCACACTGCATAGCTCTTTCCTGGTCCACAAGTTATGGCCTTGACACATCATTTTATTTTTTTTTTCCTTTTTTTTTCTTCCCAAAAAGCTCAAAGAAATTTGTGTCGGGGTGTTGTAACCAGACAGGCTGGTGCTTTCATAATGTGATGCTAATGGTGTGTTGCATGCTTGGGGTTATTGTGTGCGAATATTCAGATGAGATTAGTGTGGAGGGTCTCAGAGGACCACTGAAGGGCCATCCCAGGAGAATGGACAAAAACTGGGGCCTTCCATATCTGCATTGCCTTCCTCATGGGAAATATGGGGTAACAGTCCCATCAGCTGTGCTCATTTTTCCTTCTGGAAAGAAGTACTTTGAGCAAACTACAAACAGGTTGCTCAGAGAGGCGGTAGGTGCCCCATCCCTGGAAACATTCAAGGTGAGGTTGGATGGGGCTCTGAGCAACCTGATCTACTTGAAGTTGTCCCTGCTCATCACAGGGGGATTGGACTGGATGACCTTTAAAGGTCCCTTCCAACCCAAACTATTCTATGATTCTATGAACGTGTAGTATGGATGATCACAGACTTAGGGCCTGGGACAGAGGTAGGAAACTAAGTTATCTGTTAGTGTAGACTCACTTATTTACATTTTAAGCCAGAATTGTATTGGTGGGTTTCCAATAAAAGTGGGGGAAATTGGATTAGTCTTCTGGATTCAGTGGCCGTGTTGGAAGAATTCAGCAAGAGGAAAGGAGGAGGAAGTGACTTATTCCTCCTGAAAAGGTACTGCGGTGAAATACAGTGTGAAGTTCAGCAGTGGTAAATATAGCTAAATCAATTGAGTTTAGTTCATATCCTGAGAGCCATAAACGTACACAGGTGAAATTTTATGAGCTTTTAAAAAGAACTTTATGAGCTTAGAGGGAGAAGCAGTATAATTTGAAACTAGCAATGGAAAAATAATGTAATATGGATTGTGGCATACCTAGAAAAACCTGTTAACTTAACCTACAGAAGGACCATAAAGCATAAACAAGGAGAAGAGACCTAGGGATTTCTTTTATTCTTCTCCAGGACCTTGATCCAATACTCTTTCGAAGCTGTAGTACCCATTGAAATTACTCTCTGGGCAGTCCAGGAGTCTAAAGGACTAATGTGCCAGTGTCTCAAAGGAAAAAAGTGAAAAAGAGGGAAACGTGCAAGTCTTTGGTAGGCACTTAGGCACTGCTAGTTCTCCATCACTGAGCCCTCTGGTTTTCCTCCTGGGGACCAGAGGTTGGCCCTCTGCACACTTGATAAGAAGCAATGTTCTAAGACATTTAAAGATGCCTGGTCTTGTATAAGAAGGGTAGCCTGGTGAGAGACATTTGAATACCAAAATATGCTGTCTCCAGAAGCTCTTCTTTTATGACCAAATTAAGTGCCTTTAAGAGCAGCAGACTGATAGCAGCAGAGGAAGGCTCAGAGTTGTGCAGGCTCCCTCATCTAATCTGGCATTTAAGAGACCAGGACAGATGTTCCCCTGACCACTGACCCCTCCTGGGTTCCTGCTGAGCTCTGCTAATGCCTGGAGATGTCAGTTGTATCTCCTGCTCTATGCTGTGTTTCAGCAGAGGTTATCTGTTCCTCTGGATCACAAGTCTGTCTGAGGAAGATTTTGGGGAGGGGAGCTCACTTGTGGCTTTGATCAGTGACAGTCTGGTCAGCTGTGCCATCAGTTTCTGTTCAGCTGGCCGCCATGGTGAGATAGGGCTGAGCTGACTGATCAGTTTTAAGTAGCAGCATTTCCACAAGTTCAAATAACCCAACATTATGGGTGAGTAGGATGCTATGTGAGTGGGTTGCTTTGATTTGGTGACATCCTTCTTGCTCCTGACAGTGCTTCCTTAGACCTCTTACTCTTTTGAGTGTGGTAAGACAGACTGTGCCCTAGAGAGTTGCACATCAAAGGAGAAGTCTTTGTGACTAACCAAGCCAGTCTGGTTCAAAATCAGACGTTTAGGAGTGAATTTTCAGCTGAAAGCTAGATCTAGAGCAGTAATTAGGGCAAGAGCCTATTGTTGACCTCTTCTCACAGGCAAGAATTTATGCTAGAACAGGAGTAGCCATCCAGGACTGCATTTGAGACACTGTCCTCTGAAGCAAAGGCTTTGTTCTAAATAAAACATTTCCCCCATGTCACTAATCAGATCTGGCTTTGATAGAAAAGTCATCAACAGAATCCTCGTATGGTGCTAATATCTAAACTTTGCCTTCCTCAGTTGTGTTTGGTTATAGATATATATATTTAAAGCTCCTCTTGTTAATGCATCAAGTATGTGTAAGCAATTAACAGAAGATTGTGTTTGATTACAGCTTACAAGAAAGTCTCCACAGAAGTTACTATTTGTTACTCAGTGAGCAGCCCTTTCAGCCATGAATGGTGACCTTGGCAGAAGGTCCTGGAGACCATGGAATTAATTGAGAAAGTTTTAATAAAGGCTGGTGCATGCAAAAAAAAAAATAAATCCATATGACTAGTGCATTGTTTGCTGGTGACGGTACGTTTGGCAGATACCTATCCCGTTACAAATTCAGATACTGTGTTCATTGCCGAGCTGTGCTTTCAGGGTAGATTTGATGACACGCTAGAGAAAGGCAGCTTTGGAAAATGTTCTTTGATATATTCTGAAAGATGTTTTGCAGTTTGACAAAAGTATAGAATCACTTAATGGGAGTCTGTTGTATTTAGCCAGATGCTTTCTTGGAATAGTATTTTTCCATGGCATCATAGTTACAGAAGTGGTTGTGAGCACATTCACTAACTCATGTGGCCCGAATGAGTTTTCTTAATGAAAAAAATAGCCTTATGCATTGATTCCGTTTGCTGTTGTTCCTTCAGTCATAGTTTGCTGTTTGTGAATGCTCTGATAAGGCTCCACGTCTTTGAATTCATTGAGCCCAAAGAAGGGGGCAGAGGAGAGATGTTAGCGTGCTCGTAACTTCCTGCGCAGGCATGGCGAAGCTTCGGGAAGGGGTTGGAGCTCCTTAGATAACACTATGGAAGTACAAAGGGCTTGCACAAATCGCTTACGTGGGCTGCCTTTCCACAGTGATCGCATCGTGTATCAGCAAATGAAGTGATATGTATTATCAGGTGCTAATTTTCCCCAAAGTGACAGTATACTTACAGAAAATAAAGACTGAAGGGAGCCTTCATGCCATAACTTCTCTTCCTCTGTATCAGAGTGTATTGAAGGGACTGCAGTATTATCTCTCCTCGTGAAGCCGTAATTAAGCAGTTACATCAATATCTGTTCAGAGATCCTGGCTTCTGTAATTGTAGGACTGTGTCTTCTTGAAACATGTGGACCACCACTGTAGGGAACCCTGAGCAGTCTTAGAGAACTTGAGGTTTTAATCAAATCCCATTGAAGTCTTTGGGATTCTTTGTACTGACTTGGATGGGTTTTAGATTAAACTCTTAAAATCCAGCAAGTTTAGGTGAATAGGCATGAGTAACAAGTTGTTTCTCAAAAGCTTATTTTGTCATCAACAGAAAAAATGCACTGCAGATGCTCAAGATGCACAATTCAAGCAATTCAAGCAAGTTTTGGGGTTTTTTTTTGGATCAGAGAAAACCTTTTTCTCAAAAATACTGAAACTTTGAGGCTTCTACCAAATTCAAGCAAAGCTGTCCCCACTTTTCCATCTCTCTTCCGACTGAAAACTACTTTTTTCTTACTATTTAAGGTAAAATTAAATGTACTGTTAGCACAGTGCAGAAAGATCTACTCCAAAGGGGACAGAAACCCGAAAATGCAGGCTAGACTGGAAGCCAGCATGTGACTGGCAAGTAAGCAGCCTGCTCCTATAGCATGGGTTCAAAGTTATCCTCTGGTTGGGCTTTTACACTTATTTTTGTTAATGTTCTCCTCAAACACCACCGATGGGCTAGAGAGGAGCCAAAATATCCCGCCTGAACACCTGCAAACTCTGGAGCTGGAAGCAAACGGGGGCGTTGGCGCCGGCTCTCTGTTGGTGTGATGGATGAGACAGCAGTCGGGTCTGCGTGGTTTTCGGGGGCTTGGGCCTGAGCCTAGCGCTGAACTTTGCCTTTTAGGAAAGGCCAGCTCTTCCCTGCCGTCCCACCACGCGCCGGGCGGCGGGACGAGCCAGGCGACGGGGACAAAGCGTCACAGAGCACAATGAAGAGTGTTAATATGAGTAATTATTGCAGTATGTCACTGCGCTATTTTAAGGCTGCTCGCTGCATGCCAAAGAGTGCTCTGGGCAGGGTTTTCATTACAAAATCCTGCCAAAGCACTTCCTGAGGGGATCGTGATAAATATAGATAGCAGAGAGCCAGTCTGAATCCATTGCAGCGAATAGCAGTGGTGCACATGCCTTAGGGTCCTTAAGACTCATAAAGCAGAAGATACTTGAGTTGGCTGAGGTCCCTGAATAATTTGGCTGACTCCAGTGAGGGATTTTCAGGTAGCCTTTTGATATGGTATATAAGACACACTGGGGAATTGGCTCCCAGCTCTCCCTACCAGTGCTGTGGGGGTCACTTTTATTTCTGGCCCTTGATTAATCATGATGGATCCCTGTCAGATGTTTTAGGCCAACCGCTTCTCTCTTTTATTACACAGCTTCATTGTTGACCATCTGTAGAACATTGCTCTTTGCATCGTGTCATGGCAGAAAAATAAAGAACAAAGGAAAAATGTCTGGCTGGTTTTAAACTCTCCCTTTATAGCGGGACAATTCCCAATCGCACATGTACATGAGCAGCACTGCCACTAGTTTTCCAAGCAGCTTTATGTTCTCCTCGCTGTCCCCAGGGCTACCAGAGGTGCCTAACCCAAGTGCTGTATCTGCAGTGTTGTCTAAGAACTACTGAGTGACCCTGACTGTTCATCTCCCAAGGCTGCCAGACCTTGACTTTCTATTAAAGTAGTGCAAAGTAATGACATGTACATAGTAGTACACGGGGGTCTGAGCAGGGTCACCTTGCCTGGACCAGGCAGTCTGGTAGCCCTGATGCTGCTGCAGTGGGGACCACTGTGAGCCACTGATCCCATGCACGCAGCAAAGGTTGTGATGGCTTTGGCCTCTCGAAGAAGAGTGGCAGCACTTCTGAAGCAAAATGGCACATGTCATGGGATGGCTGTGCTTTTCAAAAAGGCTGATTTCAACACCAGTCCTGCTGGGCAACACTCAAAGGTGCCAGGAGGTGTTTTGTGCCTCGGTAGGGTAACAGAGTTGGGGGGCAAAAGCATCCTTATGGTGATGTGGGAGTGGAGACATGACGGACTGTACTACTTCTGCTTGGAAACCTGTAGTCCCTCCTTCAGGCTCTGTCTCTGGGGGATGGTGCAACTTGTTTCCCCATGTTGTTGTTGGTTGTGGGCTGTTGCCAGAGTGTGAGATCAGTGTTCTATGCGCTTGTCCTGGGTTTCTCCTCCTGCTTGGCACCAGCATGCCCTCTCCGGCTCCAGACCTGGTGTCCAAGGTTGTGGAGCCTAACTTCAGATCTTATGCATTTCTTAAGTTGAATATTGATTTTCTTTGAAACTTTCTCATCTCTATGCCTGTTGGACTCTCCCATGGAATGTTCCTCCAAGAGAGGCCTTTGAGTCCTCTCCCCATCCTGGCCTCATAAGTGACTTAACCTCCTCTCCCTACAGAAACCAAGGATCTTGCTCAACAGATGAAGTCATGAGGAGCAGTGAGGAAAGCTAACAAGGGGGGCCCATTCCTCCTGCAAGCCGAAAGCCCTGTCCATTCAGGGACAGCAAAATGCCCCTTCTATAATAATTCCCTGCTGTATTTTCTCTTCTCCCCTCATTTCCCCTAATGTCCTGGCTCCAGAAGCCACCTGAGAGAGCTCCAGAACAGGCCCTGGTGGGTTCCTTTCTGCCATCTGCCTTCTCTCATTCTTCCATCCCAACCAGGTGCATGTTTCATCACCTCTGCACCACACAGGGCTCTCCCTGGAGCATGCACAGGGAATGGAAACGTAGCAGCAAGTTAACACTTCCCATAGCTTCCAACAACTGTGTCATGTGTTTCGTATGCTTTTCCAGAAAATAGCCGTGTGCTTTGAAAATAATATTGCCATGATGGCTTTAAATGCTTGAGGAGAAGTAAAATACCAGTCATCAAACTGAGACGGGACGTTGTGCATCAGCAGCAAATGAACTTTGGTGTCTGTATCTAATAGACCTCATAGCTCTGTGGGCTGAGGGAGGAAAGACACAAACTTCATAGTTATTTTCAGTTCTTTTTCTTTAAAGGGTAAGGCTATCATAAATTCAAAATTGCCTGTACTAGATAAGGGAGGTGTTGTGCGTATGTGGTTACTGATGTTGATTATTTATTTTATTATTAATGACAAGAAACCTGGGTCAAAGTCAAAGCCCGTCTCTTATCTCCTGTATAATTGCACGGGTAAAACAAAACCACCTTGTTAAAATATGAGAGATGCTAATTTGCTCATAAGTTTGTACAGCAACGCAGACCAGGTATCTAGTAATAAGTCTGAACAAAAATGCAGGAAAGGGTGTTCTAGTGAGGTGATGCCTCTTTGCAGCATCTGCATTGCTTTGGTTATAAAGAATAACAAGCGACTTTGCAATAGGGAAAATGTCTACTCCAGCAGTTTTGCTCCTCTGGAGAGAACTCCCTGTACCTGCCCGGAGAGCTGGATCAGTTGACTGCTACCTACTCTATTTAATCATCTGTTTTTGTGAGTGCTGAGAGCTGGAAAACAGGAATAACAACATGTTTAGAGGTCTGATCCTTTCTCATGACCCACAAGGACTGTTTCCACCGCTCATTCCAAAGGGAGAGTTGCAGGTAGCGGAAGTGGAAAAAGTTATGAGGAAAGATAGCTGTGAAGGTTTGGTTTGGACATGTCCATCTGAGCTAAAAACAACGATTATTTCCACTTCCCACCCTCATTGTCCCAAACAGCACACTGACCTGCGGCTGCATGTGAAGACATGCTTTTGACATACTTCTCTATAATGCACATAAGACAAGTTGGGTGGGAAGAGAAGATTTGGGGTTCCCACATATTTCCACCCTAAACCTATCCTGTTCTCTTAGCTCCCTTCTCCTCTCCAATGCGTGCCTTGATTCCTCTGCACTGTGCTTCAAAGGAGCAGTTTAAAAAATGATGAATTATTCCAAGCGTCAGAAGTTACCACCTCTTAGCCACAACTATAAAAAACTAAGACCAACCATGGCAAAGAACGTGCACCAAATAAAACGCTGCCAGAGTAGATTCTGGGACCTGTTACACTAGTGTCATTCCTATTTCACTTCCATTTTATCCCTTGGTTTCACGCAACCGGACTGACGTGGGGGTGGGCCAGGTTTCAGGCGCAGAGAACTGGTTTTGGTGAGAAACCCTGACTGTCACCACAGGACACTGGTGACCTTCAGACTTGCGTAGTTGCTAGGCCTACAGCCATCTGTGACTGAGAAGAAAAGCTTCTTGAATAGAAAATTGCAATCATTGACCTCATCGGGACAAAATTCATATTTTGTGGGGGGAAAAAAAAACAACAGTAAAGAGCTGCAATTGGGAAGCACAACCTTGAACTGTGACCAAATGGGAATTGGAAAAACCTGGAAGTTACGAATGAATGTCACATTTTTCCCTTATACAAAATTTAGTATTGCCCCTAGAGACTGCTGATTTGTCTTTATTTCACAAAGCTTACAGCAGCAGACCTCAGAGCTGCATTTTTTAATATTTTGATTTATAGAGCCTACAAATTTCCCAGCAGCACTGCTCTCGTAGTGAATCCAAGCTTCTTGCCAGCACACCCACTTCTCCTAGTGGCCTGTGCTAGACCCCTGGAGCTCCTCCAAGACCCTTGGTGACCTGTAAGCAATAGGGTGAACACCTCTGTCCTCCAGCTCTGAAGTGGCATCCCAGTTTGAGGTTTCTTTCGTAACCCTAATAGACCGCATGGAACTTTGGATTTTATTGGAGAAGGTGGTGCTCTGCCTCCATCGTCACCTGCCTAGGAGACCAATATATTGCTTAAGAGCAGCAAGTAGGGAAGCAACAGCTGCTGTCACGGCTCAGCATCCTGAAAACTCCCTGGGGGTAGAGAGCTCCTCCCCAAGCAGAGTACAAACTATGTTTGAAATGCTTTTTTTTTTTTTAATTAAAAAATACCGTTCTGATTCGCCTTTGCCACAGCATGGATTCCCTACAGGCTGAGTGGTTTCTATCCAACTGAAACACATGTTTAACAATGAGAACATCCCCCACCAGTTATTTAAGCAAAATGCCTAGTGAATCCGTTGGTGTGGGAGCTGACTTGGTGCAGACGAGCCTGGAGCTTGTCTGGAGATCGGAGTCCATTTGCCAAGTCACCATTACTTCGAGGCAGTGACACTGGCTTGATCACAGCCATTCTTTTCCTCTCCACCAAACTGACACAGAGCCAAACATACCACAGGAGAGTTTCCCCAAAGCCATGTAGCTCATCCTGCTGGGGACAACTAGTTTAAAACCCTATGCATGTCCAGTTTGACCCAGACCCTTCTCGTCTGAGAGTGCTGGTGACCAAGAACAAGGCTGAGTTCCCATGGAAATCACCCCAGTGACTTGCTGTGGGTCCTTCTCCAAGCGATGTAACTGCTCAGTGATCTGGTTTCCCCAATTGTAAAACTTAAGTAAAAACTTCGAGGTGTTGTCTGACAAAAAGCTGTAAGAGTCTGGGGAACTTTCACTCCCTCTGCTCCAACAACATAGAATAACCCACTTCAGTTAACTGTACTGCATTTCAAGGGTTAGTCAATATTTGTGTACCTACAGGAACATATTAAACACCATATACATGCTATACAGTGTTACCTCCATTGTTTTCTCACTTGCAATTCTTTAGATTTTTTTTTCCCCTGTCTCTTTTCTTTTCTCCTACTCTCCCCTTTTGGCTAGTAGTATGCATAGAGAAGATACAGGAAGGGCCAAAGAATAGCAGCAGAACATGTGAATAATTGTAGTTCTTCATGTACTGGGGTGATCTATGTGAAGTTCACATGCAAGCACTGGTTCCCTAAACCTTGGAGAAATGTAGAATTCAGGTTGCTGCTCAACTCTTAGGACTGCAGAATCACCTAATAAGGAGACTGATTCAGGAATTACTGCTCTTAGAAACATCCTCTTTGCAATTGATTTCCAGACCAAAGTCTGAAAGTGGTGAGTAACTTTTCTCTCTTCCTCATGTCACTTCAGAAAACCATTGTCAAAAGCCATACCAAACCCCAGATGAACCTACAGCTCCTGCCCTGTTCTGTTTGAAGGCTTCACTTCTTTTGATCTCTCTGGGGCGACAGCCTGGCTGCAGTCCATGTGTTTTTTTCTACAGCAACAGAAACCGGTGAGCGCTTTGTTCAGCACACTGGTAGTAAAGGTCCAAGTGGAAGCAAATCTGGCTTTGTGTGTTGTGGAAGCACCAGCCAGGGGCGAGGTTTCTCACGGGGGCGGGAGGGAATGGCTGCACAAAACAGCATTAGATCCTGTATGGCTCTGGCAGTCCGGCCAGTGTGGTGTTCAGCTCCGTGGGTACTACCGCTGTGTGGAAACTACAAAGGCCACGCTTCCAGACAGATGGGTATCTTTCCAGTCATTAGGTAACTAACCTTGCTAGCACCCTGTAGAGACTGGGAGAAGAACATGGCCCCAAACACACATAACCTGACATACACAACATTCGCCAGAGGAGAGATTCTGCCAGAAAATTCCTCAGTGATACCAACTTGCACGTCTGAAGTGAAGTGCCTGCACGTGCATTGAAGGAGACTGTAGTCAACCAGCAGCCTGTTTACCAGAAGACCTGAGTACCCATTATTTTTGTTGTCATCAGTAAAAGCTAAATGTTCCTAAAATGGATCAAAGGAAGTCAGACGAGGGGAATGATGAAACATGCACATTTAGTGGCCTGCATGCAGGGACGCCGCACCTTGCTCATCCAGCAGGTCACTGCACAAGCCTTGAGTGACTCTGCGGCTCGTGCAACAGGGGAGCAGCTGAAGCTCACTGCCTGCGGATGCAAACAGTTGAGATCTCGCTTCAGCATGCTCTCACTGCACCCTGGCAGCCTGCTCCATTGATTGTGGTGGCCAAAGGCTTTGTCTTTCATTAAGGGGTTTTGGTAGAAAAGTCTGTGATGCTTTTTCCAGTCACAATAGGTTTTCCTGGTACAGTCAACCTGCTTCATTGCTGTCTTGCATACTCATGTGGATTGGGGTGAGCTTGGCTTTAGGTGCATTTTCAGAATTTTTTTCTACAGCTGTGCTTTTCCCTTCCATTGGTAGGGCATCGCAGCCCTCCACCCCTCTGCCGTGAGCTCTGCCTTCTGCAGTCTGGTCCTTGCCTAATCAAGGGAGACAGCTTTCCTGTTGTTACGTTGAAGCTGCAATAAATAGCATATCCATTTCTCCATTTATCCGCTTTTTGAAATCCAGCCTGTAATGCCAGCAATAATTACTCTGTTTCTATATTTAGAGATCATCAGCACCTCATGAATATCAAATTGTACTGTTATTATCTCTGTACAATATGGGCCAGTCTCCTATCAGTGTAAACATTTATAACAGTGATTATCGGTAGGACTGCTAGAGATCCCAAAATAGACAAGGCTGAACAGGAGTCTGCCGTTATTTGTTTACTGGGGAATGCAGTGAGAGACACAGAAGAGGCCGCTGAAGGTCTGATAGCACAGAGCCCATCTACCACTGGCGTGGGAAGGCTGTTGCACAGGGAAATCTACCTGGTGGGACCATGAGGAGCAAGTGAGGAGAGTCCTCTGAGCCCAAGCACCATCTTAAATCCTCAGCACTGGGCTGCCATCTGCACAGACATCCTGTCTCGCAAGCAGATTCCTTTGAACACTTCCTTAGGGTTTGTTTTTAGTGTCTTTCCTTGTCCAGGAGAAGGTGATGTTTAAAGCTCCAGTCTGACCAGTTTGGTAAACCATAGAAACTTAATTTCCAAATTACAGATTCAACTAATTTTACTGTCAGTATTAGCTGGCTGGGGGCAAATTGTTGATGTCTCTTCTTCTGTGCCAGGGAACGGCTGTGTCTGAAGGCGTTTGGCCCCCCTGAGGCAGTGCTTGCTGTTGGCTTGAAATGAAACTGTGCTCTGAGCTCAGGCAAATGGCAGGATGCACAGACAGGAGGGTGGTGAGAGACTGCTGGTAAATGTTAAGGGCATGGGTGAATGCCAATGGGGTTTTGCACTCACTCGCTTGTTTGGTTTTTTTTTATTTTGATGGACATGCCGCATTGCATTGAGAAGGGCTGATCTAAGCCTCTGTCAAACAGCTGAAGCTCAGTAGATCTGGCTGCCTCCTAAGAGACCTTTTCTCCCCTCTGAATCTCCAGCTGAGGAGGCTCCCAGGGGACGGTCACTCCCCACCATCATCCTTCAGAGCTGTCAGGATGCTTCAGCAGCTCAGCTCTTGGCATGGTTTTCCAACCCTTGCTTGCCCTGACGTGGCCCCAGTCATGTATACTCTTTTCCATCCTCCCCACCACAAAGGCTTCACTGTCATTAATAACTGCAATGCTTAATCGAATTACCCTTTTCTTTCCCTCACTTTTCCATAGAATTATTGCTCTAGGGTGTTTACAGTTTGTGGCTGCATTGCCACCTGGGCATGGCTAGGCAGAGCCACCTCCTGGCAGGACGGTAAGCAGAGCTCCCAATCTGTTGGCCCAGTACTCGCTGCTGCACAGACACTTGCCTACTGTCAAAGACCTGTCCCCAGCCTGCAGACTGAGAGAGCAGGGTTACAGCTCAGTACATAACTCTTTCCACCCAAAAAGGGTGTATCTACGCCACATGAAACCTGTTTTGTACATAAACTGGGGGTGCTCAAGAGGTAAGAGAAAAGGGTGGCTGGTTCATTACTAGGAGCTCGGCATGAGAGTGACTGTGCAACCCAAGGGTGGGCAGGTCAGCTGCTCAGAAACAGGGCTGGTGGCACTGAGGGACACCAGGAAAATGGTAAAACCTTCTGAGAACAGTTGATGCCGTGAAATTGCAGGTCCTGTTATCCCATGGTATTTTACCCTAAGATATTGGCATACACGCACCCAAGCACATCCTTTAGTTTCTAGCTCCAAACCTTTAGTAACACCAAACCCAGGCCCCAGCATTGTATTTTCTGATCTGGATAGAAAAAAGTTAGTAAACAAAACTGGCTTCTTATCAATTCCTCGTCCCTGAAAGTGCTGTAATACACCCACCCAACAGTTTCTGTCCTAGCTAATTTCTAGAATCAGGTCTCTTTTCAGAGAAACCTCTGCCAGAAGAGGACATGACTAAGCAAGGGAGGAAGCTCAACTGCAGCAAAATGTGAGTGAAACAGAAAATAATCACTGAGTAAACTAGTGCTTGTTCGTTCAGCGAGGGAAACAAATCTAGATCATTCTCTACAGCTTTGGAGAGATCTTGCTGTCTCTAGCACAGCTGGCCTGGAGAGGCAAACAATGTACCACACATGAGTTAAGGGCTCCAGGGCTGTGCATGGCACCTAATGCTTTCATCTCTTGCACAAGGGGATGTGTCCTTCCAACAAGAGAACTCTTGTATGCATGTTTATGCCGCGAGAAAGCTGTCTATGTTTGGTTTGGAAAAGCTACGCTTGCTTAACAAAACCTGAATTTATCCCTGTAATCCTTCCCTGCATCTCCATGGCCAGATTGGAGCAGCCTGTGGAAAAAATTCCTGTCTATTTTCAGAAATAGATAAAAGCATTCAGATTACAGAGTGCAAATCTCAGCTCGAAACGGCTGGAAAAATCCATTCAGCGCCACTGTCGCTGACCCCCATGACCTCTCCAAGTAATGAATTTCAGTCGCCTGTGCTTCTCCCCCGCACTGCCTCCTTCTCCTCCCGCTGCCACCGCCGCTGCCGGAACCGCCTGCGCTCCCAGCATCTGCAAAATGTCAGCCTTGCATCCCACTGTTTATCCCATGGGGAACGGGGAGGGAGGCGTTACGTGAAAGAGCGGAGTTTGTGGAAATTATTATTGATCTCGCTGCTCGAGACCGTTAGTGGGATCTTTTTAGTCCGGCGTTCATGTGGCTCACAAATTTTGGCAGAGCGCTGGTGCGCCAAGGAAGAAGTGCTCTTTGCTGCAAAAATAAAAATGCCAGGAATCTGCCTCTTTGCCCACACTCATCTCAGGGCTCTTCTTGCTGCTACACTGGAAGCTGGGTACAGTGTCGTCCCCTCCACCGCTGGGAGCTCCCAAAGCAAATGAGCCTTTAGCATCACTTATTAGTTCATGAGATTGAAGATTCGACGGAGGAGATTACTGCTCATTTAGAGGGATTGTGTGCTTTAGGTAGCCCCTGAGGCTTGATGAGGTCCTGCTCCTGGTGGATTAGATGCCCTAGCCCTAGCAAGCAAAATATTAAACGCAACTGCAGCAAGCTTACATCTCACTCATATTTCGCTTATGGATTACAGGGTGAGTCTTCATAATTAATGCCAAGGAAGAAGACATCCAGATGGACTGTGGCTTTTGAAAGATTAACCTTGATGGGTTTTCTTTTTTTAATTTAAAACTTTGTTTTTCTTTCTGTGATGTTCAGAGCAGACCTGGAATGCTGATAGCTTTGTGCCTGGCTCATCAAAGTGTCTAACAGAAATCCTGCGGTCCTCCCTTGGGATTCACCCAGCTGCCGACCATTGCACTTGTGGCTCCTCTGATAAAACTGGGCCGAATCCTGGGAGGTTCTGAGCAACCCGTTTTGGAGCTGAGGGTGCTTCAGACATCTTTCCTTCTGTTTCAGGATGATGAGCAGGATAGGAAAATCTAAAGGAGCAGTGCGTGGCAAAATGAGATGTTGGAGATACCACCTGCTCTGATGATGAGTACACGGCTTGGGCTGGTAACACTCCTGTGTGTTGCTCCTAGGCCTGCTAACGAGCAAGGACTTGGGGGAAACAGCTCACTTCACTAGGAAACTTATATCCAGCTTGCAACAGTGATGAGAGGGTTAATTTTTATCTAGTGTGTACACAGCGAGGCATAGAACTGAACACACTGCTAGTGACATATGTGAACAGGGGACAAGGTATACTGGTAGCTCATGACTACACCCATGTGATACTTGGTTCTTAAACGGCCTTAAAATACTTTGAGATCTTTGATTGAAAGACTTCAGCAAGGCAGCAAGTGCGATACAAGCACAAATTATGCATCTATTGTATGTGTGTGGCAAGCTGGATTTATGTCTGTGTACATGCACATGTGTGTGTACTTGCATGTGTGTCCTTCGAAGTCTTAACACAGCTCAACTGAACATACAAGTGAAGACAAAGGGAGACTATACGTGTATATATATATATATGCGTTCCTTGTATATTCAGTACAAGGGCCAAAATACACTGGAAAACACAACACACATATTACACTCTGCCTACAAGTCTAATGCTAAGATCAGAATTTGTTTTATCCCACTGCCTTATTTTTAAGGCCTAGAGAAATACTCACACTAGCCAAAATAATCTCGCTCTTGAGCTCGCTTCAGTATTTTCCACATTTTTCAACCAGCTGTCAGATGAGACTTTCAGCATTTGTAAATGGCTGTTGAAATTTTTAAAAATGCTGGAATTGCACCATTTTAAAAAATGCAAAATTGCTCTTCTTGGAAGATATAGACTTTTTTTAATCACCTCTAACAAAGCCTATATTGTTATTGAAAATAGTATATCTGAAGCAAAGTGTATAACTTCACTACTCAGATAATGGTAGACAAACAAGGATACCACAGGAAAGGCCATTACTGCCTATAATGGTTAATTAATTTCATTCCCCTTAAAGTAGTCATGAAGGGATACGTATTGATTCAAGGTTATTGGATCTACTTATGTGGAATACAGGTTGAATACATAAGCCTAAACTATATCTATACATAAAAATGAAGACGTTCATTAGAAAGTGGAACCAAATTGCAGGTTGTAACAAATTTATTTTAAATATCTTCAGAAGATATGGGGGTGTTTCTGTTGTGATCGCGAGTCTGAGAACTGTAACAATGCCTTCTCCAAGTAAAAGCCTAACCTGTTAAGAGAAAATGAATGTGGAAATCCAGAAAAAGATTCAACTCTGACCCATTTGGAAGATAAAATAAGCCTGTGATATCCTGTTCGTTCACCAGGGAGTCATACTTATCATTGAATTGTTACAGCTAGCCAGAATACAGGTATTTATATATTCTGTATGATCCAAGCGCTTAAAATTGCTTTTGACTGTTGACTTCAGCAGAGATGAATGAAAGAAATTTATAGGACCTCTGCAATCCAGGCTCTTCCCGCGGTGTGTAATGACCCCAGGAATATCTCCTGCATACACCCCTCCCATCCGTTCCAGGAGTTCCCAGGGCATTGTGCAAACCCTACGGCAGAGAGGTCACAGCAGCCACCGCTGCCGAGCTCCCCCACCGCCCGCTGCCAGCTGACGGCTGCTCAACAGGAAACAGCTACACGGCACAGGCGGTTCGTAGAGCCATTTGGATGGGTGCCTTCTGGAATAAAGGGGGAGAAAAAGAGGAAAAAAGAGAGAAAAGAACAAAACTAAAAAGAAACGCTTCAATACAAGTGGGAAAGATGAGTTCTGTTCCTCACTGAAACTGTCCAGACAGACTGTCTTACCTCTGTCCATGTCACGCGATGTGTTTGGACAGCCAGGAGAATGGCTGGATGTGTTATCCAAACACTGAACAACACTCTTAACAGCTCTGCTGTGACACTGACCAGTTAACATGGTTTCCCTTGGACATCAGTCGCACATGATGGAGGGAGAAATGAGCAAATCTGCCTGGATACATGCCCATGGACAATTCGTGTTGCCTCTTTGCTGCTGTTTGGACTATCTCTGTCTTTTCCACGTAGTGTCCTCCTTCAGTCCTGACTCCTGTCCTGCTGCTTCTTGCTCTGGAGTCAAGGCCATGTATTGTTTTAATGGGGGTTTTCAGGAAAGGAAATAGCGCCTCCTTTTTCTTACAGAGAAGATAGGTTTAAAGGGTCTCAGAAGGATTCTCTTAGGTTTTCTGATTATGTTTCTAGGTTTAGGATAGGCACAAAGTATAAATTAGTCAGGCAAAAGGCTGTAATATGCAAAACCCGGAAAATACCCAAATCCTTCACGCTTAGATTTTCCACGTACAGCTTCCCAATCATTTCTAATTCCACAGCTTCATCTCTAAGAGTAATGCCTAGTTTTGAACTTAGCTAAATGTGGCAAAGAATCCAGCCTAGAGCTAACTGAATTAGTACCCAGCCTTTAGGTATTTCAGTAAACTCCAGATAGACCCAGTAAGACAGAATGGAGGGGAGAGCAATAGATTTTGTAATTAAAAAGCTGTCAGTCTCCTAAAGTTGACTAAATGAGTTAAATCATCTAGGCCTTTCAGACTGAAGATCAACATATACATCTTCAGCCCCAAATAATTTCTAAGAAGTTGCAAATGATGGCATATATGTAGAAATACCTCTGATAGTAAATACTGTCTTGGGCACAACCTATTCAGCATGAAGCAGCAGCCTCCAAATAGTTTGAAACTATAGTACCGGGCAGAGCAGGTTACAGCAACCCAACAGACAGGAGACATAAGGTTCCAGCCTCCAAACTGGGATGATGCAATCTCCCAGTCAAGCACAACTGAGGAAATAAAACAGTTTTGGAAACCATAGTTATTCCTTTCCAGCCACCTGAGACCCTGCAACCTCAAGGACCCTTATGCTCAGGACATACTTGGTGTGGACACCTGACTTATGATAGCGTCTTAGAGGAAACAGCATCACAGTTGCACAGGAAAATGGTCTGTCCTTTGTGTACCTGGATTGCTTTAACAACAGGCCATAAAGCAGCCTGGAATAATTCTTCTTCTTCCACCTCTGCCTGTAGGCTCTACAAACTTGAACATGGGAAGTTCCATCTTAACATGAGGAGGAACTTCTTTACTTGGAGGGTGGCAGAGCACTGGAACAGGCTGCCCAGAGAGTTTGTGGAGTCTCCTGCTCTGGAGACATTCAAAACCCGCCTGGATGCCCTCCTGTGCAACCTGCTGTAGGTGACCCTGCTCTGGTGGGGGGGTTGGACTAGATGATCTCCAGAGGTCTCTTCCAACCCTGACCATTCTGTGATTCTGTGATTCTGTGAGGTGGGAGTGTGGTAAGAATAAGTGCAGTGCAGGAGGGTAGACCACACTCGAACGCCAGTTTGTTGATAACTGGATGTGGGTTGATGGCACTCTGCTGCCTAAACTCCTGCCTCGCAGCACCATGCCACATGGCCTGCTTCATCCCAAGGGTGGTATGGAGCATCAGTGTGTGTTATCACCAGGTGTTTGGGTACTTGTGCAGGCAGCTGAGAGCTCTTCTATACTGACAGCAAAGTTGGGGTCCTCCATCACTGCCTTGGGTAGGACTGCTCACTGATCCTGACCCCAGGTGAGGTACTGGAGCCATGGGGCTCTCCCTGGGGGAGCTTTTCACTAGAGAGAGGGAAGGGAGGGAGGTGGACCCCTGCCAATGGATCTGAAAAAGAGGGGTCTCTTGCTCATTATCTGAATATATATTGCCATTGCTGGTTTTGCCTGGCTTTATGACTGTGCTCCCTCTTGCCTAATAAAGATCTGGGAATGCAAGTGAGAGGTGGAAATCCATCTCTTTAAGAGCTCTCAGGGAGGGTATGTTTAGTTTTCTCAGGTTTCTAAGTGGAGACTGGAATTTAGTCCTTTATCAAGAGGGGCCATGGGTATATTAAATCCAGACGTTTTCTCTGCTGTTAACCACCTGGCAGAAAGGTTACGCTAATTACATCAGATGTATTTTCTCAAATTTTCCTGCTTCTATTAAGAGCGTGAGGCTTATGTCAGAGGAACCAGTCTGACCACTGGGAAATGCAACCTGTTTTATCCACGTCTCAGTTCTCAGATTAACCAAGTGACAGAGAGACCCTCATGGGAGGCATGGTGTGGAGACAGAAATGGGCAGGTTGTGAGAGATGAATGTGGCAGAAATGATCTGATTCTGTTACTGCAGAGGTCCAGGTCTGTACGTATGGGGCAGTGAGTTGACAGGCGCTGTGCTAGTAGGCAGCGTGCAAGTCTATGTGGCTTGGACCTTGGCTTAATAGGAGCAATGAAAGCAATGTTTACGCTGTGCAAATGGTTCTCTACCTTCCTCCTAATGCTCAACAGACATTTTTTGGTGTTATCATTGTGAGAATGATGGGAATGGTGAAGCAGTTGTTGGCTTGGTCCAGAGAGGGAGGAAAAGAACAAGAGGTGGGAGAGAGACCGTGTTTATAACACTAAAGATGAGCCTCCAACAAATCTCTGCCCCTCTAGCAAATGCTGCAGTGTGGCTAGCCATCATCTCGAGCCCTGTGGTATCATCCATGCAAACTGGAGTGTTTGGCCTTTTATTACTTTTCCTGGTGTAGTATTTTATATTTTTTTGCTAAGGGTGCCTCAAAACTCAGACATGTTAAGCTTTGGGCCAGGCTTTGGTGGAAACTTATGGTGTGAGAATTTTCCTGGGAAGCAGCAGTGTTCATTTGTATCTCCAACCAAAACCAAATGGCCCAGAAGTGACAGTGGCAAAATCAGTTTTTGGTAGAAAAGAAAATCATTGTCATGCTCGAAAGAGAGAAGCACAATAAAAAGTCACAGTTAAAAAGGGAGAAAAGTAAAATATTATTTGACCTTGTTCTTTCAAGATGAGACTCAGGCATGAAACTGCATTGTGGGCTGAAACTCTTACATTTAATGACAGATCTTCTGACATGCTCCCACCAGATGCTTCTGTAGATTGGAAATGAGCAACAGAGAAGAAATATGGTATTTTCTTACATGATGCAACAAGATGTTGTACTTCCTGGCCACATATAAAATGAATTTACAACGGAAACATGCCAGAAATGCCTGAGGGTAACACTAGCCGTAGCAGAACACTGAGTCTTTTTTTTTTCTCCAGCAATGAATAATGGGACTGAATGTCATTTTTCTTAAAACAACCCCAGGACGGGTGGCTGGAGAGTGAGATCAAGGTTCCCCATTTCATAGGGCACATCGGGAAAAAGTTATTGTGTAATCAGATCTCATATGCACATACGTCCTCTGTCACACACACTGAGATAACTCTCGGGGTTATTTATTTCAACAGACCCCTACAGTGATGACATTATGAAATTAATATTATTACTATGAATAATTGCATCATTTTCTCTGATTCTAGTTATTCTTGTTTCCTGCTAATACATGCATGCCAATGCTATTCATTGCCAGAGTGACTGGAAACATTTCACATGGTTTGCAGCGGATAGTTTTAAGGTCCTCCAAGCGAAGGGGAAAAATACACCTTGACTCTTTTTGGCTTTGAAACTATGCAACAGATTTGCAAAATATTTCAGCACAGGGCTACCAGGTCTCTGCCAAGGTCACTGTAACCTATAAGAACACTCCCACTGATTTCATTAGGCTTTACATTACACTGAAAAGACCAGAGCAATCAGAGCTGCCTATTAGTACAAAGCATGGAAAAGAGGGATAGCCAATCTCGTAATGCGTGTTCAATAGTAAATTGACCTGCACTGAGACCTGTGTGTCTCAGAGGGTTGAATGGCAGTGCTCAGCGGTAGGTGATGAAGAGCCACGCAAGGAGAGGGACGGATTCAGGTGCTAGTTACAACAGTGCAAATCTCCCTTTCCGCATAAGCAATGCTTTACACTTTACACAGAGAACAGGAGAAAACACCACTGGGGAGTAAGTTGAGAGACCTGGAAGATCTTAATGCCTTAGTTAGGGCTCTTTGCCTTAGTGTCAGCTCTTCCACACTGATGCACATATGCTTTCCTAACCACAATGCTATCCAAAGCCTCCATCTTGGTTAACATTTCATCATTCACACTCCGGGAATTATCATTTCCTCTAGACATGCTGACAAAGCTCATTGTTTATTGCTCACAGCATGTCAGAACTGCTGGTTTTGCTTTGGACTGCAAGATGTTTGGAAAGCCACATGCTTTTTCTGAAGCCGTCTCAGTCCCCTCCGTGCCAGCCTCAGCTGCTGCGTTTGCCTTCACCCAGCACACCAGATTCTGTCCATGATGAGCCAGAGCAGAGCAAAGCATCAGCTTGAGACTGACCAAACAGCACTGGATTTCATGTAATCATGGCCAAATTCTTCCTGGCAGCCACATGTACAGCCTTTCCAGCAGTGACGGCTGGCGCTTTTCTACCTTGCTGCCCTCTGAACCCATGGATAAGCCTGTCCGAGGAGTGAGCCAGGGAAGGTGATCTGGAGATGTGCCTGTTGTGTCATTCCCCCCACCCAGGGGATCTTATGGCTCTTCCTGGCAGCAATATTGCCCATGGAGGGATTATAACGGGGGAGGAGGCCATGCACCACCCCTTCTGGAAAAGGAAGCGGTCTTCAACAATGGTCCTGTGCTCTAGGTCTCCCCATCCAGAAATGGGGACAACACCTGGCTGCTCACTGACCTGTTATAACACTGCAGTCACAAATGGTTGCTAAAGGTTGCAGTTGGAGAAATGCAGATCATTATTTATTAGTTACTGCATTTCATATGACAGGACATACATTTTTCCATAAATCCCTGACATCTAAACTAACACAGAAAACACAGGACTAGTCCTACATATCTGTACAACGTTACCTCTGGCTGCACAGCTGAGCCCTTGTTTCAGTCCAAGAGGAGTGAGAGCTGAGTTTTTGATGAAGGCTCAATTTCTGTCTTGCAGGAAAAGTCCTGAACCACACAACCTGGTCACCCCAGCTAAAACTTCTCCTGGACGACCTGTCCTGCTCACAGCAGTACTGCAGGCAGGAGAGAGGACACACAGCACAGGAGCTGCCCGGGGCTCCTGCCCATGAGCTGAAGCCACCCAAAGGCAGGCAGGGAGGCCTTCTGCCTGCACAGGGACAACAAATGGCCCAGGTGGAAAGAGGGCAGCTGCATGTGATGAGTGGAGGCAGAGCAGCTGGAATGGACCCAAGAGCTGTAAGTCCAGCACAGCAGCAGCCAGGGGCTGTCCTCAGCACGTAGCAATTCCACAGGGATGAGCAGGGTGATGGCAGCACTCCTCATTACATGGGCCAGACGTGCTCGAAGGCCCAGGACACATCCTTCGCAGTGTGGAGGTCCCTCTGCATCCAGTGATTGCTCCCAAGGTTGGGTTGCTCCCCCGTGGTAACCCCAAAAGAACTAGTCCAGCCTACGGGGGTAGTAAGGCGAGGTGATGGGTTTGTTATCACTGGGAAATCAACAAGTGGTTTGAACAGTTTTTTGGGAGTGCAGAAAACTCCTGAGGGTCACTGGTGCTGATGACAAACAGCAGCTTGACCACGAATACCATAGACAGGTGTGTGCTACTGGGAGCACTGCCTGTCCTCGCTCCCCACCAGCACCTTACTCGGTCTCACTTTGCTGCCTTGGCCTGACAAGCCCCTGCAGATGTGACCTGTCTCTTGGAGCTTGTTATCCCACTTTTTATTTGCATCACACTGGACCTGTCCAGGTGATTAAACAAAAGCCATCTTTATATTTTTGTTGTTGTTTTTACTGTGCAATTGCTATGTCCTTTATTAGGGCATTGCTTTTCCTGTGAGGAGTAATCTCTGGAAACTTGGATAGGATCCTTTGGCTCACACTAGAAAAGGTAATAAAATCCTGGGAACCCAAAATGCTTCTCTGTTGTTTTCACCAAACATCTTTTCCCATCTTGAAAAAATGTGCTTCTCTGTTCTGATTTGTTTCCTGATTTAGGGAAAATGTCTTCCTAACCTGCCAGCTTTCCTCCTGTCCAGCAGACCTGGGCATTTGAAAGGCTGTGACTCAGTGCTCAGAGGACTCCACAGACCTTCCTTCTGCTCCCCACCACACTTCTGACTCTCCCTACAGTTACAAGGAAGCAACTTATTTCCTCATTGCTCCGGGTACTCCATCTGCCACCTTATGATATAATATTTACTTACCTTTTCAAAGCATTTTAAATCTCCGTAGGAATGCATTATAAAAGTGCATTAGTGTTATTACTATTCTCCGTTGTGTAACTTGGAGAAATGGCTTATGTAAGGCTGGCTCCTCTGTCCCCTCTCTGACCCCCATCCATTGTCACGGTGCTGCTGCCTCCTCCCGAGACAGCCATAATTAAGCTCCGGTTTCCCAGTATCCCCCTCAGGCTCCTGCCCAGACCTTGGGGAATAACCATCCAAACCCCTCTACATTGCTCCAGAGATCGGCAGCTTTGGATTCAAAGGTCCGGCTGCTTCTCTCCCTGTATCTCCGTTGAACATGCCTGCATTAGAAACCCAATATAAGTTTTGAGAGGCTTCAGAATGACTTGTATGATCTCAAAGCCTCTTTTTCTGGCATCTCTGAAGTACCCCATCAACAAAAAACTTGCATATTTCCTTATAACTATAACACGAGTTTTATCGGGAGGACATTTTTAACCTTTTACGCCCATACTCTCTCAGGTTCAGCTTTCACAAACCAAGTGGGTAGGACCATAAGAGCAGTCAAGTAGTAACCTAAAGTAGAATGTATTCAGATGTTATGGTGGGAAGACTGAAGCTCTGGATGAGAATGACATAGCTGAATGCTGATGTGCTACTCACTGAGACCTGCTTTCTCTGCAACAGTGTTTTTCTTTTTAGTGGGTAAGTTACATTTTCTTGTTCCTTTTATTTACTGTCATGCCAAAACACCTATTTTCAGTGAGATAAAAGGCTGTTAAAACAGCAGGTACTTGAACTAACAATACTGTGTAGGATCTTTCACTAAATGGGAGGGCGACAGGAATCTGAAGGGCGAAAACTAGCAAGACTCCTCCATGCTCTTCCTCCCCTTTCTCTTTCTCCTTTCCTGAAGGGTATCGGTCCACATCCTTACCATTTTATGTGAAACAGCTGCCAGGTTTCATGCCAGAGGTGACTGCATTTCAGAGACAAGCAAATGTACTGCTGTATTGCTGCCAGATACTGATCTCATGTACATTAGCCTTGGCTTTTCAAACAGCTCCATTGGACTTCGGTGGTGCAGCTCCAGCCTGACCCCAACATAAGAGATCTAAGCCCATTCCACCATTTTTTGGCATTCAAAAAATGTAAAGTATGTGCCTTATAATGATGTACCCATACATTCTACCATCCTGTTAACTCCTGTCTCACACAGGCTCTCTCTCTCTCCTAGCCAATTATTTAGACAAGAACTGGTGACTAATAGAAGCAATTTGTAGGAAACATGCTGTTCCCAAGTGACCAACAGCAAATTGCTAACAACTGACATTAGAATGACCGTTCTCCAAAGAGGAATAGTTGAAAGCCCACCGCGCATAGCACCGATCACATTTAACAACAAAACACCCCCTGCTGATACTGACACCTGCCATTTATCCTGGCTACTGCTTGCCTCCTTTCTCTGGTACATCCCTAAGAGCAGTTACACCGAAATGCAACAACCATGTATTTGTTTACACAAACATGAAATGCGATTTAAAACACTTCGGTAATGTGACCTTATAAACTTGACGGACAAAATATTAAAAATACGAACGCCCTATAGGGAGCAATTCTGCAGTGCTCAGGAGATGGATCACAGGGCTTAATAGATCGTTTCCATCTCTGAAATTTCTGAGTCATGATGAATGGAATTTCTTAGTATTTGAAACAAGAGAGGGGCACGTTTAAAAAGACTGGAGAGGACTGCAGTGTAAAATCTTTGCACTATAAAAAAGGCAGCCTTGGGTTTTATTGCCCCTGCAGGGAGTCTCCTGTGAACCAAACAGCAACTAAATCAAATAAACATTTCTGAATTAAATCCATCTTCTTTTTAGCTTTGGGGAGTTTAAAAAACCCAGTAATTTATTGAATTGCCTTTCATGGTTGTACCTGCAGATGCCTTTTGAATTTGATAGCAAAAACATTTAAACTCATAGTGTTTCCCAAATCAGCTAAATCCATTATATCACCCGTGCCAGTTACTATATTTGTAGGGCAGTAAACAGTGGCCTTTATTGTTTGCTGTTCATAGGGCTGTGCATAAGAACGAGCTTAGTCTGTCTCCAGAGATATACACCTACCCTACTGGCACCAGAAATATTATACCAGCTTAAATCAGTGCAAGCTTTCCATGCTGTCACTGCCTCCCCTGTTTTGATTTGGTGACGGTAATCTCTACTCACTGCTGTGCTGATACCCTTTGAGTCAAGGCCCCTTCTCTACTTCTGCTGTTTCTGAAAAAAATTTAACAAGTGCAGCTTAGGCATGTTATGAACAGTTAGCAAATTTCCACACCTAAGAGGGTATGTGGGCTCAGATATCTGGTTTCCTTTGCAAACAGATGGAGAGGTGAAAATCCTTATGTGGGCTTGTCATATCCTTATCTCGAACCCTCCCAGAAAAGTATGAAAATGAAGGAGAGAAAGGGAATGATCCAGACATTAAGTAACTTAGCTCTTCTCACAGGCAGTGAAATTTGCTTAGAAAACCCAAGAGAGAGGAAAAATCCAGGTGGATATGGAGTACTGCAGATTCGGCAAATGAGCCATATGAGGAGTGTTAAGGGCAGAGCACAGGGATTAGGGCAGAGCCATCCTAAAGGGTTTTAGGAGCAAACACAGTAGAGGCCCTGATGATGGTACCTGCACTGCTCTCTGGGGCAGAGGTCTTTGGGTAGACCATCTCATGACCTCCCACCTCTTGCATTTATGATCCCTTCTTACCTTTCCCTTTCTGTCACACAATCTTTTCCTCTTCCTCTTCTTCCCAGTCCTTCAATTTACCATTTTATAATGTCTCTGGGGCTAATTCTGCAATTGTTTACATGGCATAGGACCATTAGGAAAGCATTTAACACGTTCTGATGTGATTTAGGAGGTGGAAATAGCCATGTGAACAGCAGGCTCTTGGCAGACCCATAAGTAGCTTGTGGGTCACAATTTGAAAACCTTTTGACGCAAGCACAGGTCAGGCCATCTAGCAACAAGAGCTCCTAGAGAGTCACCTCATTCAAGTGACAGAGGCTTTTGCAAGGAACAGGAGAACATGAGTTTTCTTTCTGCTGTTTTTTGGCAGTTCTAGGGAGGCATGACTGGCTGCTTAAAGATATTTTCCATACTGCTTATCTTTTCTTTCCTTTTGAGTGCCACACAGTCTATCATTTCCCTCAGCTCAGATACAGGCCCCAAGGGGACTTAGCCTATGAGTAAAACACAGAACTAAGCAATAGTGATTAAAACCCAAAATGTTTTAGGCATACTGCTGCCATTAGTGACACTGGTGTCAAATGCTTTCCCCTCCTCTCTGTCTCACCTCTCTTAGCGGTTTGTTATGAGCTGCATGATGCCACTTGTCATCCAGGCACACTATGCCAACACAGGATGGATGGAAGGGTCCCACTGCAAATCACATCACTGAAAACATTTTGTAAAGCATACCCTAGCTATAGCCAAAAAATGTCGCCTTTCATGCGTTACTATCAGCATCTTAAATTCTTCATTCCATACATTTCCAAGTCCTGTCAGTGGAAGGATGGTAGCTTGTCTCGTTTCCTGTTTTCACATTCCATTTCTCAGGTGCTAGCACAACTAGAAAGTCTGAATCATTTTTAATTTCACCCCCTTCCAAAAAGGTTTTCAATTATTTCCCCCCCGCCCCCGCTGTAGTCAACTCTATTTTTTCAGCCTGTTTTTCCACGTGAATATTGCTTATGTGGCCATGCTGGCTTTCAATCAGGCTGCAAGTCCCCCTCCAACAGCTCTTGAACCTTTTTGACAAATTTACCTTAAATTTGATGGAAGGGCAGTGGTCTCAGAAACAATCACGTTCCTACAAGATCTGTTAATACCGACAGCATGCCAGAAGAGCAAGAACTAAATTCGTGCCCCCACTGAGCAAACATTATTGTTTCTCTTGGCAGCAGGTACTCACTGGCTAGTCCACACGTACTGCTTCTTGCTTTGTGGGGCTGTCATCCGTGCTGTGGGGAGGAGATGAAATTAATGCAGTGGGGATGGAGGTAGGCAGAGGCATAGAGGGAGCAAGTTTGTGGGAAGTCAGGCCTGCCTGCTTCCAGCTCTCCCCACAGGTATTGTTTTGTGGCTAAACTAAGTTGATATGGTTTTATTTCAAACATGTTGAAAGCTTGACTTCAGCTTTAAATGGCATTATTTTTGTGGAGGTAAAGCCAGTACCTTGGTATTATTTTAACAAAGCCTTCTGAAATGCACGTACATTTCCAGTCAGCCGGATTCTTCCTTTTTGCTGAATACTGAACATTCTTTTCTTCCCCTCACTGTTGTCTTTGGCTGTAGAAATTGTACTTTCCACTTTCACAAAAACTGTAGGGGCATTATGAATGCCTATATTTTTCTTGAGCAGACTTTTTGCTTTCTAACAAAATGGTTACATTAACTCACCTCACGCAAGTTCAGCGTTAAGTATATGATTGTAAAGCACAAGGTGCTTATTTACTTTGCCTGTGTAGTTGCAATTGAAAATTAAATTCTCCTTTGTATTTTCTAATAGCGTGCCATGAGGAATGGTTGAAAAGATGTCATGTTCTTCTTCAGTCGGCTGCATGTCAATGTGATATACAAAACGATTTCTTTAAAAACAGTACAAAACCCAGGAATACAATTACTCGTTATTATCTGTCTTAGCAAATTGTTTTCTCCGCAGTTATAAGTAAAATATCTTAACTGGAAGTTTGTATAGCCAGATTTTGGCATTGTAAGAAGGAGAGCTGCATAGTGTTTCACATTTTCTAATCAAATTACGGACTTTGATTACTATCTCCTGACAGCACTCTCAGCAAGAAAAAAGTGTCGTTATTCCTACTACACCGATAGGGAGAGTGAAGTGATTTGTCCAGGGTCACCCTGGAAGTGGTAGAGTGGGCTACAGTAAGATTCTGGCCCGCATTTTGGTGCTCAGAGATAACGCTAGACTGCCAAAGCTCCTTACTTAAATACAAAATCTTCTTCAAGATTTTATTAACCCATTTTAGCACGGATTTCTTCCATACAGAGTGCTTCAACCTGAGAGACAATTAACCATGTGCATTTTTGCCCATTATCAGTTTATGAAACTAATGAAAAAAGCCAAGACTTCCCTGCATTACAAATGTCAAAAGCCACACATAGATGTGACTGCAGTTTCACCTTTCTCACCTTCCTACACAACAGCAGTACAGTAATTTGGGGACAGATTCCCATTTAGCATTCCAGGGCTGTACTAGGAGGCCTATTGCAGATGCCATCACTGCAGATGCCCTGTTTCTATTCAAACTTTTGAGGCTGCCCAGGAGCCTGGCCATGAATCAATGGCTGACAGCCCAAGTCACATGTTCCCCTCGGAGCCATTCTGCCTATGTTATTTCTTTCATCCTAAAGTCCTGCACTCAGCTACTTGAAACTCTGCAGTTTGCCTTCCTCTTGCCCTTATTTTTAGGAGGCACCAGTGAGGATTAATTTCACCAAGCCTTAACTATCCGATCAGCAAGAGTGCTACCAAAGTCAGGCATTTCAGCTCCCCATGTGCTGAGCTGTCTTAGACATCCCTTTTAGGATGGGATAGGTCACTTTTTGGAGCTGCCCAGAGGGGAGAACCTTGATGACTAAGGCTGACTAAATGCCTGTTTTATAGTTAGCACAAGTCAGGTGAGCTGAATCACCCGACAAACAGCCTCCTGACACAAAAGACAGTGGAATCTAATCGGGAGTTGTCTTCATCTCATCAGCTAAGACATTTTGAAAGATTTGGGATGCTATTAGTACTTTTACTTAAGATCTTGTCCAGACCAGTTTTGAGATTGCACAAGGTCTTTGGAAAGCCCGTTCCAGTGCTTGACCATCCTCATTTTGAAGAATTCCTTCTTAACGTCTAATTGGGATATCTCTTGCTGCAACATGGGACCAATGCCTCTCATCTGTTTGCTATGCACCTCTGAAAAGAGTCTGGCTTCACTTTCTCAATAACCTTCCACCAGCGGAAGACAACAGCTAAGTCTCCCCTTTGCCCCTACTTCTCCAGGCTGAATGAACAAACGAGATCACTCAAAAGGTATGACAATGGAATTTCCAACATTTTTATTACTTTTAGGATGAGATGCCCAGAAGGCTTGTTCCCTGATTTTTTTATTTCAAGTATCTGACCAAATTGATGAATGATTCTCAGCTCCGCAAAGGTACTTATTAAGGCAATGAATTCTCACTGAATGATGGTAGGAACTTCGGAAAAGCTGGTGTTGTCCTCAAAACTAACTGCAGTAGAAAAGAGGGATCCTGCCAGGGGAGTGGGCATGGGGCAATATATCCCTAAATGGGTATGGGATCCGATTTTGCCCTGGTATTTGTACTTTGCAGGAGTTTTGCAGAGGGGCACGTTTGCCCGTGTATGTGAAATTGTTGTGGGGTCAGAAAGAGATCCCGGGTAGCTTTGGTCCTAATCCAACAGCTCTGGTCAGCCAGCCATGGGCTCACTTTGGTTTTACACAAGCATAAAACTTTACTTAAAACCTCCTGGAGTTTTCCTTCTTGGATCGGTGGTTTCACCAGATTTGTTTACCTTATAAATCATACATGTGGAAAGAGTATAAAAAGGTTAACCGCGGCAACAGTGAGCGGCAGTAAAGCATGGTGCAATAAAAGCTGAAAATATTGCCAGTTTCAGAGAAAGTTAAGAGAAACCATCTCCTCATGGCAGTGGAAATCATGCCACAACCATTTTCCGCTTCTCTCACACTTGACAGGCTATTTTATGACAAAATTCACAGCTAACAGTAGTAGGGTTTTCCCCTTCACACAGCACTGTTGGGCTGATGAATCATTGTCCTTTTTTAGCTAATAACTAAATTAAGATGACTGCTTTTTCTGCCCGAGCGCCCGAAGCCATCCTCTCCCACCTGCTGCCCCACGGTAGCGGCAGCACGGCTCCGTGCACCCCAACAGGCCTGGCTGAAACCCACTTTTGAGGCGAGCCGAGCCCCAAACCGCCGGCTGGGGACCTGCAGGGCGGCCCCGGCTTTTGGGGGAGAGGAGGCCGAGGGCAGTGGGGCTGAGCCCCAGGGCGGTGGGGTGTTCCTGTGTGGGACAGAGCCTGCCGCCCCCGAGCCCACAGCTCCCTCAGCCACCAGGTCGCTCCCTGGGCCTGTGTGTACTGTGTAAGGAGTGTGCGTGTAAGGCGTGTGGGGGTGCGAGGGGCGGGGGGGGAGGTGGCTGCTACCACTTTAAGGGAGGCCGGGGCCGGGAGCGCTGCCATGGCAACGGCTTGATAGCCGTGACCGGAAGTAATTGAGGGGTCAGAGGTCGCCGGTGGCAGCGGGAACATGGCGGCGGCGGCGGCCCCGGCGACGCTGGGCGCTAGTGGCGGCGCGGCCGCGCTCCCTGGGGCGGCGGCTCCCTGANCTGACCAGCGGCTCCGGGTCTCCGCCGCTGGCCCGGCCTTGCCGGTTGTTTTCTCGCCGAGGGGCGGCCTGCCGGACTCTGACCCGCCTCCCATTTCTCCGCAGGCATGGTCGCCGCGCTGTAGGAGGGCTGGGAGCCGCGGCGATGCCAGAGGAGGAGCCGCTGGAGGAGAGCGCTTGAGCTTGTCTGGGGATACGTTCAGTGTGTGTGGAACGTGTACGTTACCCGAAACCTTGGTTTCAGTACTGCTGCTTTTATTGCATCTAGAGGAATAAACGGAGGCTTGTTGTTATAATCTCATCCTTAGTATCCTTCCTTTTGGAAAAAGTAGTCTCTTGTTATGACTTGCACATACACAGAAGTCAGTCAGTTTTTGCCAACTGTAGCTGGGTGGTTTTCCTTGTTTACTGTGCCTGTCCTCACTTCTCCCGTTGATATTGGCGTGCACGCTGCTGTCTCGGCTAGGTTTGCCCTCTGGCAAAGCTAAACTTTGACCTGAATGGTCTCTTGAGTAAGAAGTGCAGGGTGAGTATCAGAACAAGGCATGTAACGTTTCACAACCAGGCTGTTCAGAACATAACTGTGGCTGCAGAAAGCTGCATGTGAAAAATAAATACTAGAATTAAACTATGTGTGCAGCTTCACATTGGTGCTTGCGTGGATTCGTTGTGATACAATACTTGGTAGTCACCAGACTTTTTTAATCTCCCCCTGTGCTAGTGCACGGAGTGGACTATGCTCGCATGGTGGGTAGCATATTTTGCTTATTGATTGCTAAGTATTGCTATATCTCATTTACTTCATGCTATCTGTCTCTTGTTTTGGAGACGCCACCTGCTCTCTGCTTTTGGACCTCTGGACTTTTCAGTAGTGATTACCACAGCAATACTTTAATATTTCTCAAGCACGGACTTATTCTGCTGTAAAGTAGAGAGATTAACAGATGGTCTTTTTTTTTTTCCTTTCTTCTTACTTTACAAATGGGGAAACTAGGATAAAAAAAAGGAGGAAAGCTGAAGTATGTCTTAAATTGAACACAGAAATCTGAAATGAGTTGGTTGACTTTGTAATCAGGTTTTACAGTATTTAATACTCTGAATGTAAACCTTTACTGGCAGCTGTACTATCTGGCTCCTCAGCAAATCGAGGTACAGTTTAACAGTGTGAAGACATAGTTTGGTCGATGTGTGGGCTGCAGCTGAAGAGTGTGGTCTCACTCCTTTGCCGTCACTGGCCACGGCTTACTGCTACTCTCTTTGTAGTGGATTTAGTGGTTGGATGGTTGCAGGGACAGTTGATCTAACAGTTTTATGGGGATGGCTTTCTGGAACCTATTCTAATGAGTGTTTGATCTGATATGAATGAAAGCTGTTTCTCCTCCTGCAGTAATGTAAACCAGCTGTGGGTTAAGTATAATGCGAAACTACCTCGAGAAACCAAATCTCAAATTGGTCATTCAGAAAATAAGGATTACACTTCTGAATAGTTTGGATTAAAAAAAGAAAAGTCAGCCATGTGTGTGGAATATGTGGTAAGAGTGAGGGGAGTATAAGTCTGTGAAGGAACTTTCCCATCTTTCCGGAGTCTTTTCTCCATTTACTTCTTGCCAAAGAGCTTCTGTGCTAAAAAAAGGGAAGCCTCTTGCAAAGCCTTATTTAGACCTCAGGGGCTGGTCCACCATGTGTACTCAGTGAGGCAGGAATCTTGAAGGAAAAACAATGCATCCTACTGTGAAAGCCAAATTGAAGTTGCACAGAGAAACCTTGGTTCTGATATGTTCCAGCTCCTCAATCTTGATGAGTTTTGCTTTCATGGAGTTCCCTATTCTCCTCACAAAAACAATATGAAAAGGAAACTGGAATTGTAATGAGGCAACATCTTCACATCCGCCTGGGGTTTTAGCAATGTTAGGGTTACTCCTCCAGTCGCTCAGGTGGCAGGTTGTCATGTGTTTCAACTTTCCTGCAAAGTCTCTGCTTCTTCAGCAGCTATTTTTAATAATGCCAGCCTGGATTCTTAATCACCTGAACTGTCTCAGGGGCAAATCCTCTTGTCCTTCTGGTGGCTTTCTGTTTGATTCTGTCCCAGACTTCTCCCTGTAAATTTTCTAACTCTTAATTTTTGTTTAGACAGTCTCATTTATGTCCGTCCTTTCCTGTCGCTTGTCCTGTCCTTCAATGTGCTGCTGCCCCCACTTCTCCCACCTCTGCTTTGCCAAAAAGCGCCTTTGCCTTTTGTTCGCTGCTTCTTCCAGCTGCTTGTGACATGAAGAGTTTTTGTCTCAGTTTATGCTTTCCTCCTGCCTAGTCATCAGGTACAAATGATCTTTGTTTTCCTTTGTCTTTCTTTCCTTATTTTATTCTCTTGTTCTCCACTTAGTCTTGTTCAAGGTTGTCCCTTCCATGCTCCCTTGTTTTTTCGGGTTGTGGTGCTGAGAGCACACAGACAAGACTCCTCTTGTTCTGTACCTGGTATCGAGTTCCACAGTCTGCTTTAATGCTTTATTAGCTGTGAACTGAGGAGAGCTGGCCTGTCTGCATTGCATGTGTGGTGTTTGGTCAACACTTAAAGCTAAGAGAGGGGAAAGCGGAACCTTTAGAGAGTTGACTTTTTGAAACAGGTCCCCACTGAGTGTGTGCAAAGGCTTGCAATTTGGTTTTATGTGGCTTTTTGTTGACCTGGCCAAAAAGTAAATTGCTCCTGAAAGACCATTCTGTGGTATAAAGTCCGTTGTTGCTGCTACAGGGCACAGTGAGCTGTGAGAGCACAATGTTAGCAGACTTCTTGAAACGTGGACAAAATGTCTCTTCTTTTTCCTAGTCTTTTTCTCTTAGCTGAACTAGTTTGCTTGTGAACTTGTTTTGCTATAATAAACTTAATTTACTTAACTTCATGTGTGTATTAGGGTTTCTTATGTGCTTAAGGGTTTAAAACTGGGGGAGTCTTTACTCGTCAATACAAAATTAATTGCTCCGCTAGATTCACCCACTATGCTTTCATGAGTTTGAGAAAATGAATTTGCCTTTAATCTGACATCAGGCTTATTATTTGGTGTTTGTTTCTCTCCCCCCCCTCCCCCTTTGGTATATTCTTTGGTATGATACGTGCTATTTATGTTATTTTAAGTATTGAGGGAGCAGGTATTGCTTTCATTCCAGTGGTTCTGAAATGTATTGCTTAATCTCAAGTGATTTCTTATTGAGCTTATGGTGGTTTTGTTGTTTTTAGGGCATCCAGCATATCTTATGGTTGAATGAAACTTGTATCTATTTGCTCTTCTCTTTTGATGGCAGCTTCAGAGTGGCCATGAAGGCTAAATGAATAGACTGCCTATATGAGTCTGTATGAAACAGTTATGTGGCTCACCACACATTGTGTGTAGAAAGAGAATTATTTTTTCTTGAAAATGCTCTAGTCTTTTATAAAATTACCATTTGAATCATGGAAGTGTTCCTATAAACTACTGTGTCCCCAGACATGCTCACAGTTCTTGGGTGCTGTAATATATGAAGGATAGATTGTTTTGTACTCCATCACCAAATCATTTGAAACCACAGAGCTGTCTGTAGTCAGAAGAGTCAAAAGATAACCAAAACCCCAAACTTTTACAGGAGAACAAGAAATAAAACACAACCAAGCCATTCATTGCTCTCGCTAAACCAAAGACAAACAGTAGCAGGCAGTGCAGATACTGACAAGTACATGCAATCATGATTTTTAAACAGGAATGGAGTTACTTGATTTCCTGAAATCCTGTTAGTTTCATCAAACTGGTAATGGTTGTCGCATATCAAGATTTAACTTGCTGCTCAAAGTAGCTGGAATTTAGTATAGTCATATATGAAACAAACATACAGATCTGGGGCTAGTGTGTGAGTGTGGTNGGGGTCCCCCCCCCCTCTCCCCTTTAACTTTTGTGTGGTCAGTATGATAATGTTTCCACCCAAATATAAATGTTAATCGTGAATAACAGAAAATATACTGTGTGACCTTTCAGATCTATTAGGAAGACCCTCTCTGGTGTTTGAAGGTAAAAATGTTACCATCTTGCTGCACGTGAAAGCATGCGTGAAAGGCCTCGTATGGCCACTGACATAGTTTTAACAGCGATAAAAGTGCTGAGAATCCTCTGTTCAGCTTGATCAGCTCTTGGAGAGACAGAAGCAGTAGATAAAAGATTCAAAACATTTTTTTTTTCTTAAAGAAAATTCTTTATGTCTAAGTAATTAATTCCACATCACTTGGTAATTTTGCTCTTAGGTTTCATTATGGTTACTCTTATCTAGTGTTGGTATTGATTTTTAACATCGATTTGCCCAATCTCCACACAAGCAACGATCTACAGCCTGCATTTGTTCAGATCAAGTATTAGCATTATGTGTTTGAATTCAGAAGATAATTGCATATCTTGCAAATTACCCAATGGCTGTTTCATCTTGAAACATTTAGAAATCCATTTTAGTTTCTCGTAATTATAATGTTTTAGTCAGACAGCAATCTAAACTTAGGACATCACTTTGGCAGTGATATGCTTGTTTTTCTAAAATGAGCACAGTTTCTGTGGTTGAATTTTCCTTTCATTTAAATATAGATTTTAATCAGTGTAGGCCAAACTTTTCCAACCATGTTTAAAATTAGCTCAAGCCATATTTCAAAACGTATGTTCTCCTAATGTGATTTAATTTATGTAGAAAAATGTATGCAGAAATGAATGTTTTTTAAGCTGATTAATGCTTTTGAAGTGTTTTTACAATTTATTTGCAAAAAACCGTTTATACACTGGCTCAAATATGACTTGATACTAGAAGTCTAATAAATATCGCTGAAAGCACTTCATGCTGTGCTTCTGAAATTTGAAAGGTAGCTGTTCAGAAAGAAACTGTAAATTCTACTAATCAAGCAGCTAAGTTACATCAAAACAAAGCAAAATGCTTGCTTTTCTTCCAGACTTCCATGCAAGCATTGTTTTGGAGAGGACTGAAGTTTTCATTGGTCATCTTGTACTTCTTTAGGCAGGGTACAGTTACCATTTTCATTTGGTAAGGTGAAGTTGTAAATAGATGCGCAGCAAGTGTTAAGCTTTGTGTAGAGGATATTCAACATTGTATGTATTTCGAAATAGACGTGGAAACAAGTCTGAATGAAATCTATAAGGTGGTTATTACAACTCCCCGAGTTACTGCTAAACATTTGGTAGTTTCAGCTTCTAGAAAAGTATTTAAAAAAAACAAGCAAAAAGATCCCCACAAGTGTTACCAATCTTCTATCCCTGTTTTTACCCAAATGCAGGATAAAAGGTCTTTGCTGTACGCAGAAAGTTTTCCAGTTGGCAGAGTGTTCAGAGATCAAGGGAGTCAATCTGTCAGCACACTTCCCTTCAGGTAGACCATTTCTACTGATCACAGGTAGGGTGAGATGCTTTCACAGAGAAACATAAGGACAAATGTCACAAGAGGGAGATGAGTTGTGTGGATTTCTGTTATATGGAATACAGTGTGGTTTTATGCTGGTTAGCTTTGACACACTGTTTCTTTAGTGAAAATGATGTAGAAAAGAAATTCTGTCCTGGTTTGGGCATGGAACTGTGAGAAATCTTAGTTTTTCAAATGCTTTATGTTATTATTCAGATCCTAGAAGGACTTAATTCTTCTAGTTTTTAATACTTAATCTTACAGTAATCATGCATTAGTTCAGCTGATCAGTTCCATTTGCTATGAAGATCATGTTTGTTACTGTGATTTTAATGATCTGCTAGACTAAAGAATGTTGGTTTTGAAAAAGCTGATAATACTATAGTAATAGTAAACAATAGCAAATTTATCAATGACTGGTAAAGCTTCCTTTTTTTTTCCAATTGCTGCAGGTTGTGGTATTATTTTTAAGAAACTTAAACGGAACAAATACTTTTTAATTTCGCTCAACAATTTTTTTCATAAACAGGACTAATTCTTACCCAGAATTTGCGTGGTACAGTGGCAATTTATCAAGCATTCAGGTCTCTGAATAGCAATTATATGTTTTGTGCTCATTGAAAAACAACTTTTCTGGTAAGATAAAGCCATGAGACAGTGGTGACCACATGCTGATCCATAGAAGTTAACTTTTCAAAGTGAATCAACCCGCAAACTGGCTTTCAGGCTATGGTCGCAACTTGGAGCTTGTTCCTAGTTCTGCTGTGTACATTTTTTAGATTGTGTATCAGCTGGAGTTGGGGGCTATGTGCTCCAGGGAAGTCATCACTAGGTCCTTTAATAAAACCAAGGACAACTTCAAAAGATCTCCCAAAGAGCAAACAAGTAGAAGAAATACTTACCTATTAAGTGTCTGTTGGGAGTCAGTACATTTTTTTTTTTTTTAAACTCTCCACTCATGGAAAACCTCTTTCTCTTGAGTACAACATTTCAGAAAGTGTGAGGTAATACTCTCATGCCAAGGTTATTGAGCCAATCCGTAGAGTTTGGTAAGGTAAGGCTAATCATTTCCTTTCAGCCTCCTGCATGGCCTCCTGGTCTTCCCTCTTCAGTGTGAAAACACCACTAAATCTGTCAACTTCACTAGTGAATTCCCCTAAAAAGAAAACAGTTTTAGCAATTTCTTTCAAGGTCTCTTGCCCAGGTCAGTATATTTGTCCTTAGGACAAGTAAAAATGATGCACTGCCAGTGACCTAATTATGTGTGATTCATCATCAGATAGTGGAAACAATTAACGTTCTGGGAATTGGCATGCATTTCACATTTGGAAAGGCGGTGTTTGGTTTGGTTTAATCTCTCTTAAATAATTGCAGACTGTCTAGGAAGATGGAATGTAATGTTCTGGGTATGTTTGATCTTTCAAAACTTTGGGGATAGACTGGTTTAGAAAAGGATTGGTCTTACTGAATTTTGTGCTGTCTCCAGGAGATGGATAGATTTTGCACTAGGGTTTCCTTAAAAAAATACTTGTGTGTCAGTCTGATTTACAAGAAGTGTTTTGCAGTCTCATCTATTTCTAACCATTGAAAGTGACAAAGGGTGTGTCTCTCCCAAAATTATGTCTTCGCTTAGAGAAGTGTGTTTTTCTATTAGGAACATCGGGTTTAAATTTTCACTTGAATACCAAGTTTGAAATAAAATCCTGACAGTTATCCACTATTTCCAGTGCTTGCATGGGTCTACTATTCATTACAAAATGGATACTTTATTTTCATAGATGGTTGTATCTTTAGATCCCAATTTCCAAAATTGACTTAGAGTAGTAATTTTTGTAAAAAATTTTCTTTGCAGAAGTTTTTCTTTTTTTACTTATGTTGTAATAAAGGTAGGTATTGCATTTATTGTATCTCAGTCCTACTCTGAAGAAAGAATCTTGGTCTCTTTCCTAAATATTGAGAAGCCTTTGGTTTTGCACCCCTGTTGGATGGAGGGTTTGATGTTGAACAGTGTCAGCTCCACTAAGTAATAAAAAAATCCCACTTTAAGACAATGCTTTAACTGAATAACACATCTCATATAGATTTTGACAGTGAGTGAAAGAGCTGCGTGTTTATCTTGGCTGCCACCTTAATAGTTTTTGAATGACAAATGCCTGCAACGATGTCAAGGGTTAAACAGCTATATTTTTTGTATGTTCTTTTTACAATAGGTCGTTGAAGGACCTTGAGATGACTGATCTGTAAAATTGAGACAAGGGCTCTGTAGTTATGGTAGTATGGAAATTAAATATAGGCAGAAGCAAATGTGGCTTGGGTGGTCACAATAGACATGTTGCTAAAATGATTGTTGATAGCACAGGAATACATATTGTCTTTTGTCTAAAGGGAAAATAGCTAAAATTATGGGGTTTTTTGGTTAAAGTAATTACGGTAGGCTAGTCTATTGAAGAACAATATGATGTGATAAGCAGCACCCTTGTGCAGCAGAATATCTTTGAAAATACACTAATAGCAGTTATTTTGAATTAATGAAAGAGCCTTATGAAAAGTTTTAGTAAGCTTTGATTGTGTCAGTCACATGTTAGTACGATTTTCTTATGGTCTGCTTTCTCTCTGTGCTTTTGCAGCTTGGCAGACCATCGCTCTTCCGCAACAGTACTATGCCCCTCAAGTGGCTATAGCCATTACTTCCCCCTTTTTTTTTTTTTTTAAGGGAAGCTTTAAGTTATTTCCATGTTGCCTGCAGCCCCAAGTGTGTTCAGAGTCTTTTTTGTTTTATATGTAGACAGTTGTATTTTGTATCTCCATCATTTCTCAGTGTGTCTTGAAATGCAGAATTAGCTGAAAAAGGCATATTTAGGACAGGCTTTTGCTGAAGTTTAAAAATGTGTCATTTATTCATAAACATAAAATAAGCGAACCTTAAAATTTAGGGAAATTCTAAAATTTAGTATTCTATATGTATGGTATTAACACAGATGATAATGTTTACTAGGAGTATCACAAAAAGACACATTGGCTAGGAGATCCCCCCAAAATGGAAAATAGTAGTTGCAAAATATTGTTGTACACTGAGATCCACAGGCTGTAGAATATTTTAGAGTGAAAATTTTCAGCAGTACTGAAAATGTACTCTTCTGCCAGATCAGATCATTTTAATGAATGTTTATTGCATGACAAGAGGAAAGAAATTATCAGCAGGTATTTCTTCATCACTTGAAAACTGCTGTTACTGCCGTAGCTCTCCAGCCATTTAGCTAAGTGTTTACCGCCTTTACAGGGATAATGTTACAGACTTTAGAGCAAATACTTTAGTTTGGCCTCAATATCCTGTAAAGATACCAATTCCCTGGATTTTTCCATGTGGGACCCTAGTTCTTCTGCATGCAACTGGTGCAAGTCTCCTAGCTCTTAAGAACTTGAAATTTAGTGTTAGTATGGAGAAGCGGCCCACCCTTAGGAGTTACATCTTCATTTGTGAGACCTCAATATCTCTCCTTCTCTTGAGAAAGGTTATGGTATGATTTTCTGCCAATTTCAATGTTTCAAGTGAAGTTATCAAGAACTTTCACTTCTGGTTGGGGAGCTATTTGATATAGAACCATCGGTCTCTTGTTTCTTAACTAGATGATTGTTTTCTTCTTAACATCTGTCCCTTAAGCTGAAACTTACTAAGAGCTGTCAGGCTTCCACCAGGCATGTACTGAAGAGCTAGAACATAAAAGTGAAGTTCATGTTGGAAAGAGATCTGGAGAGAAGCAAAGTTGCGGGCAAGCATTTTTCCTTTTTCCAAATGTTAAGCTACAGCCATGTTAATAATATTTCTACAAAAACATCATTGGGCTAATTTAAAGCAAAACTCTAGAACTGTTATATCCCACATGGCATGAAACATTCCTGGTGGTTTTTTTTTTTTTCCTGGTGTATTAACTTCTTACACAGAAAGGAAATGAATTTTAGAAAGAATGTTATACATAAGCCATTTGAGACATTCTCTGTTAAGGAAATACCAGCTGTCAAGAAAGATGCAGCCAACGTTGAGTTATATTAAAAACATTGTAAAAGAAATATTTGTCAAGGAAAAGTGGATTAATTAAAACATCTTAACTATTTTTGCTCTGGAAGATTAGGGAAGTTCTACTGAAGCCTCTTCTAAACGCAACCATTTTTAAAAGCCACCAATTTATTGAATAAGAAGTTGAGTTAGGTGAGTTGTTCCCTAATGCAGAATAAAGAAATTTTCTGACTACAATGTAACTAGGAAGGGGAAAAAAATGGGAGAAAGGCTTGGAGTCATTATACTTTATTGCTTTCAAATTGTATAAGCTTGCTTTCATTGATTCTTCTTGATGGACAGAATTTATATCAAAAAGAAAACAGGTTACATTTTAGGATTTTCATATTAACGTTTTTATTTGAAAAGCGGTTCTTTTATGAGCAATTAATAGCACTAGGAAGCATTATTTTGCTTCTGTAGAGGAAAATAGTGAAGTGCACATAAAAATGAACCTGAATCAGGCATGTGAAACATTAAATATGATAGGATTTACTCTTTCTTTAATCCAGTCTAGCCTGCTGGCTTTAAGGAGTTGTACACTTAATATGTAGATTTACTGTAATGGCTTGAAACAAGCTTTTGGTTTAATTACCACTTTACTCTTTTTTTTCCCCATTAATCTGTTGATGCTATCAGATCTACCTTGAAATGCAGCAAATACAGAAACAGTTATGTCTGTTACCTTTCTAGATAATGCTCCAATTTTTTTTTTTTTTTATTCGTGTAAAGAGGTTGAAGGGGGTTATGTGACCTACTTAAATGTTGAGGTTTTGATTTTAGAAAAGCATAAATATGGTATATGGGACTGCTAGGTCTTCCTCATTTTAAGATATCCTACCTTTTTGTTATAATTATTTTCTGGAAATTGATGAAGGTCAGTGTGTGTTCTTTTGTTCCTTGAAAATACTAAAATCACATTTCTCAATTACATGATTGCTATTAGAGACGAGCAGCTGTTGTTCCTCAAAATTCTCTTCACACTAGGCTCGTGATCTTAGACTTTGTTAAAATACCAACAGGAACATAAGTACCAAATGATACATGGGCTAATTTTTTTTTAATGTCACCCACATCTCCACATTTGAATTGACAGTTTGTAATTCTATTAGCACATTACCTTTTTCCCCCTTAAACTTACTGTTCAGGATGACTTGTGTTTTAGGAATGCCTTAAAGATTTAAGGAATGCGGTCTGTAGAACCCATTCTCCTTGTTGCACATACTGGCTGTTGTATACTGAACTGAGTAAGGTATTGGAGAAGATGGTCATCTGAAGGTTTCTTTTGTTAAATGCCACTCTGAAGAATTGGATTTTACTTTTTACGTGATAAGCAAGACACATAACATTGTTATTAACAATAACTAATTGTGATCCTTGTGTTGAATAGTAAGTTTTCAATTTGGACACCTACGAAACTAAGAATGCAAAGCTTTCACAGCTGTAACTGAGGTTAATAGCAACTGTGAATTGTGCTTGTGATGTACCGCACAATGACAAATATTCTGAAAAAAATTAGTCTGGAAACAGTCCAGATTAGGCAGACACAATTCTTATATTTTGTGCTGTGGATCTTGAGTTATAAAAATATAAATAGAATCTGTTGTGAAAATAAATTATTGACATATAACACTTTCAGATAGTGGTATAATAAGCATAATACAGAGGAAAAAGGGCCGTTTTGTCTTAGGATTTTAATAACTTAGGCTAATTTTAGCATTGCACTGTGAGAAGGGGAAAAAGAAGTACAAAGTAGTTTCTCCCTGCTAACCCTGCTGTCAAAGCACGTGCATTGGATGAGGCAGGGTTCCTGTTTGAAAAAAAACCCCAAATAAACCAGCCAGGAAGGAACAGCCTTAATTCTCGTGTTTTATAATTTCTGTATGTTTGATTGTGCAACTTCAGTATCCCAAATGTTTTTCGAGTGTAATATGAAGGTAACAGTTCACTAACAGTGTGGTGATGGTGCTGAATTCCCCTGATCTTTTAGCTGTGGATGTAGCAAATTGTAATTATGCTGCAGATGACCCATCACTGAAGGTAGGGTTCTCCCTCGTGTAAATTCTGATGGCGTTGTATCTGACCTAAATACTTTTCAAGCAGAAACTAACTATTGTATGTTAGACTTGCACAGAATCACTTCATCTGTAGTCTGAGACTGTGCTTTGCTGGCAATCTGTTTTATCATATGCAAAATGATAGATATCTGAGATCAATGCTGACTCTAAAGAGAAGTAAGTAGACTGAGCTCCTGAATGTAGTATCAAGACCACTAATCATGTCAGGGCCAGAAAAAAAATCTGTCAGTATTCCAAGTTATTTCTACAAAGCAGTTAACAATCATAAATGATTCTGCAGTTTGACTGAATTATACAGATCCTACTTTATGCCTCTCACTTAAATCTTGCTTTTGTCCAGAGTGAAATAGTTCTTTGTGTATTTATGTATGCATAATTGAGCATATCGTTATTGTTCCAAGGAGAAGTAAGAGGAAAATAGCCTCTTCTAATCTGCCAATTCACACTGAAATTTTCTTTATAGTAACTCTTGTGAAAATTGTATTAGCCATCTAGGACCACTTTTTTCAATTTCAGCCTGATGCCTCTGCAATCAAGATGAAGGATGTTGATCAGGATGCCTTTCTTCTGAGAAATTAATGCTGAACCACTATGCATTGATTGACTTTTACTGTCTAATTGATGATAGACGGATTTGCCCATCTTTGTTGGCTTTCACAGTGCAGTTAGGCCTAAAAATGTACTTGAAGTTATTTGATTTAAATATATCTTAGTCTTTTATGATATTCAGTGTCAGACAAAGCTTATTTGATGAAGTGACAGACATCTTTACAGGTGGATAACTTGGAGATATGCATTTTGAATGAGGTGTGGAGCTTGGAGTTTTAGTTTTATCCTAGTTTAACTTATTTGGTGGTCAGTTAAATCTTTTCTTGGGCTGCTGATCAAGGACACAGTAATCATCTTCATGGATATATCTGATTACAAATTACAATGAATGGCCTGGATTACCTGCCAGTGAGAAATAATACTCCTCTATGCAATTTTAAAGTAAGAACTTGGGGGCGGAAAAGATGTTATTGCTACGAAGTATATTTCTGTTATCTGTCCTGCATAATAGAAAGTGGCTAAATTATATTATCAAAATGTGTAACAAGTTTACCAAAATTGCAGATCGTAGATGTTTTTTAATAGGGCATCTTGCAGCTGAGTTGAGCTGGTTCTTAATGCATAGAAAAACGTACTTTCAGTTTAAAAGGGTCAGTTATGATATATCTTGATGTAATTTTCCATCTGTATGTTTGATATCTTTATCTGACAGTATAGAAGCTAGGGATGGAAAGTTATAAAGAGAAATTATTTGACTGCATTACATGTTATGGGACAATTGATAGATGAGTCCCATTAGCCATGTTGTGTTGAACTGCAGCCAGCCATTTTGAAATATTTTAAATCCCTAGCATTCTTGAGCAACTGGAGGAGAATCTTTTTCTGATATTCCTTCTAAAATGGATTATCATTTATTTTTGTTTTAGTTTGATCTAAGAATTTCAGTGGAATATCAGGAAATTATTACATTTTTCTGTAGTGACTAATGCAGTCAAACCTGACCTTAAGCTTGGAATCTGTTACCAGTAAAAAAGGCTTACGATTATGCTGTTAGAGGTTTTAGATCACTTTAAATTTCTTATTTCCTGTGAAATACCTAAAATCCCACCAGTATAAGTCATAAGCTTTTTATCTATACACCTTAATTTTTGGATGGAGAATCCTGTAAGAGCAATCTTGTGCGAAGCTAGTTTTGTTTTGCAAGTTCTTCTTTGTTCTGTTCATTACACTTGTGTTGATGCTTTTCCATTGCCAAATCCCTTCAGAGTTTCCAGTTTATCAACATTTTGAGATGCAGAAAGTGATTGATCGGAGTGTCTTTGTGCTGTGTGGTTTGAAGATAAGATGTGTGTGTAGCAGCTGCCCAACAGAAGCCTGAAGCAATGCCAGGACATTTATGCTGAATTTACTAGAATGGATTTCTCTACTTTATTTCTTGCTCTGTCACCATTAATCTCTTTCTTCTTTGCCACAACGTTAGTTATTAAAAATTCTGACATCCTAAGAAATGCTTATCAAATAACTTCTCATTCTGTTTGTCTATTATATCTTTTTTGCATGCTGCAGAATACTGTAAATTGCTCTGGAAAACACTGTGAAAAAGTAATGGCTTAATATAAATAAGTTAAAAGGATCTTTCAGTTGTTGCTCATGTCTTCTAGTCTACCTAGATATTTGNGGGGGGGGGGGGGGGGGGGGGAGAGAGAAATGTTGGAAGACCAGTGAACTTTTTTGTTTTGTTTTGGAACATATTTACCTTTTCCTAAAGTAAATTGGACTGTTTTGTTAGGCCATACTATGACACAGAACTATTGAGACCTTATACACATTCTAAAAAGCTTTAAAATTGGAAACAGTTTCACCTATTTCCCTCCTCTCATTTATTTTTGGCAATGATTGGTATGAAAATGCCATTCTTGATCTTCATGTTTTGTCTTTTAACCTCTGTTAGTTTTTCTCTCAGCCTTACAATATTGCAAAAACAACATTATAAGCTAAATTATTTGCTTCATGAAGCTTGAACTGTTTGAAATGGAGCTGAGGACTGATGAATTTTTAAGTGACTTTATAGTCTGTTAATTTTGCAGCTAGCAGGGAAATATATTCAGAAGCTTTGGCATAATTCAGAGTTTCCTAAAAGTTGACCTTAGTTATTCTGGTTTGAGTTAGGACCGGGACCAAAGGAATTATTCTAGTGGTTAAAGACAAACCTGCTCATGCTGAATTTGGAGGGCCATAAGCTCTCTTTCTTCTTGTAGAAACCCTGTGCAGCAGCTAAAGGGACACTCAGGGGCTTAACTGCCCAGCTAATAAGGACACTCTGGCTGCTTCCAGAAAATTTTAGGGTTGAGTCCCTGCATAAACACATACTAGACATAACTGGAGAGAGTTCAGTGAAGGGCCACAAGGACGATGAAGGAACTGGAGTATCTGATGTATGAGGAAAGGCTGAGAGAGCTGAGACTGTTCAGCATGGAGAAGGTTCAGGGAGTGGGATCTTACCAATGTATGTAGATACCTGAAGGGAGGGTGCAAAGAGGACAGAGCCAGGCTCTTCTCAGTGGTGCCCAGTGGCAGGACCAGAGGCAATGGGCATAAACTGAAACATAGGGGTTTCCTCCTGAACATCAGAAAACACATTTTTACTGGGGGTGGGGTTCTGTCAGTGAACACTGGCACAGGTTGCCCAAGGAGCTTATGGAGTCTCCCTCAGAGATTCATAAGCTGACTAGACATGTTCTTGGGCAGCTGGCCGTAGGTGGTCCTGCCTGAGCAGGAGGGTTGGACCAGATAACCTTCAAAGGTTCCTTCCAACCTCAGCCGTTTTGTGTGATTCTGTTGTGCAAATGTCATACAATCTTTATTGTTTTGAGATCACCTATAGGTGACGTGTAGGGGAAGATGATTCCGCTTAAAATAAAAATAATTTATGTATTCCTTTAAAGCTCTCATCATTTCAGAGGAGGTAAATGCTTACTTTAAACTACATTGCAGCATAAGGGGTGTTATTTGGGAAACAAGGTTCCTTTCCTCTTTCAAGTTTCAAGAAGCTTGTTAATTGAGAACTGAAGTGGTAGTTTTAGTTACTGTTAGAGCAATTTAAATGTACGTTGTAACGAAGCCACCATCGGAAAATAATTTTCTTTCCTGATGGAGGAAGGACAGAAGCATTTGCTGTGTACTCTGTTTTGCTATAGGCTGTTTCTCCTCTTGTGTAATGGTCTTGTGCTATAAGAAGGGAGATGCACTTTAAACACAGGAAAATGTGGTTGTTAAGCCACAAAAAAATGAGGTTTCAAGAGCATGCATAATATCAAAAACAGTTTCTCTCATTCTTGATTTTGCTTTCATTTTGAGAGTGACAGTTTAAAAAAAAAAAGATAAAGTGACTTTCCTTTAGGTGATGGAAATCTGCTTGTCACTTTTGTAATGAAAATTACAAAACCATTTTGAAATGCTTGTTTATTTTCACAAGTTTGGAGCGGCTCTAAATTCATTGACTTCACAATGTGCCTATACATTTTAATTGGCCTTCTTGACACACATTTTGTTGTTAAATGAAACATTTTTATTGGCATAAAAATATTTGCCCCACCTATTTTCATTTGCTAGTGGTGGGAAAGGTAACATTAAAGGCTGTTTAAAATATATGAAGTGAGTTCTGGGGTCATTCCCCACCTGTTGTTTATTTTGGTTTATGCAAGAACAGTGAAAAGCAATCACGTAGGTGAAGTTCTGTCACCTAAGTAGTGGTTTTGGAGACTGACATCACTGTATCCTGCAGGTGTAGATTTAGACAATTTACACATCAACAGGTTTGGTTGGCTTCTTCAGGCAAAACTTGGGACTTCTGGGGTAATGAACAGTGAATGTTGGCAAGAAAGGTCACTTCTTAGCTTTAAAGTAACCTAGAGTACATTGTACTGAATTATGGAACAAAAGACAGTAAATACAGAAAATCTTTGATTAACTTCTCCTTTTCAAAGTGTCTTGACCTTTATTGAGTTCCCCTAGCTGACATTTTTAGAAGACTTTTCGTACTATTTCCTTTCATTATAAAGGGTTTATTTGCATATTTGCTCCCACATATTTCATTGTCATCTTCTCTGCCATTTGATTTTCTTCAGCTACAACGGCATCCACATTTCATATCAGCATGGTTACTGTAGTAGTGTAGTGATACAGTCCTTTTTTATATAAAATTCTAGAAATGCATTTCTGTAAGTAGATACTATTATCTTTGTAAGCAAAAGAAAAATAAAGCAAACATGAGGAAAAAAAAGCAAAGCTGATAAGCACTTACAAAAACATTTGAAAGACAGCATAATTTATTCAAATTAGGAGTAAATTAGGAGTAAATCACATAGGATTCACAGCATATATCTTTCTATTTTTAGTTTTGAAATTATTAGCTGCATTTTCTATTTAAAGGTAATGACATATTTAGTCAGACTTAATGCAAGTGAATCATAGTATTGCATTGTTATTGTATAAAGTAGTGATTGCTGGTTGTGTTTCTTATACTCTTCATGTTTTGGACAAGAAAAAAAACTTCTCTGTGCTCTAAAAGTTGCTCAGGCATTTCATAGTCTGTGGTGGTGATGAATAAATTATACTTTAAATAATGCAGGCAACAGCAACACATATTCTTGTTTTGTTAGACTAGACTTCTCCAGTTGGCATCTTTCTTTCCTTTTCTTTACACCCCCCGCAGTGTTAGCAATGTAGGCTGAATAAGATTACAAATAATTTTTTGACAACGAGTCATTGCAGACTTAATCTTTTTACATGATTGTTCATACTGGTTCTACTGTCTAAGCTGGTGGCTCCCAGCTGTTCTTTAAAGGTCATGCCAGCAGTGCCTATTAATATGGCTGTGTCCTTCCTTTCCCCAGTTCCTATCCCACTGTTGCTGCAGCGGGATAGGAACTTCCTTCAACAGTTAAAGGCTAATTAAATCTTAGCAGTTGGCACCTCGGACAGCTGGCGAGCTCAACAAGATTTTCCAGGCTTGGAGAGACAGCTTCTCAAGAGCATCCCTCGCTTTATAACAACTGTCTGAGCAAATCCCAGATGTAAGATCTAATTTTCTCCTAACTTCTTTCTTCCTCTTTAATACTGTGTTGCCTGAAACCTTTAAGTTGCTTTACACAATCTGAGGTGCTGTTCACAGCTAACAATCCTTTCTAGTAAGATATTCCTTAAAATAGGAACTTTTCCTTAGAACAAGATACAGAGTTTAGTGTCTTTAATTTTATTTCAAGGATTCCGGGAGAGGGTGGAGGGTGGTGATGAGAATCACTGGTTGTTTGCCGTTAAGAAGGTTACAGGCTTTTAATTATCTCGCTTCTGACTGGCTACCTGCTACTGATAGTTGAGTGAGACTGAGGGTGGGTTTTGTACCTTTGTTGCTCAAATGGGCAAGTTGTCTGGCTGCTGGCAGTCCTTCTCCTTTATGGATTTGGGTACTCAGCAACAGTGAAGAAGGCTTTAAAGATTGCTGATAGAACAAAGGGATTAGGTCTGTTTATACAGAAGACAAGATCAGCCTGGTAATGAATGAGTAATGTTGAGAAGGATATAAGCCCATGTATTTTATGGCTTAAGGTAAAGGTTAACAGAGGCTAAGAATAAACTTGCCATCACTGCCTTCTGCAGGCTTTCTTCCTGCACCTTCTTATGAAGTATGTGGTTCAAGACACTGTCAGACAGGATGACTGGGTGGACTACTGCTGATTCAGTTTGGCAATTTCTGTGGTTTTTCCACTGGTCATTTCTTTCTTCAACACCATACAAGATAACAAAGTCTCTAGGTCAAGCCACTGTAAATGTTTATTCTCTGTAAATGTTGTTCTGTTAAACACAATTCAGATCTGAGTTTATAGAATCCTTTCTTTCTTCAGCCTGGGCAATTTTCCAATTTTCTGAGGGCAAGCAGCCCAGCAAACACTCCTTCAGACAATTCCTCATCTTTCTCCTTTTTCCAGAATGAAAATCCAAAAATATCAGCAGTGGGGGCCAAAATAACAAAGGAAAAGTGGGTGTTGCCACTTCTTGCCAGGTTTTCTGTAAATGTTCCTCTCCTTCCCTGTCCCAGAATAATAACAAAACTTCCCAAAGAATCCACAAAATAAACCAGACTCTTTTTCAGTCTCTGATCTAATTCAGAGTAAGTGCCATAACGAAAATGCTAGAGAACAAGTACTGTAAAGGGTGTACTTTTTATCTGACTATTAACATTTTATTCCCCATCTGTTAAGGCTGCAAGAAGTTCTAAGGCATATGCTAGGTCTGTGATGATGCTCAGCTGTTATTCTTGTTTCTAGGGTGTCAATTGGGTTGATGCTAGTTGCTCTTTTATTTGATTCCGAGGAATTTTAACTGGGACATGAGTGGACAGATCCTGAGTTTAGGACAGACTGGATGAAGTACTGTTATGAAGAACTGGAAAAGCAGGGGATACAAGCTGCAGAGAGAGTGATCCTAGGCTAGAGGTTCTCTGATCCATGCCTGCTTGTTCCTCCTCCAGCATCAGTGACACAATCAGTAGTAGTAGGTCGGGTGAGGGGGTATGGTAGGCAGTGAGATCCAGGAATCAGTGTTAAGCAGACCAGAGCTGGGATTAGAAACCAGTGTTGTGCTGGCAGAATGAGTTAATACAACTGAAGGGCCACAAAGACCACTGCTGAGAAGTAGGATCAGAAACTAAGACTGAGGGACAGGAAGCAGGTTTTTAGACAATAATCTGGATGTTATCTGCAGCTATAGAATAGCAGCTTGGGTTTCTTCTATACCAGATGTGTGTGGCAACCATTAACAGAGTTCACAAGGTCAGTTCTTTGACTTGGGGAATGCTGGTGGCTGGCTGCAGCTTGATTGTCTGTCTTGAGTCACATGTGCTACTGTAGAAAACATTTCTACAGGTCGTTCTTACTTTAGTTGAAATTCTTGGAGTTACAATGAATTCACTATTGTGGGAGTTTAAAGAGATTTTTTTTTTTTTTCCCCAAAGGTGTTTTAGATCAACAACTCATTGAACTTAATCATGTTCATATGTGTGATAGGAAAGAACAATTTCTTCATCAGTGGATTTACTAGAGGAAGTTCTGCTGCCTGGGTTTGTGCATTCAGACTCTGTGAGACTGCTGCCTTTTGATCTGTCAGATCTACACGATTGATCTATGTAACGCAATGGCTATGTATGAACTGTGCCGTGACACATTCAAAGAGCTAATAATTGATTCCTTGAAACCATTTCTACCCATGTGAGTCATGGTGGGACTTGTGACCTCCCTAAGATGTTTTTTGAGGATCCTAATTTTGACCGTTCTCCAAAGGGCAGGGGTCTGTGAAGTATTTCCAGGTCAATGACCATCAGACTGGAATTCATAAACCATAGAGAACAGCCAACCCAAACTGAGACGTAGTCTGGAATCTGAGGACCATGTCTGTCTAAGAAAAGAGCTTCTCAGTTCCTGTGCTTCTGCTTCTGTTTTGATTGCTAATGTAGTTTCTGTGTTTTTGTTTTAGAGAGTGCAAAAGCTAGAAAATTTGATTCATCGAGTCCAGGCAATGTCTCATTGGAGGACTCCTGGAAAACCACACTTAATTTAGAGACAAACATGATGTTATTTCAGTAGCAATAAACTTTGTGAGACTCCTGGAAAAAAGTGTTTTGCACGAGGACTCAATTTTTCTTGTTCTGAATTCATTCAAACAAATTACCCTGCAGACTCTATTTGTTGTAAACGACTTTTCTTGAGCCCTATTCGGAATCAAGGCAACCTGAGTGCTGTTTAGAAGCTGCAAAGGTTGTAAACCTGTGAACAGGTAAATGTATCAAGCAGAGCACTGCCTCAGTCTTCTGAGAAGCTAGGAAGATCAGTGTGCTTTAGAGCTGCCAGTAAGTTTGTTGACCTGGAACAGCAAAGCAGCTTGCTTTTCTTTCTTTAATTAGGTGATGATTTAAGATATTTACAGAGGAAAGAGGGTAATTTGCTTAAGTAAAGCCAATTGATAGCAGGGGTGTTGAGGATCTTTCTTCATCTATAGGGATTTTTTTTTCCCTTCTGTGTCTGAACAATCCCAAGTTTTTGGTTTCTCTAGTGCAGGAGCAAAGATAGAAGGCTGGCTTAGAGCATCAGGGAGGGAACTAAGACATAAATCCAAATAACCTTATTGGGATTTTGACACATGTGCTTTCCAGCTGATTGAGAACATAGCCACGAGAAGAACGTGCTTGGGAATTTTCCACCTGCCCATTTGACGTAGGACAAGAAAGAAACCATTCATTTCCTGACAGCATGTCTGAAAACTGGAAGTGGAATGGTTATTTAATGTGTTTGGTTTCTTTGGCAATCTGATTCATGTTTTTTGAATGCTTGTAGTTGCCAGTTCTTGATGCAATACGCGGGTTTTTTTTAAATTCCATGAATAAAAAAATGCAACAGACAAATCTTCAGGGTGTCAGAGCATACTGTGGTCTATTCTCTGTTTTGTTCTCCCTCTAATAGAAGGATAAATAAGAGTATTTTGAGGCCTGTCCTCTTCCATCAAGCCTCTGGGAAAGAAAATAGAAGGGGGGGGGGAAACGACATGGAAAATTTTATGAAATTGCTCATGGGCTTCCTTTTCATGTGAAATTTCCCTGAAATTTTACCCATGACTCACTTCCTTCTTGATTCCTTTTGTAAGTCCATAGTTTGGGCTGTTTTGTTTTGTTTTAAGACAAGTAGGTAGCTTTTTCCTGCCCAGTGTGATGTGGATTTTGCAAAGGTGTGTATTCAGTGTTGAAGTTACTCTGTGTCTTCTGGGTGCTTAGACATTGCCGTCTATTCTCCATAGGGACAGATGCCCTCTTTTCTCTAACTTCTCTTTACAGCCAATGGGCAAAGACAGGAAGCAAGGAATGCACTTCCAAAGAAAACAGATACTAATCAGAGGTGTATTGTGTGAGGGAAGAGGTGGTGGGAAGTAGGATGTTTTATTTTAGCAGATGTCTACTGATGGTTGCAAAGGTCTTGTATTAACAGAAGGTCAATGAGGGTATTTGTTAATGGTTTCATAGCTTCTGACTTGCAGAGTTCAGTTCATGCTGATGTACACTGTTTCTGCTGGATATAGACTTCTGTAGAACTCATTCCCTGAAATGCCACCTGGCATCATCCACAGTGGTAAGGGCAGCTCGAAAACTTGCACGACTAATTCCTTTTTACTGGAGAAACAGAAATACTGTCCAGTGGGAGAGATGTAAAAGGTTGATAGAATGCCAGAGTCCTTTACCAACTTATAGTCATTGCCACTCATAAATAAGTTCTATGGAATCCATAAATACTTTAATTACTGTGAATATATCTAGTCTGACCAAACTCTTGGACGTGCTTAAAGCTCTACAGCATAACTTTTCTGACAAGGGAAAAAATCAAGACTCTTGGGGTTCTTCTAGTACCTGTAAGATAGGGCTTACTTCTTTTGTAGCAATATCCACAATAATATGTTTTTCTAGTGCAATTAAAGTTTAGTATAACCATTCAATGCATCTGAAGCATTGTAAACCCTTGAAGATCTTGGCAACGTTTCTTGGAATGTCTTATTCCATAAAGGTTTGTATGATCTGATCACCAAACTATCTGAACGTTCCTTGCAGTGAATTAAGGCCTGCCCTTTTTTCCCTTCCTCTCCCCACCCCCTTCCAGATTTCAGATAAACCGTATCATTTACAGGACCTGAGTCTCATGAAAAAGCATGTGATCTGCCTAATGAAACAAATGAAATTATTTAAATTCTAAATGATTCATTTGTTGGTAAATAAAGCATAAATACTAGAAGTGAAATTGCCTGCAGAGGTTAATCCGGTGTTGATCTACACGTTGGTAGTATCTTTGATTTAAATGAACACATACTACTTTTTCTGTAACTAGCTCTTTCCTTTATCTAAACTTAGAAGGAACCAAATTGAGAGCCCTGAATGAAGAATGTCACTTACTCTTTAATGAGAAACATACCTGCCTGTCCTGCTCATAAGCAGTGCAGTCGTCCTAATGTTGAAAATTTCATGGTTAAACTTCTTCGTCCTTTATGAAAAAGGAGCTTATTTTGTAGAGAAAGTAAACTGACTTCTTAGCTTGGCTTTTCCCATATCCCTAATAGCATAATTTCTTCTAGTTGGATAAATTACTACATCTGAAACAAGTTTGGGATACTTGAAAAGAAGACCTAAGAACAAACTGAAAACTGAAATCCAAAATAAGACTAAAGTAGAATAATAAAAAAAACCCAAAACAAAACTATCCCCACAGACCCTTCCCACCCCAATATAACTAGAGAAATCTTCTCTGCATTAACTTACAGCTATTTTGTTGTAGGAACCTGCAAATACTGAGAGAAAGTGGCAATTTCCTCGACTGTGGCAATGCTGGCTTAGTTCCCCTTTCTAAAATGAAGGGAGTTTTCCACCCAGGAATAGGTAGATGTATTGCAGCTGACGTTCGATTTAGGTGTATTTATGCATTTCCACGTGTCAAGTGTAAATTCTTAGCTTGTTTTGAAGTATCAGTACATCTAAGTATGGATATATGCTATTTACATGTTTGTCCGATGGGAACCCTGAGCAAAAACTTGCTGTGTTTGGTTTTTACAATCCTGTTCTTGTCTCTGAATGTACCAATAGCTGTAAGTATTTGTTGAAAGGCTAAGTTCTTGTAAATTAGCTGCATGCTCAGAAAGTCCCTCAATAAACTAGGCAAACTAAATTTCCCAGCTTGGTCACTGTTTACTCTTTTAAATTATGAGTAATTAGACTGGAGACAAATGTGGCTGTTCCTGAGTTGGGAGAAAAACTATCCAGTGAATGTAGTTGTCATGACAAAATGAAGAAAATTTTTGGAACACTTCAAATGTTACCACTTTAATGACTGTACTAAATAGTCCATTATTATGGACTGCAAGCCTATTACTAATGGATTTTATATATATATATATATATATATAAAGCGTGTGTATGGGGCAGGAGGTTGGGGTACTCATGGCATTAGCAATAGATTACATCCTTGGGACTGTTAGAGGGTAATGGGTTAATCTCACAGCATAGTGAGTAGGGAATCTTGCTGTCTGATATGTGTTTTATCATCTGTAGGTTACTTTTTAAAAAACGTGTAACTTCTTTTGAATACAGGGAACCTTCTAGTGGCCACAGCTGTGCTTGCCCAGTGTGTACCTGGCCTAGGATGGTTTTTGAGTACATATGATTATATGGAAAATAAATTTGGTTGATCAAATTCAGTAGTGTTTGTAATGTGTTTTACTTAGCGGTTCATGGTATATTGTTACATTTGTCCTATTTATCTAAATGAAGACTGAAGTTTCATGGTTAGCTTGCAATTACCTTTATGGAAACAAAATTATTAAATCAAAATATGTGTCGCATAGTAGGGGGAGGTGTTAGATATCCACATGCTGGTATTTTCAAACAGGGCAAGCTTTTGGAAGGTTGTTCTAGACAAACTGTTGTTGGCTAAGTGAGCTGAATTGAACAGCCTTCCAGAAACATTTGACTAAATGATCTAATGGTATCTTCTGGCTTGAAACTTTGAGGAGGACAAGCCCATGAAAATTAAAATACAGTTTGAATCTAACACAACTTTTTCCACGTCTTCTGGTGGCATTGATGGAAGAACAGTCTTTCGTATACGTCAGCAGCAACAAACTGAAAGAAAACTGAAGAGGGAGCTATTTTGCAAAAGCACTTCACTTTGCAAATATTTTTTTTCATTGCTGAAGTTTGTTGTGACTCTGCAAATGTTTGGTCACTTCTTGTATGTAAAGAGAAAAATGGCAATTTTCATCATGGCTTCTTATCCTTTTCATATGTAAATGTTAGTGAGTCTGACCTGAGTCTTGAACTGATATCTAAAACAGCTTGAAAGGACTAAACTTAATTATTTGCTGAAACTCTGTTTAAAACTCCAAGCTGTGTGGATGTACGGCAATAGTTGTATGTTCTTGTAGGAAAACCTTTACTCATAACAGGAAACTCTTCCAGGGCATCCTGTACCCTGTTCCTTCCCTCCCTTTTCTCAGAAGAAAAACTTGAAAAAATATTGCCTGTGTCCTATTTTGTATTTGGATGGTTCTGATGTCACAAAGACGTGAGGAGAGTGAGGCATCCCTGAGGTTAAGTGTTTCTTTAGCTTTTCCTACTGTGATTGCAAATTTTACCCAGAAGTTCTAAAATATTAACCCCCTGTAGATCAAGCCTCCATGAAAACAAGCTGTGTCTATATTTGCTGCTTCACAGGGAGAGAAAGTAGGGTTTTATTTTGTGAAATTAGATTATAGGATCAGCCTGCTGAATGAAGCGAGATGGGTTGGGGAATGAGGGGAAATAATTCCAGTGACCCAACTTAAGGCACTTATGTAAATGCCCAAAATTAAATGAAGGAAATCCTTCTTTGATGGATTGGTACTAGGCTTGGCAATTTCAAAATTGCATAAGGTAGTTTTGATCCAGGATTTTAAAAAGTCTGTACTACTTTGCTGGTATGAAGCAGAAGACAGCTAATTTCTTTTCAATTTAATCTTTTCTTTAAGATTTGAAAAAAAATAAACAACCAAGCCCTTACTCCAGAAACACAGTAATGTTATTGTAATATACATGCAAAAGAGGTGAAAGTTGACATAGAAAATGATTCTTAAAATTACTTCAGTTCTTTTCACTTCAGTATCTATTTAAGCTAAAGCACTTGAAGAAATGTGCTCCTTTACATAAGCATGTCTTTCTCTGGAAGCTGCTTGTGGTTTAATGCTTCATCAGAATAATGGCAGCTTATATGTGCTGCCAAGAGACCATTACTTTTTCTTCTTGCGCTCAGGCTGTTCCAGTGAGGTACCTTTAAGGTGAAAAAAATGCATATTTAACAAATCCTGTCATCACTGCCTATTCGGTGAGTGAGCTTTGTGTGTGAAATTCCTACCCCATTCTACCACCTGTAATTGCTGATATTTCTATGGAGCAAAGTTTAATTTAAAAAAAAAAAAAAAAGAAAAGAAAAAATAGAAGGATAAAATAAAACCTAATACTGGAATCAGATGTAATTTACAAAGAGAGACTTTAAAAATGGCTTATGTAAACAATAAAGATTTTTTGATTGTAAATATTGTAGTATGTGTACAAGAAGTGTTTTGGCTTTCTGCAAGGAAATCAATGGGAAGGTTAGGCTGATGTTTTTAGAAACTTATTTAGAAAATGGGTTGTGCCATAATAAAACCTTGATCCTTTGAATTTTTTTGTTTTTATCCCCTAATGATATTCCCTTCAAAGCACCAACTGCAGCTTTACCTCCACATCCTTTGCCTAATGGGAATATATCAAAGAGTAGCACATGCTGGGAGTAGTGCAGGGCTACACACGTGCTATTTGACCAGCCAGCTGCTTCCAAACAGAATTTATATGACTATGTTATTTCAGTGTACTCTTTGAAAAGAGTGTTAATTTGTCATAGGAGTAAACTGGTGAAGGTGGAGGAGGATCTGAAAAGCCTGGCTTTGGTGACTATTGCTAGTTTACCTTTTACAACAGAAACTAACAAAGGTGGCACTTAATTTTTTTTTTTTCCTCCTCCTCCTGTTCCCCATTTTCTATAGCAAAAAACCCCTAACAAATTAAAAGATAACTTTGATTACCTAGTAAGTATGGGTAGTAATATCTTTATTAGAAACTAAATTACTGGATACATTGCCCATAAAACTTTTCTAAACATTGATGTAGAAGGTTGTTTACATTTCTTGATATATTCAAATCCTGGGCAGAGGGAAAGTGAAGACTTAATGAGTAGTTTCATGAACATTTGTCTTCAGTATATTTTTCTGAATACTCTGTTCTTACGTTCTCATCAATACATCAAAATTAGTAATCAGATTTAATTGCTCAGCAATCCTTGACATCCCTTAGTCCAATCATTGATTCCTTTTGCCGGCATTACTTTAATAATACGTTTGATCCCGAAAGAAAACATCTTTTCAAAAAGTTTTTGTGAAGGCTTCTTTTCTTACTGTAATGGTTCAATAGAACGTTCCGCTGTGGCTGAATTGGAAAGGAAACACACGTTGTTGTAGCTTGTATCTATTTTGGAAAAAAAATTTCAATATAATAAATCTTAGCTGTTGTTGAAAACTCTGTGCTCAGCAGGAATCCATGTTTCCTCAAGTTGTTTTCAAATTTTCTCCTTACTGCACTTTTGAAAACTTTTTTACAACCAGCTTTACCCCTCCTTCAGTGAGTTAGACAAGGGTTCTTGGGAAAGAGGGGTGGTGGAAAACTCAGGCTCGTATATGCCCGAGTCAGTACATTAATCTTCTGGGTTGTAATTGGCTTCAAATTGTCTTTGTTAGAAGGCATGTTGTTTTGCCTTGCTTAGCTGTAATACAGGGCTTTTCAATAGCTCTAGGCTTTCCCTTGGACATAGTATGTTCCTTTATTCCCACTGCTGTGTTGTTTTCGTTCTTTCTGTCCTCTCTCTCTGGCTGTTAATCTGTGACAACAGCAGGAACAGGTGAAAATGATTTGTGTGAGAGGAAAGTTTGGAGTGTTAAGCAACTTACGTAAAATTAAAAATGATATGTTTTAGGCTTGAAAAATTACGGTCTTCATCTAAGTTTCTTGTGTTAATCCAAGTATATAACTGATACTATAACAGCCTGGGATTTTTCTCACAGCACATTTGTAGATGCCATAGGAGAAGTTGCAAACATTTATCTTCTATTTAAACTATGAAAAATGTATTATTAATCTTTAAATAAAACAGTATAATTCTCTGTATTTCTGTGGGGAGCCTTTAAGGCCATCTACATATTAAGAGCTACCCTTATGGTAGTGCTATTGCATAAATTTTGATTAAAATACATACAAGAAATCATATTTAGTGTTAAGAGTGGAAGCGCCTAAAAGTAGCGTCCGCATATGTTCCCCTGTGAAAGTAAAAATTAGGAGTTTTTAACAATGACAGCTTAGCTTTTTCGGAGGTGTTATTGCCGCAGATGTTGCTCAAAGTGGACCTGCTGAGGGGAGGAGTCAGAACTCTGGAGGGGAGGACCCTTAACTTGCTTGTCACTGGGGCTCTTATTTTAGTGCCATTGTGGAGAATTAGGTTTAACACCCGGCTCAGTATGATAGGAGTGTTTCTCAGTTAGGTGCTTCCACTAGAATAGAAATTCACATACCATTCGTTCTGCCCGTGAGCTTGGAACACAGCATCCCTGCATGTCATCTTGGTTTTATGCCTCTGGGAAAAACAGCAAGTTGACCCAACTGCCAGTTAATTAATTCATAACATTTTAGTAAAGAGTTGGAACAATTTTACTGTCCCTTGTTTGACCTGCCTTGTAACTCTAGTTTCTCTAAATAGTTTCCATGCTTCTGTTAGTATTTACTTATGCTAGCATAAATGAATAGCTTTAATAGACTCCAGGTGATTCTGTGTAATATCACGTCTTCAATCCATGTGTTGTGTCATTTGCCATCACTACTCTTGCTTATCAAGGTGTTTGCTTTGATGGTCATGCTGGCAACAAAAATATTTCAGAGCTGAGCGTCTCAGTATAAGATAAGAAAGCTGTCTGTTCCATGCTCAGATGGGAAATGTCACTTAGCTCTGGGACATAAGGATATTTCATTGTCAATGCTGTTCTTTTAATGCTGGCGCTTCTGTGTTCAACTTTGTAGCTGTGCTTGTGATTCTTTTTTTTTTCCTGAACTTCAGCATGCCTTGCAGTCATGCCAGACGTGGACTAATTTTCTTGAGGCTGTATTGTTTGAAAGTAGAGTACATAAAGCTAGACTGTCCTTTGGTTATTTGGGAGTACTGAGAGTTTCAGTGGTGTGTTTACTTTCATAAGATACAGGGAGAAGCCTCAAACTGATGAGGCAGAGGGGGAAGTGGAATGTCATAAGCACAAGTCCATGATTTATAATTTCCCCAATAGAAATACCACCTCCACAATACCCATTGCAATGAACTCATTAAATACATTTCAAGAGCTGTGATTACATTTGGGAATTCTTCTGCAAATGCAACTAGAAAGATGTACATTCCTTCTCATATATATCCTTAGCAGTTTCCCAGGTACTTCACTTATTAATGAGCACATTTTACAGCTTGAAGATAAGCTCTTCTAGCTTCTGTTTCTGTGACATTAGTATACTAATCACAAGTAGAAGATTTTTTTCCAGGAATTCTGTGTTTTTGCATACTCTTTTTTTCCTAAAAGGTCAGGGCACTTGGTAAAAGGGGAAACATATGCCAGGGTGTGTTCCCACTTGGAAACAATTGAGAAAATGCTGGATCTTCTTGGAAGAGAAATTCTTGTAATGAGAGAGGCGAAAAAAGAAAAAAAATCCTTATAATGAATTGCTGGATCATTAACTCTAAATCTCTGTGGCCCTAAAGAAAAGTCTAGATACAAAACATGTTCCATGACTATAGAAACTGCTATGAGAAGATTTCCGATTTAGATATTTCTGGTAGCATGATCTGCACAGCCAAATCTGGATAATATCTTCCTTTTTTGGAAGATATCTAGTGCAAAGATTGAGTCATTGCATTTCCTCTCAGATTCCTTTTTTATTATTATTTCTTTTAAGGGGGAGAGGGGATACCAATAAATAACCTCCTCTAGACTATGTCTGGCTTGTCACCTGTCTCCTTTATCTTCCACATGGTAGTTTTGGTGTTGATCAGGGTATTCTGGGATCTTCTGGCCTCTCATCCCCGAGCTATGAGCAGCATAGTTTCTTTAACTATCCAAACAAAGTTTTGCTTCAACATCACAGTCTTTTAAAAGTTGTACTTTCTTTTTACTCCTTTCCCCTATCACTTTGCAGCTTTTAAGGCACTTTTCAACATCAGCAGTACTGAGTCGGAGACTGGAAGTGGTCAGTTGGTCTTTAACAATGCCCCAAATGTGTGTTTGGAGGCTCTTTAGCTCTTGTGAGGCTTTCCTTCTTTCCTCCCCTTTTTTTTCCTAATAGTTCTTGTTAAGCTAGTGCATTGCTCACATGTGTAAAATCTAGTAGTCCCCGAATAGCTATAATGGGTTATTTCCCTGAGTGGGTCACTTGCTGTTCTGTAATTATTTCATGGATACTTTATTCTTGGATTGCCTAGCATCAATGTGTCTCTTACAGCATGTCTATCTAACAAATCTGCAGCTGCCAAATGTGTTAGCAGCTGACTTGAAACTCATTCTTACTGTTAACATTGATTTGGTCTTTGTGATGGGAAATATAACACCTATTAAACCACTTTTAATTCTTTTTTATAAGCTCCTTTCAGTTCTGGCAAACTTTATTACAAACTGAGATTCTGTTTCAAATTAGCTACTATTTTACATAATACAAAGCTAAAAAGCTGAAAATCTATGTCTCAGATGTTGCTTTTTCCATTTGTCTTTTTGCAGCTCAGTAAAGTATTGCATAAGCACTGGCTGATAACCTCCCCAGTTGCTTCAGCATTGAATTACTTTATTTAGCTTCTTATACTGGTAATTTGTTATAGGATAAAATGACCTTGCTAAATGTTCATGCAAAACATTTTGTTATTAATTTGTTAATAGCACTGGGTCCTTTGCCTCTAAATGCAAAACACTTTATAAGTAATAATCAAGCGGTCTCTCATTTCTTCCTATGTCTTTGAGGGACCAAAGTCATTCAGGTTTAACAAGAAACATGAGTTGCTGTATGATACTATACTGGTAAAACATTTTCTGGCTTTGAGAACCCTTCGTGTTTGAAGCAAAATGTTGTGTGTTTTATAGAATCAGATTCAGTAGCCCTGGAACCAGAAGCGATGTATCTGCATCAGGCTGCTGCTATGCATGGGCTGAGAATCCCTGCTGAGACACGGAGCTTTATTAGCTCAAGTACAGATCGTCTAACTCAGCTGTGCGTCTTCCCAGGCAAAGCTTGCATCTATGCACAGCACCGTGCAGATGCGTGAAGGAAGCGTTTGCAGTGTGAAATGCAGTGCTTTGTCAGAAATGGCTTTGAAGACCTGCATCGACTTGAAGCCCTGAGGAAAGTCCCCTTGGAATTCTGTCAGAAGAGAAGCTTCCCTTTGCAGCTGGTAGAAAGAAAGAATTACAGAGCTGAAGACAGGGTTAAAGCTGCAGTTCTTAACACTGGTTTGTAATGTAATCATAGAAGTACCCAGATATGCTGTTGGCTGATCCTGCTGGTGGGCTATGCAAAAGAGATTTGAAGACTGTTCTCTAGAAGGCGCCGAAAAGCACCGCAGAACTTCATCTCTTACTGTAAGGTCTTGAAGCAGAAATGTTGCTAGTTAGGAGTGGGGCAGTAGTTCGGCAATGTGTGGTTTTTGGCTGTATCGCTTTGGTTGTTCCATCTTCACCAAAACATAACAGATTGAGAACAGGATTTCATGTCCAGAAATGGATTAAATGCAAATAAACCATTTCTGCTGCTTCTAGTGGGAATGAAACGTTGGTAAATTTTCTGCAGAACTACTGCATTTTTCCTCTTTTGCTTTGAAGCCCGCCAGGTAACTGATCTATTGTTTCTACTATGCTTACCTTGGAAAGCAGCCAGCCTGGAAGCATAACTCACTAGAAAACTACAATTTATGTGGCTTTTAAAGTTGTTTTAAAGATATGATATTTGCTGATGTGATGTGTAAGTATGCTGCAAAGTGCTGTGTGTTGCTGATAGAAAGGCAGCCCTGCAAAATTTCAAGTTCTCTAAAGTATGGAATTTTCCAATTAAGTGGCTAGAACATTTTTAACGTTATTTGCAAATGTTTTTTTTTCTTTGATATTTGTCTTGGAAATGTATTTTAAAAAGCCTAAGGCACTTGCACAGACTCAGAGGCTTGGCAGAGTTATATGCAATTGATAATAGCAATTTATCTCTATTATAATAAAAAAACCCACAAAACAACACAACAGTGACATAAATTTGTCTGTAGTCACTCTTCTCCATCTCTAGTATAGGTATGGTTTAGCCAGAATGACTTATGTGGTAGGGAAATTAAGGTAAGTCACTGGTTTTTCTTTGCAACCCTTTAACAATTCTGAGAATAGATAAAATCCATAATTTGATCTTGCAGTTGATTCTAGGTGGAGCCTCACTGACTTCAGTAAGTTTGTTGTTGGGATTTTTAACATGGGGCCTGCTGAAGTTTTATATCATGTAACATGCTGCTCAGAAAAGGAATAAAGTAGTTTAGCAATTGTCATTGTTTCACAGGTGATGGGTGTTACAGTATAAAAGATATACAAAAAAAGCTGCTTTGGTTAAAAAAAACAAACCCAGACCACGCTGTAAAATTACCCATCCAGAATGAAATTCACTTGTACCTGCATTTGTAACATATATTATAACTGGAAAAGGAGGAGTTAATTGGGTTAATATATTCTGTTCTAAAACCAAGAGAGGTTTTTGTAAAGGATGATCATAAATACAGAGGCTCTCATTGAAACTTTCTCCAAGTTGGGTACCTTGCTTAAGGCCTCTGAAAGTCTGCTTTTTACATTCCCCCCTTTTTATTTTCATAATTGTAGTCTGCAGAATAATATGAGTTAGCATAAGTTTTCTGTCATGCTGTTACCATCGTAGTGATGGTCGGTGGTTTTCATAGCTCGTCGAACAGGCTGTTTGAATTTTGTTCACACGTCTCCTGTATTTCTTCTGAGTTGTTAACTCAATGAGAAGATTCTGTCTTGATGAGGGTAGAAAAGCCGTTAGAAGTTTCATGGATGTGAGTTACTCTTCTGTAAGAAGGCTGAGCAAAGAATTTATCTTGGAAATGGTGAACACAGAAAAGTTTTTAGAACCTTGAAAATACAGCGTTTTTTAAAATTGTACATTCAGGATCCGTTGCAGTGTATATCAATAATTTGAAGAGCGTTCACTGTTCTCAGGGAATGATTTTGGTTCAACGCCAGTGGCAGAAGTTTTAAGGTACTCCACTGAACACTCTACTAGTTTTGTCTTTGAGTAACTGTTCTTCAGCATGGAGTCCTTGATTTCTGTTCCCCAGCTAAGGATTTTATTGTGCAATAGATGCTTCTGAATTTATAAATGCCACCCTTCCCCACCAAGAATAACTGTGAACTAAAGTGCTGTGATGCTCTTATGCAGGGGGAAAAAAAAGTTGATTTATTGGTTTGTTTGTAACATCTCCAATTACAAAGTGGAACGTTTCATCTGTTTTTTTTTCAGAATTTTCATTTGGGCTTTTATCTATCAAAGTTGGTCAGCTTTTTGGTCTGTTGTAGACTTTTAAAACCAGAGGACTTAGATTTGCCAGCTGTTGACCACAAGTACCTTTTTTTGTAAATTAGACTGGGCCTAGAGCTGACCTGCAGGTTTTACTTCCTATACCTAATAAAACTCCAGAACTGACCACTATTCCATGTTTGTTGCAAGGTTATGGGTTTTTTTGGTTTTATTTAAAGATGGGATGAAGGGAATACAACAGCCGTTTTTCATCTGCTGAACCTATTTTTGATGACTTGTCGGCCTGTGCGCTCTTTTTATGTTGGTTGCTGTTTAATACACGTTTGTGGGGCTACGGTAATTGGAAGGACAGTACAGAGAACAATTATATGCATGGAAAGCCATGAAGAAGTAATTAAAAATTATTTGTGTCTGCAATATGCATAATAAAAAAATGAGGTAGCTTTTGTTAGAAAAAGCCCTTGTGCAGTTCTTCCTACAGCAGCTTAAATGTGTCAATTCGTCTAGATTTTCTGAATATAGTAAGGAATAAAAGCAAGCTACTTTTCCATAAATCGTTCTTATTTTTTCAGGAAGCAGCTGTAGCTGTTGCTTGATACCCTCTTATAAATGATTTTAAATACCTTAGCTCATGCTCTCATTCAGGCTTTATTGGTCTAATGGTTGTCTGGAGCAACAGTGGAAAGAGTACAGGTAAACAAGAGTGAAAAAGCATCAGACTGATTTGATGTCTGTACCCTGACTGAATTATCAGCTCACAGTATCTAAAGGCTGTACTGCAAAGAATCTCAGCCAGGGTTTTTGCATTTGGGAAGACACAATTACTTGGAAGAGCAAATTAAATATTCTATTAAATTTTTTATTGAATTATAATAGATTAAGTCTTGGCAAATAAAAGAGATAATAAATTATAAGATGCAGCAGTCATCATCTTTTATTGGTAATATTTACGGAAATTACTCACTGACTTGTACTTTTATTTTGTGCATGTGTCAGCTAATATCTGCTATACTGTTAGAGAGGGTCAGTGATGTTGTTTGTGATGATAATTATCTTTTATTGCCCTATCCTATATTGTTTTACGATACATGTGTTAAATCTCTTAAAGTTTTTTAAATGCAAAAACTGAATAAAAGGGAAGTAGTTTTAATGGTCAAGTGCCTGTTTCTTCACATGTTTTTTTCTGTGATAGTGATCTGTGCCATATTTGTATGTTCCTTAAAATACTGAAGTGCCCAAGAGAAGGATCAGAAATAAAACGTAGTTCATAAGGAGGTCTGTGGAGACTGATAGAACTTCTTGCCTGTATTGTGTGGGCTGCTGATTAGAGTGGATATCTGTGCAACTAATAATTCAGCTTCTTCCTGTCACTGCTTCTCATACAACCTCTGGTATTTCTTCAGTTCGTTTAACTGAGGCACAAGTGAGAAGTTACATGATCAAAGAGATGCGGTAAGTTGTAGATCTGGAAATACAATTGAGTCAGTCTCCAAAAGCTTACTGTAAGCAATTTTCTTTTTAAAGTACGGTACTACATAGAAATTAGTTTCTTGCTCTGAGTACAAGAATCGGTAAAAATTTTATTTGAAATGTTGTTATGAAAAAAAAAACCCATAAAATGCTCAATCAGGAAAGCCTGGAGATTTGTTGGACTAGAAGTGTTCTGCTAGGATGTGTCATTTCCAGTGACACTTTGCCTGGCTGATGTTTTGTCAGTTGACCACCTGCTCGGTGGTTGCCGAGACCCCTGTGTTATGTATCTCGCAAGCTGGGAAGGATTGTCCAGCTGTCTGCTCTCCTGTCTAGATGATTTTGTTTAATAATCTTAAAAACTAGTGAACCAGTAAAAGTTTGGGTAATTCATTTGATGGCTTGTTTAATGGATACCTGGGAAGCTGGCAATATTTGTTCCCCTCTTGCCCATCTCCTTGATGTCCAATTCACTTCACCCAGATGAAAGGTTTTAAAAATTCGTGTATAAATTTCATCTTCTGACTTGGAAATTATGTTTCAGAATGCAAAATTGAATATGAGAGCTGGAAATTCCAGCTCATCTCTTTGATTTGCCGTGCTTAGAGGAAACGCAGAACTTGGTTAGGTCAGTTTGCAGTTGACTGCTGACTTTCTTTGCAGAACTGCTAGAGAAAAGGCATCCTCGGCTGTCTGTGTGAGTTTCTGCTTGATTTTAATTGAAGATAACGTTTACCTTTTCCACTGGTAATTGACTGAAAGAAGAATTAGACCCAATGCCTAGTACTCCCCATTCAGTTCTTGAAGACTAACGAACATGCAGCTTTATTGCCCGTGCTGACTGAATGGAAACACACTGACCGGTAATAATACAATGTTGTTTTATTGGCACTAAAGAGCATTTCTTTATTTTTTCAATAGCGTAATAAAACCTCATTTGCTGACTCCATCATATTAAGCGCTTAAAAATCTCTCTAGTTATCAGACAGTTGGCTCTGTTTGTCAGGTAGTATTGCTTAATTCCATACTGTAGGTTAAATCTTGTTTTACATTGACCTGGAAGATGTATTAACCTGTTTGTACAAGAACTTTGAATTAGCCAGAAACTGTTAAGGAAATGTGAAGCGTGTGGTGAGTCTCAATGACTGTGAAACTTCTACACCTTTAATTTTAGAACCTTTTTGTTTCTAACCAGACAAACTTATTTTTCATCCTTTGCCCACTTCCAAGCCATAGAAACAGTCGTGAAGAAAAACTAGTTTTGTTGTAGAGAACAGGCTGTTTAAAACCTTTTGAAATCATCATCATAACAAGCCATGGTTTGTCTGTCATTCCAGCTGTACCTTGAATGAAAACATGTAGATGATAAGCAAAACAAGCCAAAATATGATCACAGGACGATGCCTCTGCTTTATGTTACTATGCAAATACTTTGTTTGCATAGAATATTGAAATAATTTCAAGAAAATATTCTAATAAAGATGAAGTTTACAAAAGTGCAACTGTTTTGGAAAGTAGTTTGTCCCATCGTAGCCAAGAATTTTTAAAATTAACTGAAATGTAAAACAAAAATTATATTTTAAGAATTACTGTTTCCCGTTACCTGGAGACAGAGCATGTTTTCCTTCTGCTATGGCAACGAGAACATGTGAAGTACAGTACCCCAATAACTTGGAGTTCTGCCACAAAATAGATGAAGAACTACCAGCCCAGTATGAAGGTGCTGCCTTTCTCACTCTTTGCAGCTTTCAGCCTGAATGTTAAACTAATTTGGACCGTCTCCCCGCAGCTCTGACCCACACAGCAAATGGAAATGCTTTAATTGCATTGCTTTATGCATCTTAAATACTTTAAGATGCATAAAGGCCGTAATGTGATAAATCCAGTGTTGAGAGTGATTGCTGGATTAGGAAGAGAGAGTTGTCAGCAGCAGTAAAGGAATACTTCTCTGCTTGAAAATCCTTGGGTTCTGTTATTCAGACTTCCAGTCGAATCCTTTAATGCATTTCTTGGGTGTCTCATCTCTGCCATGAATCAGCTCCGATTTTCTTTGAGATTTTTCACGTTTGCTTTAGATCATTTTACAAGTCCTCATTAAGTATTCCTTTCCCTTTGGGATTATTTGGATGTTTTTTAATCATGTTTCGAAAGTTGCAGGCTTGTATCTTGCATTGATTTGTAGCTGTTACTTCTCTTGTTGAATGCCTGTGTTAGATTTAGGATGTCTGACATGGGTATCTATAAGGATACTTTGGTACCAGGCTAGGTGTTTAAGGGCCTGAGAGATGCAAAAGGAGGACAACAGAGTCAATTCCCTGTTGTCTTTGGTAGTAGGTGTCTGGAAATTCCTCAGGTGACTCACACAATGGGAAACTGGGTGCCGCAGTCCTTGTAGTGCCAACACAAGTTGACACCAGTGTGCAGAGCCTGGCCTGGCCCGGCCGGACTCGTTAGCTGAGCTGGCATGCCAACCATGCAGTCCTCAGCATGATGACTTTCCTTTCCAGCAGGCTGTGTGGCCCCTTGGAGCGTGCTGCTCCTCGCCTGCTGGGCCAGCTGGTATTGCAACAGGGGGTCTATGGGAGGGGTATTGCTGCCTCGGGATGGGAGATGTGGGATGTGGGGCTGGGAAAGGGGTTGCTCTTGGGAAGGGGAAAAGAGGAGGATACAAAGCTGAGGAAGGACAGCAAAAGAGGGTTGGTTTGGCAAGTTGCAGCACTGTGTGAACATGACTGTAATGCTTCAGAGACAGGGCGAATCATAGAATGGTTTGACTTGGAGGGGACCTTAAAGATCATCTAGTTCCAACCCCCCTGCCATGGGCAGAGACACCTTCCACTAGACCAGGTCTCTCAAAGCCCCATCCAACCTGGCCTTGAACACCTTCAGGGATGGGGCATCCACAACTTCCCTGGGCAACCTGTGCCAGTGTCTCACCACCCTCACAGTAAAGAATTTCTTCCTAGTATCTAACCTAAATCTACCTTCTTTCAGTTTAAAACCGTTACCCCTTGTCCTATCACTACACTCCCTGGTAAAGAGTCCCTCCCCATCTTTCCTGTAGGCCCCCTTTAAGTACTGGAAGGCTGCTATAAGGTGTCCCTGAGACCTTCTCTTTTCCAGGCTGAACAACCCCAACTCTCTCAGCCTGTCCTCATTGGAGAGGTGTTCCAGCCCTTGGATCATCTGCGTAGCCCTCTTCTGGACCCATTCCAACAGGTCCATGTCCTTCTTATGTTGGGGACTCCAGAGCTGGATGCAGTACTCCAGGTGGGGTCTCATGAGAGCACTGTACTGAAGCTTCAGTGGGATACAAAGTTGTGACTAATTATTTCATCTGACCAGAGCTGTCTCTGTACAAACTTGTTTGCTGTACTCCTGGCTGAGGAGGTGCTGGAGCTGGCTCCATGTGGAACTGAGTTAGAGAGGGCACATGGCTTCTGCGGTGTACCAGGTCTGGCGAGTGTGTCAGGTCCAGCCTGGGGCTTCAGCCTCATCTCTCTGCCCTCCCCGCTCTAGACACACCCAGAGAAATGCTTCTGCTAAGTAGCCCAGGGCATGTGCTGCTGGCAGCCAACGCACCCAGCAGCTTGTGCGATGAATACCCATCCTGGACTGTTGGCCACAATGAGAGTATACGTAAGTGTTTCTCAACTGACACGCGTGGGCAGATGCATTGTAAGTCATGTAACCTATTGTCCGGGCTGTAACTCCACCACGTGAACCCACAAACGAAAACAAATGGGTTGAGTGTGTTAACAATTTAACCTTGTTACTAAAATGAGCTTGCTGAGCATTGTTTTTAGAAGGCCAGCTGGATGGTTGCTCTCTGCTCTAAGTTCTTCAAGTTATCACTGGCTTCTCGTTTTGCAGCTTTGCTCAAATTCATTAATCAGTTGTTTTTCTCTTCTCATACCTGTTCGTATGGTATGTGCTTTATTGTGCTGGAGGTAACTCAGAGACAAAGTCTATCCATTATTCTAGATAAATGCATGTGTGTATGCGTAAAGATACATAATGTATTATATATAAGCAAAATATGGTATGTATCACACTTTAAAAATGTGCCTGTAAGAGAGAACAACGACATCGATTAAAAACACACATGATATCTTTTGTGTCTAGAAATAAACACCACAGTGTTTAACCCAGTGGAATGCAGTATAACTTATATATGTATATATTGTAATGTTAAACAAAATGCTGCTGGGGTGCAGGGTGAAGAAGAGAAACTTCAGAACTTCCGCAGGTCTTTGCCATAGCTCAGATACCTTCATCTAAAAAAAAAAAAAATGTTTATGAGACAGTCTTTCACATAAAATACAGAAAAGATTTTTCTTAAATATTTGGCTCTATGCTATAATTTGAGGGAAGGACCAATGTAAACTGAAAAGCTCAGCCTGTAAATAAGTGACCCAGATTGCTGTCCTAGGAGTCTAGGAGGATGACAGAGCAGTGTCTTCTCTCATTAACTCTGTGGTTACCTGTGTGCAGCGGTCGAGTATTTGGAAGTGGAACGTGTGCCTTGCGTATTGTCCGGCAGCCGCCTGGAGCCGGGGTGTCTGTCTGGTGGACGTCACAGCGTCTGACTCGATGACCGGTGGCTCTGAGCCGCCTTGCAGAGGACCGGAGTGGGTGGCTGAACCTAAACAAACTTGTGTTCTCTGTCTGCTAGTGGGTTTTACATGTCTGAAAACACTCCCTAGATGTTTCCAGTTGTTTTGCTCTGTGCGTTCCTCAAAAAAATGCTTGATTAGATCAAGCACGTTGAACTTTCATCCTCTCTGCTGCCTTTTGCAGTAGGTCTCAAATCTTGGTATGTCAGGAGAAGGCCTTTTCTTCTGGTCCTGCTGCAATTAATGCTTTTCTTTGCCCATTCTGTTGTTTCTGTCCTTCTCTGGGTTTTTTCTTTTTGTCCTTTGTTACCTTTATTTCAGACTTTCCCCACACAGGTTTGCAGTAACAAATGCAAGAAGGCAGTTGGAGTGTGATTTCTTCAGAGCAATGCTCCTTGAGGTTCCCTTGATGTGTTAAAATTGATCCTACTTAGTGTGTGCATATGCGGCCAGCTGGTTATTTAGTTCTTGCTTTTGGCAGGAAAGAGATGGCTCTGTACTCCAGGATGTAAATAATATGTATTTGTTTGAATTGCAATTTCATTGTGTTAAAATCTTTCTGATATAGCTATCAGCAAACATTTGTATTTAGTGTTACTTTTTTTGCTATGCTGCAGAAGTCGGGCTAAATACAGCTTCCTATATCCTTCTTACATTAACAAATTTGCATGACCTCTCCTCTTGGCCTTCCTCCAGATATGTACGGTTTAGGAAATTGTTTAAACCTAAAACTATCCCAGAATAGAACTACTTTCTTGTTACTTGTCAACATGAAGTAGCAGAAGCAAATCCATGTGCTAGCAACACTAGCGTTGCCATTTCTTGTCTTTTGAATACTGTGTTGTGCAAACATTATTGCTATGGACATTGCACAAAACACGCTTGAGATAAATCATGTATGTTACAGTACACAACACTTAATAGATTATTTTTCCATTGCTTATTTTAAAATTAAAAACACCAGCTTCCTGTTTTTCTTGTCCTGAAGTCCTGTCTATCTGAGCTCTTACAGTTTCTAAAATAGCCTGTCAAAAAAGGAATTCAGTAAAGTGACTGAAAAGTGACTTCTACTTAACCTTTGATTTTGTAAACAATTGGTTGAGTCCCACATAGATGAAAACTGTCTATTTTTAGGCCCTAATTTAGATAATTGATATTTCCACATTTGCTTTGTCATAGCTGGTAGTAGTCACTGAATTGTGGAAGCTTGTAGCTATTACAAATGCTTGGAGGATTGCTGAGTGTTCTGCCGTAATGCATTAAGAAGCTCCATGCACTGTACATTTCAATTTATAATAAGGGAGTCTAGCTGATAGCGCAGACACTGAAATATTTCAAGTCTAGACTACTGTCTTGAAAACCAAAGGCTATTGTCTTTTTGTGGAATAAGCTGGAAAATAACTGATAAGGACAGCTGAAGTACAGCAGACTTCAAAAAGTCACAAATTCTGTGAATCGGGGTGAGTCGCGAGGTTTCAGCTGCTGCTTGCCTGTCCTGTTGTGATGAAAAGGGAACTGGTGTTTGAAATCAGTCTCGCAAGGTTTGAGTGGTTTCTGAAGGAGGTCACAGACCCTTGTTAGATGGGGAAGATGAGTTTCTGCAACTTTGGGTTCAGCAAGAAGAAACAAAATGGAGAAACAGAAAAACAAAGTTCCCTATCTTCAGAAAATGCGAACGTTAGTACTTTGCCAATGACGGAGATAATGGCTGAAAAGTTTAATATAACAGGTGTTCTTTTATGTAGCTCTTTTGTACCTTTGGATAATAAAAATAGCTTGCTGAAGATTTTAGAGTGGAACTACATATTGTAATAAGTGGAGGAAATTATGATGTAGATGATACTTTTATGACCCCTTTAATATCCCAGTGCACCTTACAAATCACTGTGTTTGTGAAGTCGTTCTCTTATTGCTGCTTGTGAGGTAGAACATTTTGATTGCATATACTGTCATCATTTATTGTTAGCCATGGAAAAAAAGGAGGAATATTACCTTGAACGGGACTTGAAGAATTATGTCATTACTTTTAGTTTATCTCTCTAACATAATGCCAACTTTCTCTTTCAGAGCCATGGTGTCATGGAAAGGGATATATTTTGTACTTGCACTATTCTTGGGAAGTTTTTTTGGAAGTATATTCATGCTCGGTCCTTTTCTACCTTTGATGTTTGTCTCGCCGGCCTGGTATCGCTGGATCACCGATTGCGTTGTGGCCACTTGGCTCACACTCCCAGTGGTAAGTTGCAGTTTGAGCCAAGTTCTGGGCAACTGTTCCTAATTCTGAAATTTAGTTTGCTCCCTCATCCTTTTTTTTTTTTTTAAAGTTTTTTTATGCTTTTGTCAACACAGGCCTTAACAGACTTACTTTCTGTGGAGACTTAAGTTTTAGCTCAGTGTTGCAGACTGTGTGCCTATCTACAGTCCCTTTCTTCTTCCATAGTTTAATTTATATGTAAAGTAATGCATTGTCTTAATTGTGCTCTTGAAAATGCCTTTTTGTGACATCTCCATCCAGTGTCAGTTAGATGCTGATCAGAGGAGAGTAGGTGACGCACTAGTAAGCAGGAGGGTTTTTTTTAAATTACAAACTTGCTAAATGAGTTGTCTTATAAACTCTTCCTTTCGACTGTACTCCAACTATCTAATTAGGAAAATTATTCACTGTCTGGTACATTGCTGCTGACCTTCACTGTTGTCTTACTTAATCCTCTTAGAATTTAGTCCTTGTAGTTGAATTAGAGATAAATGATTTCAGATGATAAAGAAGAACTTTCCCTAGAATGGAAGTCTTCCTCACTTATAATGCATCCACTTTATAGCTATAAGAGTCTGGAAATCAATAACAAAACTCTTCCCTGAATTGTTCCTGAGGAAAGGTGGTATGAATGGGATCTGTCTCTTCATCCATTCTCTGAAAACCAAGGGACTTTGTTCCTCTAGGCCTTTAAAGATTTGTTTAACTTTTTCTGAAGTAAAATGCTATATTGGTGTGTAGAAATACATATCTTGTGGCATAACGTAAGATTTATCTTTATTACATATCAAATAGTTTCTGTTCTCTCTGTTTCTATTTTCTTTGTTTTAAAGGGGTGTGACCTGTTTCATGTTCTAAAATTTTGTCCTTTTCATCATTACTAAATGTGATGAAATTACGAGGGAAGAAATAATTACTAGTAAAGGCAGTAGAGGGATTGTTATTTCTTGTCATGTTGAAATTTAGCTGGGTCCTGATAGTGTCACAAAATCCACCCTTTCTCTGTTTGTCTCCCAATTTTTTGAAAATTGCAAACTTCTCCAAATCAGATACTGGTCTTTTGTTAGATTAGCTGCCTGGGCTTTATAATTCTGGATTATTACAACTATTTTGTGATAACTTTTGCAATCTAGAGGTTTGATTTCAGTCCACACTGGACCTAAACCAAAATAATTTCAATATTTTTGTGATAAGGATTCTGTCTTGGGGATTTAGGTTCAGGAAAGGGATCTGTAAAAGATTTTGCACCCAACATTTTTGAGGCTCAGACCTCATCTGTGTTAGTTTTCTGTCCTTACACTACTCCATTCTTAGCCGGGAGAAGCAGGTACTTGGGTTTGAATCCCCAAAGAATGAACTTATGTTGGACCAGTTGGACTCCAGCAGGGAAGCCCCAACCCTGACCTTTGTAGATATAAGAAACTTCCACCTTCCTCACTCCTCTGCCACATATTCTTTCCTTTCTAGCAGAGCCAGCAGGATGGGAGAGTGAGTGGGTCTTAACTCTTGCAGTTTAGTTTGGCTTGAACATCTGTTCATTATTATGTTTAGCTAGATGTTAAATATGTAATAAGATCCTTAGTAAGCTATCAAAAAAAGGCTGCTTCTCTCTTTTATGAAAAGATAGCTGTTTACCATTTTGAGCTATATGTCCTGTTCTGCTTTTGCAGTGGTCCATAGTTACTCTTGATAGCAAACACCTTTGCCAGAATTATAGTGAGCCATTATTAGTATTAATATTTGGCGCATATAATGCTTTTCGTTCTGAGACCTCAAGCCATTTGAGATTGTGAGAATGTCATTCCAGTTTTACAGGTGACTTAAACTGAGAAATGTGTGTTCTTTGGGGTTCTGTGGCACAGAGGTCGCAGAAATATGAACAGAACAGAAAGTTGTTCTACTTCCTAGAGCTCTGTTTAAATCCCCAGGCTTTGCTCTTTTTCTGTATTTTTCTGGAGAAAGAATGGGGAAGAGAAGGTAAGGAGGTAATTTGAAGTACTTCCATTTGTTTACGTTAAGGCCAATTGTTAAGTTCATACCTCTAGATGTCCAACTGTGTTTTGTGGCTTCTTTTTATGTGCTAACTGGGTTGGACAGCGTCCCGCCACTGGCACTAACCTTAGGGCTTTAAGTCATACTTCTAGGTAATATCTGTTGTCTACCTCGTGTTTCTTGGGATTTTGTACTACCAGCTATTAAATGGTTGCAAGGCACTAGCATTCAGTCATCCATATTTTTGAATTATTTATCATAGAATGGTTCAGGTTGGAAGGGACCTTAAAGATCATCTAGTTCCAACTCCCCTGCCGTGGGCAGGGACACCTTCCACTAGACCAGGTTGCTCAAAGGCCCATCCAACCTGGCCTTGAATACCTTGAACATTTGCTTTGACTTTTGCTGTAACCAACCAGCACTCATCCATACACTTTGTTGCATGATTTGGGAATGGTCAAGGCTCAGAAACCATTTTCAATAGGCAATCTGTATGTGGCCACCTTGTTTTGGAGGTTGAGAGACTTCAGTGGTATGAACATGGCTAGAGCATGCCGTTGGGCTCAGATGTTATTCACAACTAGTCTAGTCACATGGTTATGGTCCAGCTGTCCAGGTTATGAAACCAGACCCTCTTAAACTTACTGTGTAGCTCTTGCCTGCTTTTTTCTTTTAATAAACCACCAACCTATGGTTTATAACTTGACCCTTCAGAGCCACATAGCGGGTAAAGCAAGAAATGTCTTTTATATGTGAACTTTTAGCACCGCTGTCTGTTGAGGCAAAATGGAGAAAGCTGTTTGCCCGGCCTCTTGTTTGTGTCCTTCCAAGTTTGAGGCTTGTTTCATGCCTTGGGATGGCACTGCCTAGATGACTGTGTACTGGCATTTGGTGCTTGATGTTTTTTGCAAATTGTGGGGTGGAGGCCCAGGCTTCAAGGTAGCACTGTAGAGTTGCACAGACCCAGGTTTACATCACTGTTCTGTATTCAAGCTTATTTGGGGGTTCTCTCTCTCAGCTGCTCTTTTTGCCGTTAGGTTCTAGCCGTTTTTGCAGGTGGAAGTCGAGCACAAAGACATTGACCATTTGGACCCAAGCAGAAAGCAAGGCAGCTTCTAATGCCTTCTCAGCCCCAACAGTATTGAGCAATAGATTATTTGTGCAGCCAGTCTGTCCTTAGATTTTACCCACCACGTTATAATCCATACTGATTCCCTGACTTTTATTCCTACATGACAGTATTCTGGGAAAAGCAGGGGGAAAGTAGATTTAATGTTGGACATTGTTAAAGAGTGCCTTTTAGGAAGTGCTATTCAATTGTTGTTTCCTTTTCCATTAAACAGCTGACTATTGCTGTGGAAAAGCTGGCTGCTTTATTAGAAAAGAGTCAGAAATTTGTTTACCAGTGGTAATGTGAGCGAATAAGTGAAACGATACCATTCAAATTAATTTGTATTGCTAATGGGCTGATGCTTTTCTTCTGGGAGTAAAGCCATAATATTGAGATATTCTTTCTAGGCCTTGCTGGAGATGGTGTTTGGTGCCAAGGTGGTTGTCACCGGTGACGGATTTGTTCCTGGAGAAAGGAGTGTCATTATCATGAACCATCGCACACGAATGGACTGGATGTTCCTGTGGAACTGCCTGCTGCGATACAGCTACCTCAGACTTGAAAAAATCTGTCTCAAATCCAGTCTCAAAAGCATTCCGGGATTTGGTAGGTCCCTAAACTTTTTAATTTGAAAGGAAAATGTCTTTGAATTTTGCACAGCACTGTACATACCCTTTTAAGTAACCTGGGTTTAAATTCGATTTCGGTATTTTTAAAAAAACTTGTGTAAAATATGTGGCCTCTTGAGTGATTAAACCGTAAATCTCCCGGAGGATGCCTGGGCTACGTGCTTAAGCATTTCTTTTTAAAGATACTACATGTGCTGCTGTTGCTTATAGGTAAAAATATTTCTGCTTTACGTACGGAAAGAATTTTTCAAAATTATGGAAAAAGATCTTAGGAGTCTTTTCAAAGTCTCTTTCAACACTTTGTTTTTTGGTGCTATTTCACCCCACATTGCAAATGCTGTCATCAGGCTTCTTTCTTCATTATCCAATTTATACTATTGAGAAGATTAAAAAAAAAAACAAACAAAGAAAGAAAAAGCCCTGTAGGCAATTGCAAAGTTGATGGTTCATTTTAATAACTGTAGTTTTAAATTGAACTTGGTTACGCAAAATATGCTGTACAGGATATGAAATAATCACTATTTATAGTGATGTAGGCTGGAAACGGATCTGAGTTGCACATACTCAGAAATTGTTTCAGATAGGCCAAAAATTGTCGCACAAATGGTTTCTGAATAAATAGGCAGACTTATCTGAAATAAAAGCATCTCTTTGCATTTTATTTATCTCTTAGATTTATTTGCTGTTTTATACAAAACTAGCTTGGGCAGGATATGCGTCAACTTTATGATGTCGAAAGAGTAACCTTATTTATGGTTCCCTTTTGTCAGGCCGTTTATCTGAACAGATAGTTTTGGCAGGATTCCATACGGAGGAGCTCTCATACTGTTGTGCTGTTACTGCATTCACTTGCTGGGCCTTTAGTCCCCTTAAGTAAGAGCTGCAACTAGGTAACATACTTTTTTTTTTCCCCGAACCGTCAAACATTAAGATCAATTTTACCTGGCAAAAGACATCTCTTTTAACGTTACAGGAAATGAGAAAATACTTATTTAGATAAATGTTTTATCTTCATAATACGGCAGAGATGTTTTGAAATCATGGAATCAGCTGCAATTGCAACTTTTAAAGCAATGATGGAAGATGGAATCAGGAGTATAGCCTGGAAGATTCATAGGTTTATCTCTTCAAAAGTAACATATATTTTTTTTTGGTAACAAAACATTTGTACATATGCTTGTTAATGCCTTTAATAAAATTGGAAGGTCAGCTCCAGGAGCTTGGAGGCGATGTTATGCTTGGCAAAATTTGGTTGCTAAAAGGGTGTCAGGAGTTGTTTAGAGGTTGATTTATTTTATTTATTTCTTTTTTTTTTCCTCTTCTCAGTTCTGTGCATAAACTGAGCACATCTAATAGATTTGATGAGTAGGCTCAGGCAGATGGAGCTGTGGCAGGTCAACGTTAGCAGACCACGATGCTGTCTTTGGTTGTAGTCTGACATAGTAGCTTAAGCTACTAAGGAAATTCTGGGCTCTTACTCCACTTTGTCGGCTGTGATGGTAGAGGTGGCACAGGCAGGCATTTAATCCTGTTTGTTTGCATTACAGGATGACAATTTCTGGCAGTAGATTGGGTGCCTGGATCTGTAGTGTTATAAACCACTATTTATATGCCAGATCCCTGAGCACTCTCCACCATATTATGGGCTTTGAGTACTTTGGTTGCAATGTTGTGAATTTTAGCTTATTTTTTAGTAGCCTGTTAATGATGAGTTACTGGTCACAGGAGAGGAATCCAGCTAAACTATATAGTTCACTCAAGCCATAATGTGATAGCCGAAAATCATAAATGTTCAGCTTTTATTCTACCATAGCGTTTCTGGAAAGAGGCCTTAGAAATACATGTCTCTGTGTTCAGTCAGCCTGTGTTTTGGGTGGCAGATTCTTGCAAAAATAAAGTATTCTGTATAGCCGCGTAATTAGGGGACAGTTGGAAAGTGAGGCTCTTGGATGAAATTAAGATTGACAGAAGAAGATTTCATCGTGAATCTCTCTGAAGTTTGGTGGGGCAGCGATGTAGCAGAAAACGGTGTCCAAATTGGACCACCCTGAATCTCATCAGTAAGAGCAGAATTTCTCCTACTTATCTCTGATGGCCCTGCTGTGTTATACAATAGACATTTAATAGTTTTTGGTTTTGTTTTTGTTAAATTGCGTCCAGTGGTTTAACATAAAAGTTTTCTTTATTTTATGAGCTTGTAAAGGCAAGAAGATAACTTGGAAATCAACTGGACAGTTCCAGTGCACTGCAGCTATAGTTGATACTTTAGATGTTGATAATTTGAATTATAATATTTGTGGAAATTAAAACAGCTACTTTCATTGTGTCTTTCAGTTTCATCTTTTCATATATTTATATGAATTAGTTGTACATAGTCAAAAGTATAGTATTATGGAAGTATTGATATATTGGCTAAATGTAACTTCTAATAAATCTTTAACAGTAATTTTGCTTTGAGTTTGAGAAATATTTCAATCAATATACTGTATTGCTTTCAGCGCAGTTTTTTCTGATCTTTCAAAGGAATTTTTTTTTACAAGCATTTCCTTTAAAATTATGTGTAAGATACGGTTCATATGACCTTTAATTTCCATGTTGCTGAAAATTTTGCGAGTATTAAGCATTGCACCTTTGTTGTTTTAAGTACTGTCCCAGTTGGGGTGTAAAAATAGGCCCATGAGAGATTATACTGATCCAAGTGGTATATTTGGTAGGTGAAGGGCAAAGCATGGAATGCAAATAGATCCAGAGTCCTTGTTGCCCCCTTTGTAGGTTAAAAGTGTAAAGGTATCAGATTTAATGAGTCTGTATTTCAAGTAGGTGGTTATTTTTTAGTTAATTACAATGAAAATCAGAGGAGTCAGTATTTCAAGGAGAAGCATCAAGTCACTTATCTAGTTCTTAAGTTATTAATTCTTTGCATTCCAATGTATGAAAAAACTTTAAATTGATTAAAGGTGAGCCTTAAAAAAAGAAGCCCAAAGAAAAACAGATGGTCCTTTCTTCCTGGAACCGTAGCTTTGGCTTGATAAATTGTGTGCAGTAAAGTTTTCAAAAAGAAGTATTACGTTTCAGTAATCTCAATTTCAGAAACATTCTTGCAGCGTTTCATTACAACGTGCCAAAGCTGGCGTCTCGAGGGAGCACTACTCCGCTCTTAGCTGTTGCTGCAGTTTCTCATCTGACATCATCAGAAACTACTGACACATTCTGCAGTGTCAGTTTTCAAGGAGAATTTCTAACGGCATTGACGGTTTCCTGCGTAGTCTGACGAGATAGGACTTCTCTACAGTACTTGTAATAGATACGTGCAATTTCTATTCTCACCTATTCTCAATTAATGAGGAGTAGCATCGGAAGTGATACAGATTGTGATGCAGTTGTGTTGAGCATACACTGTGGAATACACGCTGTTTGAGTAGGTACCAAGCAACATACACAGTCAGATGTCTGGTCCACTAGAAGTTAGTTGTTTCCTTTTTAATTTTTTATCCTAATAGTTTCATTGGTACAAGTCTTGTTGTAATATGGCCAGTAAGACTTCACTGGAAATAGAGATGGATTTTAATGATGGACAATTTGCACCTGTTCCTTGTTTTAAATGGGATTTTCATTATTGGTGGGCTTGCAGTAATATTGGGAATTTAGTGGTTAAAAGTGCCTCGACATCTGCGTGAAAAATAAATTAAAATTTAGGTTTAGTTTGAGAACTGTCAGATAAATTGATGGAAAAATGTGAGAGGGTAGCCAAAGGGGTTAGTGTCAGTGCATGACTGCTGTGTGAGTTAATATTCACCCTGGTTTTGCTTAATGCAGATGAAAAAGATAAATAACACTGTAATTCAGTGTACAAATGTAAAGTATGCAGGTGCTGCAGGCACCATTGATGGACTTATCTTGAAGACTTACCATTTTTAAGAGGGCTCGCTGAGACTGCTAAAGCAGGAAATTATAGCTGGAGTGGATTGGGGCAGGAACAGGTTAGGAAAGGACAAGGTGATAAAGGAAAAAGGAGAATAAGCAAAGCAGGCAAACCTGGAGTAGTTAGGAGCAGACATAACCGGGTAGCTCCATCCAGATCTTTGTCTCTGTATTCAAGTTATTCTGTGGCTGACATTGCTCTGGAAGAGAGTGCAAGATGTAGGAGCCTTTTAGTTGTTGTTTTTCACTCATCCGGTCATTCATGTGTTGTAGCTCTCAAAGGCTCAAGTTAGGTTTGGTCCTTGTTGTGTTAAGTGCCAGGGGAAAATAAAAAAAAAGGGCTTGTGCTCTTTCAGCACTGGGCTTAGCCCCACCAATCTTTTACTGCATGTCAGTTGATCCATTATAGCTGTCCATGTGCGCGAGCTTCGCCTGAAGCAAATTCAAAGTAATTTGAGTCATCTTAGTTTTCAATGAAGCAGGGCAAAACAACTCAAATTATCCTGCCTTTGCCACGGGCTAAGAGCATGCACACCGACAGCTATGATGGATCAGCTACCATAAAGTAAAATATCGGTGTCACTAAGCCTAGAAAATTTTAGCACTTAACTCAATTGGAGTATAGTTAAAGCAGCACGCTGCGGGGAATCTGTGCGCGTTTATATTGGCATGAAAGCGTTTGTGCTGCCACAGCTCCTTCCGTAGGTAGGGATATAAATACTTCAGCAGAAAGCGTCTTTGTTTGGGTTATAGCTGGATTTGCATTCAAATTCTTATCAATACAGCTTATTGGTTAAAAAAATTAAAAGTGTAACCTACTGAACTTTCTAGTACAGCTCATGTCTCAAGTGTCTTTGTTATGTTAAAATAGACTGAAATGAGAGTTTTGAGGAGCTGTGACATTTTGTCTTCTAGCAATTCAATTACAAGCTGCCAGACTTAATTACCTTAGAGTTGTTATCCTACGTGATTTTTAAAGTTGAAGTTGAAAAGTATTCTCTCTAATGGAAGGCACAATTGTTATTCAACCAGTCGTTCACAGTCAAGACAGATAGGCAAGATTCTCTTGAAGAAGTTTTAAGTGTGAGAGAAGGGTTATAATTCGAAGCAAAAATGCAGCTTAATTTGCTTCTAACTCTACATGCATATTTTGTGGGGAAGAAAAGGCTTAGGTGCTTGTTTCTCAGCTTGGCTCTTGTCTTTGATGATCCAGGAAAGACTTAATAGGAGTATTTTCAGATGAATACCACAGAAATTCTCCCAACACTGTCAGGGAAAGAAAATTATTAGCCTGACTTCCATTAAAATTTTTCTTATCCTTTTTATATAAGGACTCCAGCTTCTCTCTGCCCCCTTTGCCTCTCCAAAATGGACATCAAAAGAGGGAGATCAAATGCGAACCTTTCTCATTCTCCCCATTTTATAAATGACAAGTGATGAAGAAAGTGGTGATTTTGTCCAAGCTCACAGAACAAAACCCAGCAGAATTAGGATGGCATGTTTTCCCAACTTATGTTCCTTTGCCATTATCAGTGGGTTATGCAGCATCTGTACGGATCAGCTCAACAGGCTGAGTTATTTTTGCAGTCTTCCCATAAGGAGATGGAGCATCTGAAGAGGATGCAGGTCTATGGAAGAGGTATTGGATTGTAAAGTCTCTCACCGTTTCTGACTTGCAGTAGAGATGACACATCCATGGGAGAGACTCGCACTGTTTGGTAGGGCCTGTCTTTTCTTCCCCGTGATCGAGCAGCCAGAGGTTGTTTTCTTTCTGTCTTTGGAAACTCTGGAATGACATGGGGCTTTTCTCCAGATACATATTGGGCAAGACTCATCTTTTTTAATACTTAGGTTTTCGTGCTCTGTTTCACTGTAGTGTTGTATTTTTAAAATGCATCAGAAAAAGCAACTTTCCAGCCATCCTAGAGGTTTAACCCTCCTCTTTAGTTTGCTTTAGTTCTGAGTAACGCTGTGTTATTTTGATTTTACACAGTACATCAAATCAAATTTGAAGTGTTATTTTAGATGGATATTGTAACTGAATAGGTTTAATGTTCCTTAACGGCATATATAGTATTTTAGTGCAAAGATTTTGTGTAAGTAGCATTAATACAATGGTAGATTTAATAATCTGATGGTCCATATTCTATAAAAATGATGTAATTTAGGAAATAGAATGAATATTTGAGTATGAAGTCTCCGAATAGCATCTTTCTGAGCCATGATTAAGGGGTAGGATATTGAAAGAATACTTTCCAAGAGCATGGTATACTTCTGTCTGCATGCTTTGTATACATATATATCCGGCTACTACTGTAATTATTTTTTCCTATGTACTTTCACACTTCTTTTTGTGTGTGTATTGGCTGAGAGATACCAATTCTTCAATGGAATATCCATTCTCGAAGGTTTCACAGTTAAATTTTCCCAGCTAAGACATAGGCCACTGTATCTGGCTAGCTTTTTGACAACATTGTTATTGTCCTGACAAGTAAATCTTGTATTGTAAACTTTGTTTGAATAAACTTCTAATTGTATTATAAATAAACAATAAGTTAAAGCAGAGGTTTCTACTAGTACATACTGTATTCTCCCACAAGAAAATGAAACAGAGCAAAGGAAATACAGGAAGTGTTAATATTTGAATGTGTTTTAAATATAAAATTTAGGATATATTGGTACTGAAACAAATGCATGAAAACTATGGGGAAATCAAAGGTAAAACTGATCAGAGCAAAACCAGAAATTTTTTTCAGTTACCCTAAAATTTTTTGTTTCTAACATTGCTGTTTGTTCACTTCAGTTGTCTTAGTAAGAAAAAAGGTTTAGGCTTCACATATATTGGAAGAGATGTTATCCTGTCCAAGTAAAAAGTAGACTGTGTGGTATATACAAGTATGATATATATAGTCTGAACATAAACTGAATGTGACCATAAAAATAATTTTAAAACAGATGTAGATTAAAATAATGTTCAGAATCTGATAGGGCAAGGCAATACTAGACACCTTACAAACAGATTCAGTCAAATGAATAAATAGACTGAGTAAGATATTTCACTATAAAATTAGGAGTGCTACTATGAATCTATAGTTGTGAATTTTATCTCTTAGCTAGTTTTGTAATTTGCTCAAAGAATTCACCAAATCAGATGGTAGTTGTTAAATTCATTACACTGCTATTAACTACATTATTGGAAATAAGCATGGTTAAAAAAAAAAAAACCACAAACAAACTCTCTGCCAGGAGCAGAGATTGTGCATTACAAGATTATTTCAAGAAGCATTTATTTGTTTATTTTCCTAGTTTGTGCACTCAAACCATTACATTAAATTTAGAAAAATATTTTAATTTTTAATTTGCTGTGGGTTATTAGACATAAAACTATCTAGAAAAAACAGTAAAATGGCTGATTCTAATTGAATTTGCAGAAATCTGTTTAGCAGCCTATAGTGATGAAAACTTAAGTGTATATACATGGTGACTGTAAGCCCTGGCTTCCTGTGTGATTTTCTGTGTACTAACATCTTTTTAATACCTACCCATCTTTAAAATAGGGAACATTCAGAATTGCGTGGTTGTTGCCTTGTGGGTATTTTATGCAGCAAAACACTTGGAATGACAAACTGTTAATGGATCCCATTATTTGTATACAGTAGGATCATGGGCCTCCGAGTGATTTCCCTTAAGCGCAGACGTCTGGTTCACTGTTGCCTCAAAAGCCGTGACTGGGACCAGATCCCTGCTGAATACAAGCACACTAAATAATGCTTTTATTTTTGACCAAGAGAATTTTTGATGTGAAATACCAGTGAATTAACGCAGTGGAAGAATAGAGGCAAGACGAATGAATACAACAAGGAAATCCCGTAGTTAGGCCTTCTACCTTCCTACTTGTTTCTATAGTTTTGGATCCTTTATTGAATTGTTTGTGAGGGGCTTACTATTATTAGCTGTTCTGTTGCACTGCTATAGGAAATGCATAGATACCATTTTCTTGATGCATGTTTGCTTTCAATATCAGCCATGATATTTCTCCTACAGAGACATGACACTTTGGGGGATATCTAATTTCTGAGATGCTTGTGGAAATGTACATAAAATTGGAAAAGAAAACCAAACAAAGACTTTTTTTTTTTTGCACAACTCGCCTCTCTCTCTTTTGTTCATTGCCACCTTCATCTCTAGTATCTACTTACTCCCAAATTACCTTTGCAATGAAAACACACTTAAGAAATTTCAGCTTCAAGTATTATTTCTTTTTTAAAGGAGTTTGTGGTAGGGAAAATAGAAGTACAGAGTCTTAGAATTTAAAAAGCTTTATACTTGCAACTAGCGTTTTTAATACAATGCTGCAAATTCTAAACCTGCATAAGCTATAATTTGCTTTATCCCCAAAGCAGTAAGGAAATTCTTATGTGCAGTATGTTTCTCTAGTTCAGTAGCAGGCTTTCCTTTTTGTGTAAGTGTAATTTTTTTTCTGTGTAGAATTATGTCCTGATAAAGCCTTATTGAAGTGCGGAATACATATCATTAGTGTGTATCTGTTACTTGAGATTTGAAGCTGCCTTTTTTATTTTTTCAGCTCCAAAAAGTTGATTTAAAGGTCAGTGTGGCCAGCTGCTCTACCTAGTAGGTTTTCGTGCTGCTGTTTTGCAGTTTTGAACAAGAGCTGTGCAGTGTGATGCTTTCCATATACTTTTCCAGGCAATGTTAGTTACCAGAAATGTCTTCTATTACAAGAAGACTGTTCTAGTGAAGAGGTGGAGTTGCATTGTTATGATTTCTTTAGCTTCAGTGTTTCTCTGCTGTGTTTTCATAACTGATGATTTCTCAAGAATCTGTAAACCAAAAGACAGACGTTTTTCCCCAGTCAAGTAAAAGCTGCCTTTGCTAGGAAAATCCCCGTTGCCTGGGAGCTTTTAGACAACCAAAACCGTTGCGCAGAAGAGCAAAATATAATTACTTTCCTTGGACAATATGTTGACCTAAACTTAACAATAATTAACTGAACAGCATGTCTCACTGCAGGCTGCACATGAGAAGGTACTTCCTTCTGCTGCTTGTTCATAAGTCTTGCTGATTAGCAAAACCTTTCATTTTGCTCAGTGCTTTACTGAATTCCTCTTGTTTCTCTGTGCATTCCCATTTGGATCCCATGTTGTGCCTCGGACTTGTTATGTGTTCTCCCCCCCTTTCGCCCCCCCAGCAGTACAGTGCAGACAACGCTGTGGGATGGAAATCGAAGCGAGAGCTGCTTTTGCTTTGTCCAAAGGCGCGTGTCTGCAAGCCTGTGCTGCGTTTCCTCTCCCCCTTGAGTCTGGTGGGACAGTGAGACATGCAAACGGCAGGCGTTCCTCCCCATCGGCGCACGGACCAGGGTTTTGGTTCAAGGCAGTAATTCCTATTTTTGTTGCCTTTCACTGGAGGCCTTAAAGCTGGGTGAATGTGGAAGGCTCTCCCACTTTCCTAGATGGTAAAATAGTTTGGCGCGGTGTGCTGCACTGGGGTAAGTGGGGAGGAAAACCTGAGTCCTTTACCATTAGTCATCTGACTGTTAGATAATCTGTCCTTATTTGAGCAGTCCGGACTGTTTTATCTAATTAGGTGTACCCATAAAGGTTCTTCCAGAACACTGGATATTGTCTGTTGGAAAGGTTAAAAAATCAAACCTGTTGTTTATTTTAAAAACTGGATGCCTCCCAACTCCCTTCCTTCTCTTTCTTTCTTCCTCTTCCCTGACACCCTACTGTCATTACATTACTGCCTCTGTTTAATTTTTCATAGCCCGTATATAACACCACCACTTAGGACAGGAATGGGAAACTACTGCACTATATCCTCTGCTTTAAGGCAGTTGTCAGGTAAAATACGAGTCACCCAAGCAGCAGCTCTCTTAGTAGCTAAAGGTGTTTGTAATTTGATGTTCACAGTGCTGTTAAAGAACGATCACTAGAAAGAGTTTATATGCAAGTTTCCATATAATTTAAAGCCTTGTGCTACATGAAGAAAGGTGAGGGAGAGGGTGGGATCTGGCAGAGAGGTTTTTTCCATGCTCCCTCCCTGTTATGGATCAAAATCACTCAGCTAAGGAGCTGCTGACCTGGGAAAGTATCAGCAGGCTTCCCAAGTGAGCATTTATTTTGCTTCTCGTTTCCCTTCTTTCCGCCTACGGACTCTGCTGCAATGAGAACACAAGGACTGAATAATTTAGGCTTGATGTGTGATACCACGCAAAAAAATGGTTTAGCACAGCACAGGTTTTGCATAAACTAATTTAGGCGTAGTGTCTAGGGTACATAAAACATACAAAAGGTCTGGGCTGAGAGTTAAGAATGATTGGAAAACACCAAAACCACAGCACAACTTTCCTAATCTCTGTGTATTTTTCCATGCTGTCCCATGGAGCATCTACATTCTCAGAGTTGTGAATGGTATGGTACAGGCATCTCTGTTTCTGCTTATAGGGCTTTTTTTCTTTGCTGTGTCCATTTTTATGGATTTGATTTCAGGTGAGGTATCACAGAATCATAAAATTTCTCAAGTTGGAAGGGACCCATAAGGATCATCAAGGCCAACTCCCTGCTCCTCGCAGGACTGTCTAAAACTAACCCAGATGATGAAGAGCATCATCCAGACACCCCTTGAACTCTGACAGGCTTGATGCTGTGACCAATTCCCTGGAAAGCCTGTTCTAGTGACTGAGCACCCTCTCAGTGAAGAACCCTTTCCTAACGTCCAATCTGAACTTCCCCTGATGCAGTTTCATACCATTTCCATGTATCGTCTAGAGCAACCGAATGCTTTGGCACCATTTGATATTTGGCAACATTTGGTATGAAAAGATGTCCTCTTTATGTAACACAATGGCAAATGTGAAAATGAAGCCCTGACTAGTTCAATTTAAAATATTGGGTTTGCACCATTGTGGTGAAATGTATTGTAGCATTAGGAGATGATTAAATACCAGAATAGAGCACAGTTAAATTACGTAAGTCATTTTTCAGTTACTTTAAAACTGACCTTTAATTTTTTCTGCAACCAAATTGCTTAAATATGGATAGCCTCTGTTAATAAAGCTGTACTGATACTTCTTGACACTGCAGATGTGGGAATGCGAGATGTGCGTAGATGCACATAAAATGTTCTGGTCAAAGTTTAGTTCTGTTTACAGAGGAGTTTTAACATGTACAGCATGCAAGTTTTTGAAAAGATTTGCTGAGACTGCATTCTGAGCATGTCTCTTCTTAACTCATATAACCACTTCCACTATTCAGTTATCTGGATATCATTCATTATCTGAGTATCTGAGGCTCATCAGGTCCACATTGCAGAAGGCATGTTAGTTACGTGGGCTCCATCTGTTTAGTTGATTTAAAAATAAAAAGTATCCATCCTGTGATACAGGTTACAAATCTTTAACAATACGATTAACGCTCCTATCCAATACAGAAGAGATTATGCAGCTCGGTTAATATATGGTCAGTCCAGGCTGACTGACTTACAGAGTTGCTTTAGAAATTGGTGACTTTAATAAGTGATTTTCTAGCATATCCTCCTTGTAAGATATTGCCATGAATGGAATAGAAAGGAATCCATGTAAAGAGGAGCTGAAATAAAGTGCAAGAATAACCTGCTGCAAGTCGCCAGCGAAGGACAAATAGACTTTTGAGAACTGTGGGGAGCAAAGAGGAGAAGGGGAAGTTGTGATGTTTTCTCTTTGATGTGGAGTGTCTATCTGCAGGTTTTCTGATGAGATACGAGCTAGCCAAGTACAGTGGTAAGGCAGTGTCATGCTCCTCTGAGCCCTGTTTAAGAAAGGAGCATCACGGGCATGTGGCAGAACTGGAGCCCTGATTTTTCATCCTGCTGTCAGAACTGGTGGCTAGAACTTCTAATATCGTGTGATATGTTGTATACCAAATTGTGACAGAAAAGCCAAGAATGTTTATTGGCATGTGACCCCTGAGCTGTAGGCTCAGCAGCAGTTTCATTTATTTAAGTGCATTACATTGTCAGTTTGATGTCAGGCTGTAAATCTTCACAGTTGTCTTGTGGATTAATACAAACAAATAGATCAGATCTGTCTATAATCAAGTGTAAAGAACAACTTTGTATTTTCTTCTATTAGTAATGAAAATTATAGGAAGGTATATGTAATAAAGCCCTCAAAGCAATAGATATTTTCTGCATAATGCACATTGTTAACATGCACTAACTAAGGGCAACTATCTCTATATAATGCAGCTTTCTTATATCCTGCAGTGCATTGCTGAGCTGTTTGTCCGTAGGGGAAGTGCCTTCCCCTGAGCAAATCAGTGTTGCAGTGATTAAGGCTATTACAGTGAGGGCCATGGTTTTAAATACTTCACCTCATGACAGCATTGACCCTATTCTTGCTTTCTGGAAAGCTTTTCTAACTCTGGTAACTTGAGTTTTGCAAAACTGTAGCCATTCCAAATCTATTTAGATTTATTTATTTGGGTTATGCATTCTTTTGCTTCCTGTCCAAAACTCCTTTTACAAGGTAACTAAGTGCTCTTAATCAGAGGTGAGGACAGGGGCCAGTAAATAAAGTGTTGTGTCTGACACAATTTACAAAACATTTTGGAATAACAGGCACTGTGGAAGTATCAGAGTGAAATGTTAACTAAAGGTATATATTTTTTTTAAACTTTAGGCTGGGCAATGCAGGTTGCTGCCTTTGTGTTCATTCAGAGAAAGTGGGAAGATGACAAGAGTCACTTTGAAAAAATGCTGGATTATTTCTGTGACATTCGTGAACCATTACAACTCCTCATCTTTCCGGAAGGAACTGATCTCACAGGTAGGCTGCATTTGTCATCTTCTCATGGAATGTTCAGCATGGAAATTCTGTGTTGTTTATGGAAATAGTTAAAAAAAGTTTGAGGCAGGAGCAAGACTGGATTCTCATGGGCAGCAGAAATTATAGTTAATGATCACATGTGCTGATTCATTTGAGAGGCACAAACGTAGTTCCACTGAGAGGCTTTGCCAGTCTTCCTGAAATAACTGTTACGTTTCAAAGCATCTAATGCTTGAAATGGCTTTATATTGGTCAATACTGTATGTACATTGCATTACCAAAAGTAGGTTTCAAGACCTGGGATAAATCACTTGCATGTTCCCATTTCCCATATTACCGGGGCAAACACGGCAAAATAATTTCAGACCTATGGAAGAGTGATTGAAGAGAACTAATGATTTCATTAGATTTCTTGCCTAATGTTTTAAGAAGAGAAAATGGAGATACTTGTTCCTTAGGCCATGTAAGCAGTCTGTATCTGCCTATATAAGGAAAACATCTCCCTAAAACAAATGTTGACCTTGTCATAAGAGTAAATTTAATGACTTCATTCCTGTAGTATTAATTCTTAATGAAATATCTACCTTACTGCAGGTATCTTATGGCATCAGTAGAAAGCTGCTAACCAGTGTTGAAGACGACTCAATTGCCAATGAAAGAAAACATTGTATGAATGTTCTGTGGTGGTTCATGCCTGCAGCATGATTTGATAAGCATCATCTTTAAATAGAAAATCAATTGCAATTATACTTCTACCTTTTAGCTTATTGAAAAGATTTTTACTATACTTTCTGTTGCAGATATTCTCAGATTATAATTTATTGCAATGCCAGATCAGTAAGTACTACACACAGTATAAAAATAACCAACATATACTGCTACTTTTTCTTCTGTGTTCCTGATATCCCTAAAAATGGATTTGTATAGTGTTCAGATGCTGTCACGCTGTAAGGAATTGTCATCACTTGATCAGACTTCCTAAAAGAGGATAAATTCATTGTACATTCTCGGACTGCTTCATGTGATATATCTTGTTGAGTTACTTATTTTGTATCTGAAATTAGGAAGGAGGATGGAAATTATCTCACTTTATTTTTTCTTCTTTGAATTGAACAACTCTCCCCTCCTAACTCTGAATTATGAGATGAAATCGTAATTTTATTCTTGGAGTCAGATGACTCCTCCTTGGGTCACTCACACTCTCTTTCTGAACAGGTGTTTCCATCTCATGATGACTGAAAGAATTGGATTGTTTGTAATTCATTCCATAAATTATGTGTACCTTCTAATCTCTCCCAGTATTCCTCAGAGACAACAGATTTTAAAGAACTGCAGTTTTAAAAAAGAAGAGTTACTGAGGACTGAGACAGGCGCGGTGTGTTAACACTTGTGCTGCTGAGTCCCAAAGGCAGTGGTGGGGATATTCCCACCTGAATGTGGAGTCACCTAAGGAGACACAGGGTTTTCTCTCTGCTGTTTTAACTGATATAAATGACCTAGACTAAATTTAAGTATATGCTGTTGATACCATCTACTGAGAAATTCATGCAGACAAGGCTCTTCACTTAAAATTCTCTAATTAGATTTCTGAACACAGATTTTTTTTTTTTAAGGTATTCCATTGTTCTGGTTTTCCTTCCTCATATGTGTGTAACACGTACTTTTTAACTTTGCAGTGTCGAATGGATATCCACACAAACTTCGCTGTTCTTCTGAAGTCAGTTTGAGCCACCACCGATGGGTGGTGATCGTTTCCCCCTGGTTTGTTGAGCAGCTCCGGGGGGAAGCAGTGCGGTGGGAAGGACAGAGTGATGGGCAGGGAAGATGATAGGGCACTGCTTCCTTGGGCAGCCATGCTGGCTTCTGGCATGTTAAACTGTCCGGTCGTTAGCACTCTTAACTTGCCATCAGTAATGAGTGCTGCCTTGATACTATATTTGTACATAATAAGATGTATAGAGACAGGCGAAACCCTGGGGCTTTTTCTGGGAAAGTAAATAGCTCTCCCTATCTAATTGTCTTCACAGGAAACAATAGTTCATATATTTTAAAATATGGTAGGAGATAGGGCAAAACTCCTTGACAAGCTAATCCTGGCCAAGCAATAAGTTTATGCCATATGAGAATGATAGAACATAATAATGGATTACGTGTAACATTTTGAAAAAATGATTTTCAGAAAACTGTTATGTTATTGACATTTTAGGACCTATTGCAACCTCATGTTCCATCTTTTAGAATAGGAAGTAAACTGCAGTTTTGTTCTGAATGGTCGCTCAATATCTTAGGGAACATTTTGCAAAAATAGAGGCAATGGCTCTTGTTTTCTGACCAAATTCAAAACCTGCTAATTACTTTTGAAAGCAAAATTCTTCTGGTGCTTAAAATGAAAAATAATGTTCTACATGTACTTCACTGAAAAGCAGAATTGCTGTGCAGCTCTGTGCTACTATAATTTTTTTTATCCTCTCAGTGGCCGCATGACAATGATAGATTTACTCCTCTTATAAAGAAATTCCATAAAGTTTTCAGGTATTCAAGAATGAAAGGTTTCAAAGAAATGTAAAGTATGACTGTATTTATACATGGGCCACTGCCTGACTTGAAATTGGTGAAGTACTTGGCAGTGTAAGATGCTGTGTAACTAAATTTTAAAAATAGTAATGGCATGAACCCTGAATAGTGTATTTGCAGACTGGATGTATAGGGTCTGAGGTAATAATTGTATACTTATTTCTGATAGGTTGGTCATCTTTTCACTCTGGAGTACTTCAAGGTTAAAGCTAAGTGCATCAAAGGTATTTTATTGTAATTGCTTAAGAAGCAGCCCTCAGCAGAAAACCATATAGCCAGGCTTTCTGAAGCCCTGAAGAAAACAAAGCAACCATAAGTCTAGTGCTTCTGGAAAGCTGGAATACAACCTACCATTTTGCTTTTTCTTTTGGTTTTCTTGGTGTTCCTTGCAAGACTCTTTGTAATAATTCTTCAGAAAGCAATGACAGCAACAAAAAAAAAAAAACAGTTGCTGTATTGCTCTGGGCCTGTTAAAGCCTCATTTCCTCTGGATTTGTGTCTGCATCCTATACGTGGTCTTTTCTCCACCCCAACTTTTCCCTTGTGTTTCCTTCTGTGTGATGTTTCCTCCGCAAATCCCTTGTTGCCGTCTCGGCAAGAGGCATCGTGTGCTGTGGCTCATCCCCACTGGTACTTGTGTTAACCAACGGACCACCGCATGCTGTGCTGAAAGCGCCCCCCCACCGAATGCCTGCGGAGCCTGCCCTGCCTTGTCCCGTTGTTACAATCTCCACTCTTGGAGGCTCCTTTTTACTCAGCCATCATTTTTTTCTGGAAGTCCTGTGGGGCTTAATTACCTTTGAATCTCTTGTCTCTGTCAAACGTTGTTTGCAGGGGGCAATAGCTTCAAAAGTTAAGGGGGAACAGGTGGACAGAGTGTGATTGCACAGACCTTTTTTCCTTGAGGAACAGCTCAAAAACAAGTAGGAAAGCTTGCTAGAGCCCAGATTTTGGCAGGAATGTTGTGATGTGGATCGCATAAATATTCTATCTAGAAGGTAACAATGAATGGCAGTTGGATTTTTCTCTTTTCTAGTAAATGCGATGTACTTTAATGTAAAAAAACCCACACCTATTGTTCAAAAGCACTGGGAGAGGTTGATTTAACGTGTAATAGTTTGAAAGTAGCTCAAATAAGTAGTATTGCTTTTTCTTAAAATATTAACTGTGAACAATATAGCTTTTATGCTTTCTATGCAAGCCTCTAAGAGATAAATGAGGATTTTCAATTTTTTTTTTTCTTTTTAAAGAGAAATTTTTAGAATTCTTGTTTATTCTTTCAGTGTCTGGCACCAATATCATTTGAGAGTACTTGAAGTCGTAAAAATACATGCATGCTTTTTTCACAATTCAGATTAAAGGAAAAGGTAGTACTTAATATTCAAATATCAGTGCACTAGTACAAGGAAAAAAAAAGGTGGTTGAGACTTGATCAGAAATAGTTGTATTAAAGTTGTCAGAATCAGTTTTCCAGTAGGATGATGAGGGAAGTTTGTAATTCTTTTGGGTAATGTCCAGCAAAGCACATCAGCCTGGACAATGTTGAATCTGTAAAAGCACGTGAGCTTGTTTGAGATGGGCTAATACTGCATGCATATTTCATGGGGAGCTTTTCGTTCGGTACAGGTCTTGGACTTTTAGTTCCAAATACTCTTCAGACTCACACGAATGCAGCTTGTTACTGCATTACGGATTTCATCAAAGTCAAATTCTAGAGATTTTTCTTTTAATTCAAAACTGTCTCACAAATTAAAAATATAATTTGACTTTAAAAAAAAAAATTGTTCACTTTATCCTCTGGTTTACAGGGGCAAAAGCAATTGAACTTCTTAAAAATTTGTGACTCAAAAATCAAGAAAATGTGTTAGCATAATTTCTTCCTCCAGTTACTTTAAATGAAATTCTGAAGTGTGGTGCTTCCAGAAAGTGCTGACTTCCTGAGCTTTTCCAGTAATTTAAAAATGTGATACATAGGATTTCCCCACATAATTTTGAGATAAATGAGGAAAAAAAAGTAATCGAATGATGTACCCTTAAATTCTTGTTCTTTTGTGTGGTTTGACGATTGCTCTGCAGTAGCGTCTAAAGACGCAAATAAATTGGACTTCTTGTACTTGTCACTGCCCCAAAGAACATACCCTCTGAGAGGCAGCATGTGTTAGCTGAAGGAGACAGGGCAGGAGAGGCAAGTCAGTGTGAGGCCAGGGGAGACAAAGCATGAAGCAGTTCTGGATCAGGAAAGGACCCACATCACCCTCTATTCATAAACTGTCTGCTTTCCATAAAAATAGATTATTCTACCTATTCTTTTTTTTCATAGGAGCCAATAGAACCAAGGAGTTAAAATGCAAAATATACCTGACAGGAATGGTGAGCAAAAACTCTGGGGGTGGATTTACTTTGGCTTAAAAGCAGCGTAAGAAAGAAAATACTCGTTTCTAGAAAGCAACGCTTACTCATATTTTTCAGAGAGAGCGAGCAAGAGGGGGCATTACCCTTGGCCAAATGATGTGAGTGACCTTTTGGGACTGAGGAGACCCAAACTGAGTTCATTTCCAGTCCCTGCTTCAAGAACTGCTTTATGCAATTTGTGTTAGTTGATTGGAAGCAAAGAGGAGAACATATGTTTCCTCTTTTTAAGGAAGTGTTTTCACTGTCAGGCTTACAAAGCCATCTTTCACTTTTTTTTATTCTTTCACCTAAGAATGTTATAATCTGGACTGCAGAATGATGAGGCATCTGCACAAGTTTTTCAGCATTGCCAGTGTAGCCTGGTCTGTTAATTAAGGGGTTTTTAAGAGGTATTTGTTGTGCAAATTCCCTTAGGATGGAGAGGATATAAAAATGGGTTTCTAATTTCCTGGATCACTTTTCTAACCTCTAGGTTTCATATAATGGGGAACATCCCATTTTCTGCCCTTTGTTGAATCCAGTGCTGAGCAGGAGACTTACTCTGAATTTCCCCCAGAAGGTTTAGGCACGGGTGTCTTGCTCGGCAGTAGGCTCTATGGTACGTACATTGGATAAGGTGGCAGTCAGTGCCTTTGTTCATTAGTAATAGCAGAGTATAAAAACTGTTTTCTTCAAATGCTGAGAGTAGCAGGAGCGGGAGGAAGAGCATTATTCTTACTTTTCGGTAAAGTGAAAGCATATCCTACCCTTGCTGTCAGGATAGCATCAAAACCCCTTTGACCTTCCTGACTTGCTATAATAAATATTGTTTAATGCACAAAGACCTGTGGTTTGATAGTTGTTAGGAAGGGAAGAGGGAGATGATTTTTCCAGATGACAATGATCACTGTATTAGCTGGGAGCGTTATTCTAGTTCTAAAATCCCATTACACTAGGGTCATGCAAAAGGGGAAGGGAACAATCTCTGTTATATAAAACTTAAGAGTCCAGAGGCAGAACAGGGATACAAATATCAGGAAATAGCTGAATAGTGTTGGCTGGTGTGCCAGTGTCCAGCTGTTCACATGTTTTTAGAAAGGCATTGTAGTAAAGGGAAATTTGGAAGATGTTTTACAGATGTTTACAGTGAGTTCTTTCCAAGTGCAGGGGGGTGTGCTATGAGGAGGTTTGAAGATGATTACTTCAAGGCAATGGGCAGTGGAGGTCCCAAACCTTTTTTGCAGCATCAATTAGATCTTGCTTAGAAAACAAAACTGCCTGTTTACTTTTTGATTTTATTGTGGTGCAAGTAGTAGTGTTTTGCAGATACCAAGGAATTAGTTTCATGCTCCCTCTGAAACAAAGTGCTAGTGAGCAGACGTATGGAGAGGGTTTTTCTGAATGCTCATTAACTGTGCGCAGTTTGAGATGCTTAAGACTTAGATTTATTATTTTTTAGACTGCTTAGCTTTGTGTAGACACTTATGGCACTTGTCTCTCAAAGCTTTGACTGTCTTGATTTGGAGATTGCAAATGCTCCAAGGTGAAACCCAAATTTGGATATGCAGAAAATGAAGACTACACTTCCTCTGTCCTTTGGAAGAAACAATACATTAGCGTAAAACTTTGTGATAAATTAATTTAAAGCATTTTACTTGAATCGCCACAGAATCCGGAAAGGAACTCTTGACTTGTGTACTTTTTATAGGAACACGCTTGGTGACCAATGTCATTTCTTAGAAAATAGTTTAAGTTGTTGAACTAATAGCGCAATACAATTATGCCTAAGAGGTAGAATCTGGCTTTTCAGAGGAGCAATTAATAATTACCGGATTACTCTGGCCTTTTCTGCCATTCCAAGTCTTGCATATGACTTGCTTTGCAGGTTTTACCATCACAGACGTAGGGATCCTAAAGGCAAGTTCCCCTTGGCTGATTCAGAGTAGTCCTTTTTCAGCATTGAATGGAGTAGTAGTTGAGCAGACAAAAATAGATACTCTGATCATGTGGTTAAGGACATATAGTGCATATGTCCAAGGAAAGATAAATTTAAGTTACATAGCCAAGTGTAATTTTAGTATTTCACACATTCTGTAATTTTAGCAATGCTTTTTGGAGATGTCATATTTTGAAGTATTTGTACATTTTGGCAATTTGGCAAGAATTAAATCTTTGGATTCTCTTTGCTGAATCACTTGCTTGGCTACCGTGCAACGGTTTTCCTTTCCTCCAAATCACATGGTCAGGAAATCTGTGCGCTAAATCTTAAGGGTTGCATGTATGAAAAGCAGTACTCTTACGCATGGAAACAGTAGATCACAGGGGGAAAAAATACTCAGTATGCTATAGCATTTATTAATAGGTAGATGGTCCTTTAAGCAGGACACTCACGTTTTTTGATAAACAAAGAGCTCATGCAATTTAGGAAAAAAACAAAAGGTGTGGGAAAGTTGCATTACTGCAAAAAGGACATCTTGCACTGCTGTTGATTTGGCCGCTTGTGCTATTGTTCCTTTACAGGAAAAATTATGATGATTCTAAGGGAAAGGACTTGCCTATAAGTATCAGTTCTGTTGAATTATTAAGCAGCAATATGTTTTTCATTACTTTATTTCCCATCTCTGTTAAGGTTAAGGTCAACTGTGTACACTTAAAAAAAGAGCTGTTTCTGCTTGAAAAAGATGATATATTGCTCAGGCAATGATTTTGTCTTTTAAAACACCTGTAAAACTATATAAATAGGAGTTATTAAATAACTTAGTTGATCAAATTGATTTTTTTTCCATGTTGCCAAGGAACGTTGCATGTGTCCATTGCCTTTTGGCCCCGGGGGAGGCACAGCCGTCCTCACAACGAAGGAGTAAGTGTAGCCAGCAGAATCTCTTTGGCTCCTAACCGAGGCTGCTTGGAAGAGCCTCCTGCACATCCTTGGAGAACAAATTGCCTCCTCTCCACTTGCCTTCAGAAGTTTTCACTTCATCGTCTGCATTTTCCTCGCTTAGTGGGCTCTGTTAGCGACTGGCTCTGGAAAGCCTTTGTTCGGTTTTCTTGTGAGAGACTTTTTTTTTTGCCAGAGGTTCGAAACATATTTGTCGCGGGGTTTAGCCACGCTGCTTTCCAGATGCCTTGCGTGTCCTCTGCGTACAGTAGCGAGCGTGCGTATTGTGACCCTGAGGCAGTTGGTCAAAAAAATTAAAACAGGGTATGTATGTGCAGCGCAGGTTGGTGAATAAAGCATGTCAAGTTCAGAAAGAAGATGGAAAATACCATTTTAATGTATAAGATTAACTGTTCCCCTACATTTAATGTTATCTTTCTGAAATGTTTAACGTGGTTAAACATTGACATTAAGGTATTTCTGAACATAATATCAAACCTACGTTTAGTATACATGGGCCTTTTGAGTTAAAAAAAATATATAATTGAGCCAATTAACACATTTTGCTGTGAAATGGGTATTGAAGTGTACAGAGAACTATTAACAGACTTTAATTTATCGATTTCAGATTGCATTTAATAAATACGAAAGATGTACTGATTATTTTCTAAGATGAAATGAGAGGGTAAAAAGGCTTTTCTTGCAATCCACGTTGCTCTTCCTCATGCCATACTACAGCCGGCTGAAAGCCCACTCGCAGTCTGCCTCCACCTGAAAAGCTGTTGCACATTCGTACCGTGTGAACTGTTCCTGTCCTGTAATAATTATATTTAATTCTTGGTCTACGTCACGCAGGCTTATAGGCAATGGTGCTTTTTCTTCTCTCCTGCAGCCAATACCAAAGCCCGCAGTCATGAATTCGCTGAAAAGAACGGACTTCAAAAATACGAGTACGTCTTACATCCGCGAACTACTGGATTCACTTTTGTGGTTGAGCGTCTACGGGAAGGTAATCCTGCTCTGTATTTATATGTTTTTTTTTTTTCCTTATGTTAATGAATCTCACCCAAGCTGTTGAATCTGATGTTCACAGAACTGCTTGAAATAATTTCAGAGAAACTTTATGTATCCTGACCACAAAAAAAGCCCTTGTTTGCAACCCTACTTAAAATGATTGTAACATGGAGAGATTTAAGGGAGTTGATGACAGATACTAATGTCATCAGGAGATACGCAGTGGATGAAAACAACCTTTTCACATATATATATATTTTTTTTTTTTTTTGTAATATTGTAGTTTGTTTAGCAGTCTACCTCAGAAATATAGTGGAAAAGATCCCAAGGCAGTTCAGCCTTATTGTCTGTACCAGTCCCTAACCCCAACTGGGTGGTTGACACCGAACGCACAGAGTTGTATAACACTGCTCTCTCTGAAAACCTTCTAGTTTTAAGTCCGAGAGCTGAGACATCAAGTTGCGATGTTAAATGGACAAGGGGAATGCACAGCAGCATGCAGATGCAGCGAGGCAGCTGCCCACTGCTGTCAGCTTTTTCAGGTGGTGGTGACTTGGAGAAGCTGTGTAAAATAGGAGCTGTGCTCCTTGGGCTTGGCAGAGTGGTGGCGGAGAGAATGCGTCATACTTGCTTTCTACCTAGAAAGGGTCTTCCATCCCTGTATTAATCTGGGGGTAGAGATCAGGTCTGTATTATCAGGGGAAGAGAGTATAAAGATCTGATCGCTTGTTAGATCAAGATGTCAGCGGGTTGTTTTGGGAATGGGCATTTCGGTGAGATTTGAGGCCATACCAGTGTAACCATTAAATGGTACTGATGTGGCAGTGATTCAAATACAGATGAGTGAATGTTCGCAGGATATGTGAATGTATAGTTGAAGAAAATAGACATGTACAGTAGATATGAAGTGACTTATTTATAGGCTAGTTCTTCAGGGAAAAGCGATTCTAGATCTTTAACACATGCTGGTTATTCTGACTGCCAAAGGAAGAAGTTTGAGATTATTAAAAAGAATAAGGGGCCTGCTGGTAGGTTTGTTTTTTTCCTCCTTGCTGGAATCCATGCTTGGATTTTAGGAGCAGAGCTGGCTTGCATTTTGCCTGATTCCTGCTAAGCAAATATCCTAAAATCACTGTAAACACTTTGATATTTTGTCCAGCTGGACAATCCTAGCTGTACTGTGTGTCTATTTGACCCTATTTTTATTAGACATTCAGTGGTGGATGTCTTAGATTTTCATCTTTCTTGAATGTTTATTACTTGATTTGCTGTAGTAAAAAATAATTGCCACATATGCAATTTCAAAAGCTTGCTTTACTCAAAACTTTTCATCGCTAGGTTAACGTAGTGCATAATAATATTTCTAGCCTGGAATAATTTTTCAGTTAAATGAACGTTTTCTGCTCGAAATATTATCAACTTAAAAAAATAATTCTGTATTTGCTGCAGAAATGAGCTTTGTGGTTATACAGTCATTTTCTAATTTTATAAAAATGCTTTTCTATTGCTGTATGAAAGATCTATGGAAATCAGGCTATTGGGTTATAAAAAGGAAAATATTTGACGCTGATTAACTGTTTTTATGCACTACAAAGCTGGGGAAAAACTGAAAACATGCCTGGATGATTTTTTTTGTCCAATCTTTCAAATGTTGCTAGGTCCTATTTTTATTTGAGGCAGGCAACTATTGTGTGAAATATTAATGTCCCCTTAGCATTGAATTTATAGGTATTGGGTGCCTTGATAGGCATTATAAGCTTTATGTATTATGACTGTATGCTATTATGTAGTAAATTATGTGTGAGAAGGTAGTTCAACTAGCATTTTAAAATACTCTAGTTATTACTTACTAATTTAAGAATTGGTTTTCAATTGTTTGCACAGGTGCCAAATACGGACCATTTGTGTTGACATTTTATTTTTATGGACAGCCTAACTGTAGTTGCTTGACCTTAAAACACTTCAATGTATAATATACCTGCATATATAGAGATTTTTTTTTTCATCTGTACATTATAGATGTCCAGGTAGATTTTCAGGTACAGATGGTAGAATTGGTACCTAGCATTATCGTGCAGCTCTGGTCTGACTTATTGATACTATTAGAATGCCCTTTTTACAACTCTAATTTCTGATACTAGCAGTAGTAAAGAAAACCAGGATTGTTAAGGATATGGTGTTAACATGGGTCCCTGTTTCTGGACTGTCCTAATGCTACAATAGTAGCAATAACCATAAAAATAGACTTGTTTCCTCTTTTCCTGCTCATAGCTGCTAGCACAAAGCAGTGTGTGTGACTTTAACATGCAGTAGGGAGTGGTGGAGATTTTAACATCATGTTTACGTCTTTGAAAGTATTTTTGTGCAGAGATGACAACCTTATTGCCCTATAGCTCTCCTGTGAATACATTTTGGCTCGTGGCTGTTTTCCATTCCTGAGGCTCAAGTGTCTTTACTTCAGGCCTGAGTACGTTATTTTGCTCCAAAAATAGGTTGATGAAGAGAGGGGGAAAATGTCATTAGAAGTTTAACTGCTTTTCGAATGTTGAAAAAACTAATTTAATTTGGCAAGAACCCTGATTAATATGCATCACAAGCTGTAGCATGAAAGAATTACCTGTTATTACATAAAAATAACTGTTAGCGACCCTTCTGAATAGGAAATGAAGAATCAGGAAAAAACAACCTTCAGTAAAATGTTGCTTGTATCTCTGCAGAGAGTTTCTTCCTAGAGGAAGCGCTATCTGCACCCTGACAGCATAATCCCAGCAGTTATCAGTCCTTTGCTTTTCCGTAGGTGGCAAAAGCTTTTGAACCATGTGAATGGATTTTTGCCAATGATGACCAACGCTCAAATTCCTCCAGCTGCCTTCTCGCTCTTATATGGTCATTATTTCAACTATTTGATCTCTTTTGCCCATAGATACTGCTGTGATGCTTTCTAAGTCATTGCTGAGATTATGGGAGCTAAGAAAAAAAATATCTATATAACCTCCACAAAAAAACCCAATAAAAATTGTTTAGGCAATACATCTCCTTGGGTTTTGAGTCTCTTACCTTTTTTCACCACATTCGAGCTCTTCATGAGGGATAGCTCTTACCTCCTGAGCTGACTCGTCTAAACAGAAACCCAGGTAAAATCTGACTGGTTTTCCCTTTCATTATGCTCAGGTGCCAAACAGTGAAAATATTATTTTACTTTTATATGATCACATTAACTGTTTTCTCATTCATATAAACCTTAGAATCACCCAAGAGTAAACACAAACTGTGAACATTCTTTAGATGTATAATTAATAATCTACTCACTAGTATAAGAACTGAAGTTGTTGCTGTTTTTTAAGCAAGAGAAAGACATAAATTTGATTCAGCATTGATTTTTGGAGAAGTGTGTTTCTTTGGCTCAACAATAATTTTAAGTAGGATGATTTAATATAATGTCATTGTTTGTGCATGGTAAAAGAAAATACAGTACAGATATGAGAACACTAAGAGGGAAATACTGCATGATAGCTGGATAAGGTCAGCTTGTTACCTGATACACAGTACAGAGTGTTACCTGAAGATGTGGAAGTGAGTAAAAGAGGAACAAAAATTTCAGTAAGGACTAATGAAGATGGAAAAGTGTTAAATATACTTAGGCTAAATATAGATTAACAAATGTATGTATTTTTCACTCCTGTAAGAAAATAATCCCTGGGAGCAATTATTGAATTTCTAGTCAATTGTCTTTGCAACAGACAAAGCAGGTTTGTGAGATCCTTCACTAATCTTTACTGATGCATGTTACTCAAAATAGCACTAGCCTTTTTTCTTGGCGTGCTTTAAAGTTTGCTTCTGCAAACGCCCTGGCCCTCAGCTATCAAAATACTTGAAGAAAGTGTACGCACTCAATTAATTACACATTTCCTTAGTGCTGAAGCACATTTGATCACTTTGATCACTTATTGTGGCACTCAGAGGAATTACCCTGTGGAAGGCCAAACCTTTGTTGACCAAAGTGACCACTGGAATGCCACATACGTTATCACATCTGTTTAGTTGGCTATCGATAGGCAGCAAAGGGGAATAAAATAGTTGATTTGCTTCTTTCTAGTTCTGTTCGCTTGATCAAGTAATTTGTCTTGCCTCAACTGTTAGGAATCCTGGTTTCAATCAGCACCTGGTGAAAAATTACTAGAGGTTTATGCTATATTTCTTTGGGGAGCAAAGGTGAGCATTTTTTTGGAAAGACAGAACATGTGATAAGCAACAGAAAATGAACTCTAGACACCAAAATTAAGACTGATCGTAATTTTTTTTTTAATGTCATCATTATATACCTCTCTAGCCATCTCCTCAAATCATATCTAATCCTTTTTTAAAGCCTGAAACTTTGAATAGATGTTATGTATGGAGTCATATTTGGCAGAACTTGGGTTAAGGCATCTCCTGTTACAAAATACGAGACTTTGAAAACGACAGGAATGTGCAGGAATTTAAATAAGACTTTTATATAAAGCATACCTTTAACAAAGTTAATTAAAAACATTTCTGGTTTATACAATGCTCTTGAAGATCTAGTTTGTGAGGTCCTTCTATGAAAGGTCAGGAGGTTACTCAGAAATGAAGTATAGCTTTTCAGGACTGGTTGTATTTTATGCAGTTTTTTCTGAAGTGCCAAATGACCTTGAAAGTTCAGATGGCTTGAATGTTCAGTTTCAAAGAGATGGAAAATAATACTAGTTGATTTGATTCAATATTGTCTGGATTCATTGAATTACATGTATTATCTTGGCATAATATCTGTAATTGTAGCCAAATAGTCTGTCAAGAGAAAATAGTTGTTTACAAATGTTTTCTTAAAATTGCTTCATGGCTTTTAAGTATTTTCTCAGGATTAAATAAACAGTAAGTGTTAAGACAGAGCTGAGGTTTTAAAGCATCATTAGAAGATTATTCATACTTTCGCAGACAATCATTTCTGCCAACGTTAAATTTTAACTGACCTCTTTTTGATGCTTCCTCTGTATCCATCAACAGTCTTTAATATCTGGATACATTGGGCTGGATGTTCCTATTATGGGCTTTATATTTTACTGATTGTACAGTATGATGAAGAGTCAGAATTATTTGCTGCCTTATAGTATTTCAGCTTCAAATTTATTTCTGGTTCATAATTGGCCAACTGAAAAAAAATATTGCAGATAACAGCTGCCAACTACAGCATCCTAAAAGAAAACAAGAAACAAATTTAACATGCTTGCCTTCATTGCATATCCTTACTGATGAAAGGAAGCAGGGATTCTCATCCTGTTTTCATGATTGATTCAAAATTGATAGTTTTGCCCCTAAATAAATGTTTGTATGTATACAAGCAGAAATCAGTCTGTATCTTCTACTGTTTACACCCGAGTTTTACAGTTGTACAGCACTGCAGTAATTGCTGGTGAGTATCCCAATCTGTTTCATTGCTAGGGCAGGAAGATTGTATTTAGGTGTTCAATCCAGGATACATATATATCTATGTAAATATTTTAATCCTGTGACGCTTATTAACTATTATGTAGATTCTGTACGCATTTCTGGGAGCTATAGTATGGATGTATGTGTATTTACGTACTTAACTCTTAATGCCGTTTATTTGGGTTATGGTACAATGTGATTGTGTGGCACCTTCGAGCTAATAATCTAGGGAGACAGTTTGCGATTTGCAGATTAATGTATATCTAAGACAGTTATTAAGAGATGATGATCAGCACTTGAAAGCTGGCACATATGGTTCAGTTCACCTTTGCTGGGGTGTGAAGTAACCAAACAGTTACGCAAGCAGGTCCTTGTACGTGGTATCTGGGTGTCCTCACTGTGCGTGGAGAAGGTAGTAAGCTCCCGTATAAAGCCCTAACTAGCTTAGGGACCGTCTGTAGGAGATGATTCTGTCTTGAGCCCTGCAATCGTCACATGAGCTGAGGTGCTCAACTTTGACGTGTTTGTGTAAACGGTGTTCAAAGTTGAGACTCTCAATTTAGTAATTCATTAACGAGACCCTCCAACTTGAAGTAGCCAGAGTATATTAGCTCCCAGAACTCTTTTCTTACTCTGACTTTGAAAAGAGAGAGGTTGGCGGCTGCTTTTATGAGTGGATGAAATGTTGATGAGGAATGCTACCATGATACTGCCAAAGGTTTGTCTTCTGGTATAGATGATGCTTCTACTCTCTGCACAGTTATGTCCGAAGCACCCAGAGCTTACAAGACGGATGTCATTTGTTCTATCAAATGTAAAACAAAGTAATGCCAATTTTTTAAGTGTGTTGTATTTGTTTTTTTTAAGGGAAAATTGATGCAGTTGTAAAATTAAGGTCTGCAATAGCCCTGTTCATTGACTGAAATGCTCAGGCTGTGGTGGGCAGGGTGTACGAGTGAATGAATGGCTGTAGGTATTAAATATACTGCTTTCTACTCTGATACACAAAGTTTGTTTCCTCTTCATATAAATATTGGGTGAGGCATGCAGGTCTTGATCACAGAAGTGTCTGCTGAATTACCTTTGAGAGGTTTTATGTGCTCAAACTGAACCGCGTAAGCAGAACGTCAGCAGTTTTCAGGTTTGTGCCTACTTTGTCTTCTGTGTAACAGAGGTGCAGGACGGAGAAAGGCTCCCCATCAAATGACAGTATGGGTTAGATCTGTTGTTTTAACGAAAGCTAGCCTCCCTCTTTGTGACTGAACAGATTTCTGACTCCCAGAATGATGTGCTGGGCCACTGCCAAAATTTCTGTGGGTTTTGACGAGGCCAGAGCTTGCACACTGACCAGCACTGCCATCTCAGAGCAGCTCTCGCCTGTTTGTGCTGGTTGCTCGGTGCATGTGTAAACCAAACCCAGTCTGTTTTGGAAATAGGAAAATGTAAGTGGCCACATGAGCATTAACTTCAGGTCCTCAGTCAACTAATTTCACCCGTATATCCGTTGGATTTGCAGAGATTAAGCAGCAACTCTAAACCATCATTCCTCAATGCAAGGAAATTCTTTCTTCCCGATTTTTTTTTTTCCTTTCTCTGTGCACGTGTGCCTCCCAGAGTCACATTAAGTAGACTGATACTCAAATTACACAGCTATTGTGAAAGAGCTTTGAGCATTTTTTTAGCTGAAAATGCAGTATTAGAGCTTCACTGGTTGCCGTTATGATTGAACTTGTGCTTTTATGAGAATTGGATCCTGTGCATTAAATAGCATAGCCTTTGATATAGAAATATGAGTTTGTAAATGGAAGCTTGCATGCCTTTTATGCCTTTTGTGTGTTGATAGAAAATTCATAACAAATTAGTTAATTAAAAAAAACCAAAGACCTTGTTCAAAACCACACTTTTATCGCTGGGCATGTCTGTGAAATTCAGCAATGCAGAAAATCGGGTGCAGGCTGTTGTGCTTTATTGCGAATGCTGACAGTTGTCTCTGTAATCTGGAACATGGGAAAGGGCAGCTTGACTTTTTCCAGAATCATGTTAACCGTTGATGATTACCATATCTTGCAAACATCTGCATGTGTTGGCTTTGACGTACTTCTCAGAATGAGCACCAGCTTTCTGTTAGATATTTTCTGGCCTTTGGTACACGTTGAAGTTTCTGTTGCTGTCTCTTCTTTCATGTCTTACTGGAACAGTATTCTGTACTACTTGCCCCACCTCTGTGGCGAACAGTCCGTCGTTTCGGTCCTCGTGGGAAGGATTTGGTTTTCTCCAAACCACTCTCTTCTCTCGGCCCCCATCCTTTCTTCTTTCCAGCCTCTGTGGCTTTTGAGAAGGGAGCGCAGCCTTTCGCTGGAGGGTTCATGGTGGATCCATGTAAGAGTCACCACCTGTAGTGTTTACAGGTTGACACGTTGTTTGTGTCACTCACGTATCCATGGTGCTCATCGGAAACATTTCAGGTTTTACGTTCTTGAGCCTATCAAGACCCATCTACTGAAATAATCTCCTTACACTCTCTTACATGTGAGTCATGGCTTGTGACAAGCAGATATCCCATGCAGTGGATCGTTTTCCATTTGCCTCCTTGCAGGTGATTAATAGTCGCTGTGGTAACCATATTGAAAAGTTATTATTTGCCAGCAGTTACCCCACAGTGGTATTAGAAGGTTTCCACTGTTTTCCCTTAACTCAGAATACACAGTATCTGTGGTAACGATGTGGTAATGTTTGGCGAATGTGGACGTTTTTAATTGCTTCAACTGGAGGCCTGGAACGATGTTAGCTCATCAGATCGCATACATAGAAATGAAGCTTGGCCACAGATGAATTCAGGAAAAATGATTGCTCAGTAAAAACTAGAGTTATTCTCTTCAGAATTGAAAATATGTTCCTGCTTTTGTTTTAAATCTAATGTTTATCGCCTCTTCGAGACATTTTTAAACAAGGTTATTCTGGTTGTTTATGCGCTTTGGCTAGGCGGTGGACCGAGAGCGTGTGTAACAAGGTGTATCTGCTGGTCTAGACTTGGTCAGCATCTCTCCGGGTGTGCATTTTGAAAGGTCAGTCAGCTGACTGGAATATTTATTTGGTTTGGTTTTTCCTATAGTGATGTTCACAGCAGCACAGTAAGCTTAGCACAGGGGCCTGCAATACCCTTGGTGCTCCCCTGAGCCCGCACGAAACACCAAACAGTCCATTTTCTGGCCTTGTTCACTACATCCTTGTGATGGGCTTGATACTAGTAAAGTATACTGAATGCTTGTCCTGGTTTGTCAGGGGCATTTGGGGTTTTGTGTCAGAGTACTGCGCTTTGTGGTTGGTTTTAAAGACTTCTGGCTGCAGGACAGACAATAGGTGAGCCTCAGGTAAAGTTCAAATTTATTAATTACTGCTCGTTCTTGTCAGCCAATGATCCATGTTTTTGCAGATGATGTTGGTTGGACTGGTAGCATATTTAATAATTGCTGAAGTTGAAATTAATTCCTATAGAAAGAGGAATAGTATTGATATCCGTTTATTTCACTTGGCATTACCAGATGCTCTACTCGGCATACCCGTTTCTCGGCTCTGTTCATTACTAAAGCAGATAATTGCTTCAGGCAGTCTTGAGTAGAGAGGAACCTAAACATGCTTTTTTCAGGACAAAATACTGCTTCAGTTTCAGTTAGGAGATGATGTTTCCTGATGTGTTTTATTAGAAAAATGGCAGCATCTACAGGCTGAACAGACTAATCCCAAATCAGAGTCTCATTGTAGAGGAGATTCTCAGTCATATTTGATGGATTCCCCACTCTTCTACTTTTTGCAGATGCTAGCTGTTTTCATTTCCAGCTGCATAAAAGTTGCTGCAAATGTATTTTGTGTATTCCTGATATCATTTTTCTATATGAATAATTGCTGGCAGGGGAGGAGGTCCGTGAAGTATCATTTCAGTTACTGGAAATGTTGGAACCCTCAAGCTGTTCAGATATAGCCCCCAAATCTGTGAGACGGTAATACAATTTCCAATCACTTCTGCTTGCAAAATTTGCTGCTTATATATCATTAAACCCTAAGTAGTTTGTTTCTTTCATTCCTTTCTGCTGTTGCAGCTTCAGCTTTTCTTCCCTTTGCCCTCCTCCCAATCCCCTGCCATTATTTTCAGGGCATACAAAAATTAACCCAGCATCATATTTTCCTGAGCTGACTCAGATCCCTGAGTTTGGCAATCATTTGCAAGGCTCTGCTCCAGAGATGCTGAGAGCAGTACCACATTCATGAGTCCTGGATGTTGCTATGGTACTGATACTGAAAAACGAAAAACATAAGAGGGCAGAGGAGCTTGGGAAAATTCGTAGTAGAGTACAAATGCTTTTTAAAATAGATTTTTATCAAAATATAAACTTCAGCATAAATTCAACTCTTCACCTCATTTATCACCTTATACATAACCTGAAATATTGCTGTCTTTGGGACTTATTTTGTCAACCTTTTCCTGAACTGCAGGATTCTGGAGGGCAGGAAATAAGGTCTTTGCTCTCAATGTTCTCACCAAACATGGATAGATATAGGAAGGGTTTCCCTTTACTGCCTATGTACCATGCCAGTTACTTGAAGTGTTGTACAATGTGAATTAACTGTTACAATGAGGTAGATTACAGATTACAGATGTAAAGTTTGAATATCTTTTCCCATAAATTAATTTTTCTGTGGAATGGCTACCAGTTAAGAATTGGAGAACTGGTTTTAATATACATTCAATATGGTAGCGTGACCTAATCTCATTTCATACTGTTAAAAGCTAATAATATCTTAAAATAAGCATCTCTGAAATGCATGTCATCTATATTTAGACTTATGCAAAACTGTGATTTTGTTTGTGTTGGTAGTCATTGTTGACCTTCCAGTGTAACAATAAAACTGAGTGCTCTTGATGATTATAAAACAGTTCCAGAAGCGAGGACCTGAGCAACCTTCTGGCTGGCTTGTTCCAATCACCGGTCCTACACTGCGCTGCTCTGAAAGGACCCAGCCCGTCCTGATGGTTTCTGGCATTGCACAGACAATAAGGACATCTATTAGGAGAAAAGCATAACATGCCCAATAAATAAAAAGAAGAGAGACATTTTCGAAAAGGCTTCAGAGACTTTGGAATTTGTGAGCAATGGCACATTTGCGTTGCCTGGAAGTTGCTATGGGTACTGATGTTGAAAGTCAAACACACAGAGGGCAGACCTTAGGGACGTAAGTCCCATTTAAAATCCTGTAAGAATTAGTGTTCCTTAAATCTGCGTGGATGCTTTTGAAAAATCATCCCTCAAAAGGATTCTTTGCCTAAGTGCTCTCCAGGTTCATCCTGTCAGCAGCACCGCTGTGATTTACCCAGTCCTACTTCTGCCTTCACTTACCCAAAAAAGCATTCCTTCCAAAAGACCTGAAAGCTCCCTGGCTTTCTCTGCCAGCCTTTTGCTTTGCTGCTCTCGTAGCATGGATCAGAGAATTAAATGAAACATATGTTAAGTAGCTATGTGGTTCCTTCTCTCCTTCCCGTTCTTCACATACTATCTGCTAGGACTGTGTCTTTTTGAGGCAGGTGTTTTGTTTTTGTGTGTCTGAAACAACCATCTCGCTGGTGTATTAGCATTGTTGAAGCAGGTAGCAGTTAAGCTGCAGCTGTCTCAAATAGTGCACTCCGCATGTCAACAGCATTGCAAATATTTAATAAACCTGTTAATAATACATTCCAAACCATACTGAGAGGCTGTGGAGATTCATCAGGATTTATGCTACCTGTGGTGCTAACGAATTCAGTTGACATTACACACTGAGACACGCACGTAAGCATGCACTCAATTTAAAAATATATACATAATTTCTGATTTATAACAGCGGTGTTGTACATTAGGAGAGAACATTTTCAAAGGATTATTCTCCTCCTTGAAGGGATAAATTCTCTTGACTTTCAGTCTTGAGCCTTTCTGTATTCTGGCACATGTTGTAATCAACCAGCAGCATATTCTTTTTCACATCATCTTGTTTGGATAGCAGCGGACAGCACAGAATTCATTAAAATCAAACAGCCAAATGCTGATGGAATATAATGAGGCTATGACTCACATGGTGGGTTTCTTCCTGTAAGGTGGGGTATATTGTGTATATGCTAATCTGCGTATGTGTAGAGGAGTTTTGGTGGCTGATTTATGTCTTACTTGGCAAACTGTCTAGGATAAGTATCGTATTCTAAAACCTTGTTAATATAGTTAGAGAAAACAGATTTACTTAGCCTTTGTGGATTTATGCAGCAAGGATATATCCCCCGTGATTTTTTATAAGTGGAATGATTTTACTTTGCCACTCCTTCTGAGCAGACCGAAAGCATTGTGGCCAGACTAGGGCTGCTTTACACCCAAACTGAAGAGACTGTGCTAACAAAGCCAACATGGGTTTCAACTAGTCCAGAATATGAGCAAAGTGAGCTCACTCAGTCTGCAAAATATTCTGGGGCATCCCCAAGCCAGTGTAGCAGTGTTGTGCAGAATGATTTCACTGACATCTTGCTAGAGGTCCATTGCCTCCTGTTAGCTCGTTAAGAGGAGGAACTCAACTGAGTATGGACATGTCACTTGGAAAACATTCCAGGATCCGCTATCGGGATGCTCTGTCTTGACCTACAGCTCAAATAGCCTCATCAGGCGCTGCATCTTTTCAAAGTAAAACAAAAGAAGAGTGTTGGACATTCAGATTGCATAACTAAATGCTGAGAAAAAGGAATTTCAAAAAGTGAGATTGACTGCAGCCCTCTTGTGGTGTATGCTTTTGAGCAAGAGAACAAATGTGTTTTCCAGTCTGCTATTTCCTTTGCTTAGAATGGCAAATTTGAACAATATATTTCATGCTTTTTCCTTTCAAATGAAAGAAAGAAAAGATATGTCAGAATGGAGAGCTTTTACCAGCAGGGCTCTGAGGTGGTTCTGTTATGCAAGAAGCTATGAAGGAGTAAAGCAAGTTCCATAATCTGCAGCGTTCCCTGGACTAGCCCGAGGGGTGAACCTGAGGAAATGAACTGAGTTTCTTCCTATGAGAAAGCTGGAATTTACAAGTATCTGTTTATAATTCCAGAAATGTTGCTTTCATTTTCAAAAGTTTTCAAATTTTTGAAAAATTCTTTTACAGTTGTTATCTTAATATTGTTTTCCCAAAATATTTTGCTATCTAGGAACATGTTCCTAAAGTATTTTCTTTATTTAACAGAAGAGTTGTGGCAAATACAAAAAGATGGAAGTAGTGGAGGTAGTTGCAAGTAAAGGGGGTTTGAAGATGTATACTGACAGCAGATTCTCAAATCTGTATCTTGCAGATACAATAATGTGTTTTATATCTATGAGTAAGCCGGAGTACACTTTATGAAATGGTGCTATATCAAATGGGATATTTGAAAGCGATTACATAATAAGCATCTTCTAGCTCTCAGATTTCAATCTTAAAAAAAACAACCAGCAAACAAAACACAAGGTTTTTTTTTTTAATTTTCAAGTGAGATATTTCTTTGACTTTTGTTACTAAATTCTACTTCTACTTTATGGAGTAGAATTGTCATGTTGCCTTTTCCTTGATGGAATTTGATATGTACATCTGGATTTAGACAAAAATCAAGAGCTGTTATCTTGAAAAGGAATACCAGCATAGTTTTAATCCCAGAAGTATGACACTTCACAAAAATGTTTCTCTGAAAAAAACCCCAACCCACATTAAGAAACCAATTATAAACAAATAAGAACATGAGCAATATGCTGGTCAGGCTTTTGTCACAAGATAAACAAAGGCTATTGAGAACTGCATGTAAAATATATTTTGTCTGCTACTTAGCACGCGCTGTAGCTAAAATGGAAAATTCTGCAGAGCCGAATGATAGCACTAAGTGAATTGGCATTTGCACTTAGTTTTCCAGTGGTTTGGCGGTATTAATAATGCAGCAGAAGGACAGGATATCCTTCAACTAAGTCAGTATGAAAAAAGGTTTTCATTAGCATTACAATGAACTCTGACAACTAGGTATTCTTACTCATTGGAAAAAAAGGTTTGAGGAAGCAAATTTCGTGTTTGAAAATGTTCGGTGAATTTTGGAGAGTATCTAAATGCTACTATTATCAGAAACTGGTTTTAGTATAGTGTAGGGATAAAGTATCTTTCTCAGGCTGTTATTGTAATTCATAAGATGTTATTTTCAGCAGTGTTTATTATATAAAAGAATGTTCAGAACCAGATAAATACACTAGGGAGCCTGGTTAAATAGGAATAAACCAAAGGAGTTACTTAAAGTTACAAGAGAAACAAAATGCTGACATAGATGAGATAAATTATTCTTTCAGTTGTTTTTCCATAATAGTCTACTTTGGTCAAAAACAAAGAGCAGTAACTACTATATTTGTATATTTGTGGGCAAATTTAGATGAAGATCACAAATGTTCTGATTTATCAACCAAGGTAAAATGAGACTGAAGCAATCTGCTCTGGAGGAGCTGATGCTTATCAACAGAACCTTGGAGCTGAGAGAGATTAACTGAAAGCCATCAGATGCAGGTTGATGACAATGAATGAATAGACAAGGAAGCAGATTATAATTGTTGTCACCGCAGACCACAAAGCATTTGTGTTTGTCAGAATGGTCAAATTAGTCCAGCCTTCGAAACAGAGCATGCATTTCTGCTAAAATGGAGATGACCATCTGGCGACCTACAGCAACTTTGGAATTTGCTGCCTTTGCTGGTGTACTCCATCCTGAATGATGTGCTTAGATTTTAGCCTGGTGCCCTGCTACGTCTTTATCAGCCAATAGTATCTCTTAGGTGAATTATTGTACATACTATTACACAGTAGCTCAACATCATCCAAATTCTTAGTCTTTTCCATATACTTGGTTAGAACAGTATCAGCATTTTTTTTGAAGGATCTCCTCCTACACCTCCCTGAAGTAAATACTCCAAATACAATTCCATGTAATCCTTCTTCATAAAATTATTGCGGTTCTGTCCTCTGCACGTCCTGATGCCTGTGCCTCAGATAGGCCTGGAAGAGTATTGTAAGTGGCCTCACCAATTCTGCAGAAGACAGAGGTAATTCCTTAAGGTTCCTTCTCTCTTATGTCACTCCATCCTTGTTTCTGTCTTCTTCTGAGCGCAGAGGGAAGAAACTCCGTCAACTCTGAAGCTCAAGAGAATTAAGAAAACTCAAGCCTTCCTGATTTTGTCTTTTGGATATTTCTTCTTTCTGCTCTCCGTGCACTCTCCACCACAGTCTTGCTCTGGCACTGACTATGGTGCAATTAATTACTCATCATTTCTGTGTATTACGCTTAGCTTGTTCTCCTCTTGAAAGAAACCATAATTTGGATAAGCCCCTCCCTCAAGCATGAAAAATATGATGCTCTGCTGACTTCCCTCAGCAAAGTCACTCCACAGCAGGTGCTTGTCAGAAGGACCCTTCTGCAGCCTCTGTGAGACTTCTCTGTCTACCTCTACCCAGGCAGCCCTAGTTGTGCTGGTGCCTGGCAGTTGCCCAGTACAACCATGTTTGAATCCAGTGTACGATGGATCAGGTTTCTTGCCACACGGTAGACACTTGTGATAGTAACATTTCCAACTCAACATTACTGAGATATATTTGCTTCCTTTTTTCATTCAGTGTAAATAATGCACCCCATATATGACATTTTGAGTGAAAGTCAATTAGCAGGAACACGGGTAAGGTTGGTTGTGTTCAGTAGGCTCCCGTTGTTTACCAACAGAAGCTGGTGGAGGTTACACAGTAGAGGCAGCGTTGGGTTGCTGTGCTTGGCTTTATGAACAGTCGTGAATAATAAGGTCCTTCCTGCCAAACTTGCATTGTGGATGACAGCCGGCCAGCTGGTGGCTCTCAAAGGAATTTGCTTCAGGTGGGTTATGTGCTTGAATGATCCTATCTATCACAGTTGAAGGCAGATCCACGTTGAGTAAAGCTGGTAGAGGATGTGTGAGTACAGCTCAGTGAGGGACAGAAGGTCTGTACCAGAACCTTGAATGGCATGCTGGGCAGAGTGCAGACACCTGGGGTAAGGTGTCCAGCTGTAGCTTTTCCATGAATTTTTTTTGTCTGGGCTTGGAAATAAATGACTGTAACACTAAGTCTGGAAAGGAAGAACAAATAAGCCTCCACTAGCAAACAAACAGCAGGTAGTCATTGTGCTGACCTAAGTTGAAACTTGGTCCAAAGTGTCGAGCCCAAGAGTAGCAGATGTGGGTGGAACTTAATCCCAGAACTGTAAACTGCTTTAAGTATCTTAACAGGAAAGGAAATGGCAAAGTTGTTTTTCAAACCTGTGCCCCAGGTATTGCCATACCTCAGTATTGCTCAGGCTTAGTGTACTGTGAGAATAGAAACATCTTACAGGTTGGGGTTTTTTTTTAATTATAACAGTTCTGTCTTATCTCACCACGAGGTAGAAGTTCCTTTGCAGGAATTTCAGTGGCCTTTAGTGCAAGGTTAGGTTACAGTAACTTTAAGTGTCTGTTTTGGCCTTCAGATCTCTGGCAGAATCCCTCACTTGTTGAAGTCGGTGGAAAATTTCATACTGACTGTACTGGAAAGGGGATTGGATGCATTGTTGCACAAGACAAAAAATTGTATAATGTTTATCTACAAGAATCCTTAAAATCCCAGTATTTCACATAGATATTGATATATGTGTTCTAAATCTCAGTGATGCTTCGGCTGCGTAACTATCTTGTATGTCAGTATGTTGCGATAGGTAGTACGACTTGGAGAAAAAGTAATATAAAGGAGGTGAGAGAAAGTCAGCATTTAGCTGTCTGTGTTGAATGCTCGTTTAACTTGGTTAGACTGGATGCCTACGAGCTGTCTCTTCAGCAACTGAAATGTGCACTCCCTTTAAGTGCAAAACATCAGAAAAAAGTATCAAAACACAGAAGAGGTGAAGATGAGTGGGAAATTGCTACTCATCTGTTGAACGGAAACTTGATGTTAAGTAAGATCTTCTTATGTTTCACTGTTTGAAACACAGTAAGAGTTCCAGGAACTAATTATCCAGCAATGGATGATGACATGGAAATATATTAAATATACATAGATAGCTAACCATGAATACTTCATGCATGCAAAAGAAGAGTCTAGTTATTTTTTATGTAAATTAAGCAACATTGAAAGTGGCAGTATAATAAGCAACAACACTGTTTTGCATTTGAATAGAACAAAGCGGCAAATTCACACTTGCAATAGAGTCTTTCTTCTTAAATTGTCTTTTCCTCCGTAGGTGTTTTAGTGTATGCACAGTAAAACCGTGCTCTTCAATAGGTATCATCTTGTCTAGAGACAATCAGACAAGTTAGCCTTTTAAAAGCTAATTTAAATCTTTGGTAGTTGTCATGTCTGTGTTACTGCTTTTAATGATTAAAGGGACTAGTGTTGCATCAGTGTGATAAACAGGCATAGTTAATGCTAAGATTGTGTAAGGACTAGCTTATTTCCAAAACTTTATGGAAGTCATAAAAAGGGGTGCTCCCCACCAGGAGAGTAAGCTGTCGGGTGCGGGCTGGCCTGGCAGAGGTGAGGATGCTCTAAGTGCAGGTTTAGCTGCACCACGCTGCTTCCTCGGGGGAACAGCTCCAGCATGAATTCGGCCGAGAGGCAGCCTGTTTATCCAGAAGACAGGAAAATCACTTGTGGTCACTGAGTGTAGAAGAAAAACTGAGGGCGAGTGAGGAGAAGGAAGAAGTTGAAAAAGAAGGTGCATTTATCTTTAGCCTTCTGTGGCAGATTGCTTGATAGATGGCAATGCTCATCCTGAGTCTTTATGCACGGTTTATTTGTGCTGCTCGTATTACTTCATTTCAGAATCGTCCATGGATATATAAAAAGTTCAGACCTAGATTATGTATAGTGCTTTTAAAACTCTTTTGGAGCTCTTCTTCTTTGAGGGTGAGGGAGGAGGGTATTAAAGCAATTATTAAATGTATATTACTATGCACTGGTAAACAATCTTCAGAAGCTGTTAAAGAACAGATGCCTTTGGCACGTTTCAATGGTAAGCATATGGCTATTCAATTTTGAAATACAAATCCCAAAGCATTTAGATCAGTGCCTGTCAAATTGTTTGCCATGACAGAGGGTTCAGCTTGGAGCTGCAAATTCACTCCTGTTCCTTCTTTCTAATCTACTCTTGAATTTGATTAGATGAGCCACCACTCAGCTTCCTGTAAGACAGAAGTCCTTAATCTGCAGTAAATGTGCTGCCAGAGGCACGCAGTGCACAATCTTCTACCTCTCTGCTATACAATGCTGTATATTACGAAAGTTTGAGTATCAATGGAATGGCTGAGGACAAGTGTTTGTTAGGAATAATTAAAAAAAATGAGAAGCATCAACTGATAATGCCCAAAATAAGAATATAGTCTTATTGCAAACAGTTTACATGTGCAAAGTTTGTAGATGAGGCTTTAACACTTGAGCTGCAAGTTAAAATGACAAAATCCTGGTGTTTTTTTTCCTTAGCTTGTTTGCAAATCTACAACATTCACATGGACTTCAAGTTTAAAATTAATTAATAATTTTATTTTATAAATGTCTGAGAAACAGAATCAGGAAAATCATAGTGAATTAGCTTTATAGTTGCTAATGACCACTGCTCTTATAAATGGAAAGCTCTAAGACTTGGTCATTGACATTACAAAATTTGAGTCTTCCTTCACAGATCAGGTTTGGGCTCTGTATTTAAAAGCTAATGCAAAACTGAGTATTTGAAGGCCTAATGTATTCTTTAAGGGTGGGGCCAGATTTCTTTATCACCTTCCAGCATCCAGTATCATTGAACCTTAAAAGACAGTTTTATTCCACTTGTTGGGGGACTGGTAATTTTGTTTGGATGAAACCAACGATGAAAGCAAAATGAGAGAGAGGAAAAAACATTATAATGCTTGAAAAATTTTTCAGTCAGAAGTCAGCGAACATCGCAAAGCTGTTTGTGGAATCTTAATTTGGCTTTCTTACATGTATATACGAGATGATCTGGTCTTTAGCTCAATGATTGCCTGCCATTCTCCCCACACGCACGTCCTTGGCATCATTGAGCATTCACTGAAGAAGCAACTTTTAAATATTTTGTTTTCTCCTCATCTTCGGTGTGTGGCCCCAGGGCTTATATGCTGCACTGTTCAAGCTCTTCTCTGAAAACAGCATTTCCATATAAGCATCTCTGCTGCTTGCTGCTCTAGTATTAGAGTGCTTCCTGATCTTGAAGGAATTTATTTTCACTATATCTGTATTTCTCATGCGTGTGGGAAACTGAAGTGCAGCAAGACTAAGGTCAGGTTTACTGCCTGTTTTGAGAGACCTATGGGCTTCTTTTTCAGTCATGGTGCTTTCCATGCAGCTGGGGATGCTCAGCAGCAGTGTAAAACTGACCCTAGAAACTTGCAGTCAGCCAAACCAGAAGATGAGAAGTTTAAGTCTGTTTATGAAATAGGCAGAAATAGCATACGGTTCTCTTGGGTTTGATTTAGCGTTAAGATTGGTTTGAGACTCAACTGCCTAAAGTGGAACTTGTCCTGTGTCCTCCCCCCTGACTCTGTTTTGTTTGTTGCAGACCTTTCTGGTCCTGCAGCAAATGAAGCAAAGCTCCTGCACTCTGTCGTTACACAACCCCGATTCACTGCAAGTTCGAATCCTGGGGTAAAGTAGTATATCATCACGGAACTAAAGATAATATCCATCATATCACAGGCAGAGGCAACCTTAGGTCTGGCATTTTCCTACATCTGAGTATTGAACTTTACAACCTAATGTTCTTTACTACTGAAGTATTTTGTTATGCTACAATGTTTTTAAACACTAAATCAACAGCCGATCACACAACAGATACTGCCGCCATCCCTCCCCAGGCTGGCTTTCTGCTTTGGTTGCCAAATCAGAGCTGTTAAATAGTTGTCCCCTTTGCATTTGAATCGGCTTCCTTCCCCGTGCTGCATGGGTGGTCACACGCAGGAGCGGTGAGGGGACGTAGTGTGGTCATTTGCACAGAGGGAATGGTGCATGAACTGAAGGCTAGAAGTTGGGAATACTCAATAAGGACAGATTCTTCTTAAATTTCAGCTGTAAACTCTATAAAATGTTTGCTGAGCGTGTACAAAATTAAGATTCTTCAAAGGCTCATAGTTGTTGGCCAAATTTGGGATGTTTTCTTGGAAGTTGGCAAAAGACATATTACTGACAGAAACACCATCTCCTGCCAAACTTCAAGTTCCAGTTCCAAGGCTTAGCGATGCTAGTCCTTTCCAAAGAAGAAACCATCTGAATTTTTTTGGGTGACTTTTTAAGTAACAAAAACATTTTTCCATAGCCTCAGTCTTTGATATAGCTGAATTGCTTTAGCTGAAATTGTGGTGCCCCTTCTTCCTTCAAAAAAAAAAAAAAAAGGAATCTGAGGCTGAAAGAGCCTGGAAATTTAAACCACTTCAGTGCAAGTGGTTTAAACTTGACGTTGTACATAGCAATTACAGTAGGGTCTTGTAATGAAAGAGCTCGGAAATTGTAATGTAGAGGTAGTAAGTCTGCTTTATAGTAAAAGAAATTGGCTGTTGTCATCTGAGTTGTTTCATACTAGCATAAAATTGGTGTTCAGGAACTTTATTTTTAGACCAAATAGCCCAAGCTGGACCGGACAACTTGTCCTACTTTGATTTTTGCTTGATCATGAGAATGTGTGATATGTTGGCATTTCACTGTGCAAACTCAATCCAACCATCTAAGGCTGGTTTGTTAGGATATCGTCTTGCAATGTGAAACGTCTTTTCGTGAAAAGAATGCGAAGAATTTTGTTACTAATAACGTCTTACCCTTTATGGGTAAAGTTATTTTGCTCCCTTCCAAGATGAATGCAGCTCTCACCGACTTCAGTGAGAATCTGCTGCTTTTCTGCCTGCCTGCTCTTGCAAGGGACGAATCCTGATTCCTTAGCTGGGGTGAATTAGTTTAGCTCTGCTGAAACACGTAAAGCTTCGCCGGTTTACATCCAGTCAAGTATTTGCATTTCTTTTAACTAGAATGTTTGGGTTTGCACTTGGAAGTTCAGGATTTCATTTCCCGGCTGAACTTTAGTAAAAATAAACCGGGAAGCGGTCCTTAAGTCCGTTTGCTTCTCAACAAGTTGCACAACTGGGGTGGAGGGGACAGGGGTGATTATTAGTCCACCCAAAAGCTTTGTAACCAACCATATAGTTTTATGTGCATGTAAACCAGCAACTGCCACCGGGGAAAAATACAGGAAAAGGATTGTTTTTCAGTGGGAGAATTTTTTTTTTTTATATGATTCACCATTTGGCCTGCGAATCCTTGTGTCGTAGCAGTGGTCGGGGGTGGGGGGGAAGGAGCAGCCCTGCGATGCCAAGGCCAGAGAGTGAGGGAGGTGGATGGAGCTGTTTTATTTTCATGGCAAAGCCAGCTCAAGTGCTGCAGCTTAACGTAAAGCAGCAGGGCAATCAGACCAGTTGACAAAAGAAAATAGTTGATTCTTACAGATATAAATAGGTACCTGACTTGGTTTGCTACATCTGAAAAGAGCACGGGGTGTTGAACTTCTTGACTTTTGTGGGAGGTGGGCACCTGACAAGTCCAGCTCTCCGCAAAACCTCCTCCTTGCACTCATGCATTCCTTGGGCTACAAAAGAAATCGGTAAATCTGGCACGTTGGCCATTTCTGAGATACTGTTCTTTCTTTCTCCAGTTGACCAACATCTCCTGAAATTTGGCATTTGCTGTCTCCTCCTGTATATGGGCAGAGGTTGCGGAGAATTTAATGGTTTATTTGTATTTATCAAGGAAAAAACATGAAATCATTAGAAGTCAGCTTGAATATTAGGTGTCGGACATTGCTGTTCTTAAATTGCTTGCACCTTGTTCATACAATTCATTATAAATATTTAACAAGAAACAGTTAAACTTTTTTTTTCTTGTTAAAGTATCTTTTAGTTTTCTGGGGGTTTTTGTTTTTTTTTTTTTTAAAGCTTAACAAAAGCAGTATGCTTGATATGAAATAAATTCAGTAAAATACTGGTAGCATCCATTTCTAGATTAGTCTCTCTCTTGAAAATGACTGTGTTAGTAATACCAAAAGATAAAAGAGATTTACCATCATTTATAGAGATTCATCACTTGTTTTTGTTTTATGTATGCTCTTTCATATACACATATTACAGATACTTTATGATTTAATTCCTGTTTTGTTTTTTAAACAACAGGATTAAGAACAGAAGAAACTAAATGTTCCACTAAGTGTGGCTGTTATCCTGTATTTAGGATATTTAACTACTTAACTTAAAATTAATAAGCCAGCAGTGGCCCGTGTGTTGTAATGACCATAATAAAGAAATGGTTTTGATAGAATCATGACATGGTTTACGGCGTGTTGTACTTCATGCGAGACAAGGTAATTCTAAAATTGTCAAATATCCTCCTCACCCCAGAAAAAACAAAAACAAACCCTTAGACAGAAACAAAATAACTTTTTTGTGCTTTAATGAGATTGTTTGGTAGTCTTACCAGCAGTTGCAATTTTAGTGATGTTTATGCAAGAGGTTGCATAATGGCAGTTTAACACATGAACACTTTAAAAGGAGCCACCAAAGCTGAACCTCTGGGTGCAGCCAACTTCGTAGAAACAATGGAAGCCCACCTGTCTGCAGGCATGGTCTTGGGAGCAAGTGCCGTTCCTCTCCACCATCCCAAGAACTTAACTAAGCAGAAGTCTTTTCAGGAACTTGTTTTTAAGATTTAAACAGTAATTTTTTGTATCTGTAATACCAAGTCTTTCACCCGTGGTGACTGTTGTTCTGGAAATTTAAGCAAGCAGTTCATTTTGTGCTGACCACTATAGCTTCTCGGGGAACATCTGATGTATTGAAACTCCTGAGGAAATATGCAGTCAGTTGTAATAAGTGAATGTAAAAACAAATGTGTTTTTTTGAAAGACAACAAAAGACAGGCTAACTCATCCTTGTAAAACAGTGATAACCTTTCTTCTCCTCTGAATTTCCAAAAAAAAAGAGCCACTTTTTTGTTTTTCTTTCTTGGCTGGAGCTTGAAATTCAAAGCCTCAGCCAGGGAAGGGTTTCCTTGAAACAATGTCTTTAAAGGTCCATTAATCCATCAGAGGTTTTGATACGGTTTCTTACGTGAAAATTTGTTTGGGAACCTGACTTTTTGCCAATTTCAATTCTGTTTAGCCTCCCGTCCTCTTTTCTCTCTTGTTTTCCTGAAAAGGGAACATATAAGTGTTTGGTTGAGTTAAAGCTTCTATTTGGTGGTTTCTTTAATTAGGTCTCGCTTCCCCTGCTCTCCCGCTCCACCCAGCTTTTTCTTCATGACTCACACTAATTTGTAGATAGTAAAAGTATTGGGATCTACAGATTCTCCCTTCTCCACTCCTGACTATCTTCCAGGAGTGATTTAATGCCGTAATGGAGCGTATCTGTGAGGCCCTCTGCACATTGTGGCTGGGTCTCCACCTCTTAGTAACTCACGTAAAGTCATTTTGGGGGGATTGTTCTGGGGTTTTTTATGCGGCAGTAGTTCTTCCTCCATTCCACTGTAATTTTAAATGCTGAACCAAAGAGATTATAGTCAAAATAAAAAGACAAGGGGCAACAGGCAGAATACTGCAAAGGGATGGGAAAACAGCAAGTCTGTCTGCTCCCTTTGAAGACTTCAGGAAACAGAGCACGGTCTGCTGAAATCGCGGTTGAGAGTTTAGACAGAAATCCCAGCAAAGGATGGGATTTGAGGAGGCATTGTGGAGTAGTGGTGAGGGTCTTTTAAAGGAAAGTAACAAAATCCGATAGTCAGTGCACCTAGTATCCAAACTCCTTCAGAGGCTGCTTCAGCGAGAAACGCAAAAAATAAAGAAATTGTGGAATAACCAGCCCTACTAGGAATCACCTAAAGAAGTAGATGCTCGGAATCTGCTGCTGTGTGCTGCCTAGATCTTTACTGGTTTGCTGCAGAGAGAGACATAGATTTGTACATGTTACAAATCTGTGTTTAGCAAAATTCGCTTTTGTGGGCTGTGGCAGTGAGATCGTGGGCTGACAGACTGGAGGGGCACAGTCTGCAGTGCTGTAGTGTTATGTACCGAGTAAGTGGGAAATGGCTCAGCTTAACAATTGATATTTTCAGTAAAATAGCTGCCAAATGTCTACCAGAGGCTAGTAAAACTATTCATGAGATCCTGAACTATGGGAGCCTTGTGAAATGTTGGTTCTCCCATCACTAATTACAACCCTGTAGCAAAAACGACATATCTGCTTTTTTTTGTGTGTCTGGAGTTTTTACTCTATTCTTTTGTTACCTTAAATGGGACTTCAGTATTCATGTATTGTCTGTTTTTATTCAGTCTTAATTCCTTTGAGTTTAGTTTTTTTGGAGGGTTCCCATTATTGATGCATTGAAGAATATCATGGACAGAGGTTACCAAAAAAGGGTGTGACTTGGGAGTGGAGTAAATTTAGCACATCCACATTTTATTAAATTCATGACTCATAAAATGCTCAATATTTCACAGAATAGCCAACTGACCCTCATTTTGCTTGTGCTGATGGATGTCCTGAAGTTTTGCCAAATACTTTTGGAATTATATCCTCCAGAAAATGTTACTGCCTATTAAAAGCTTGAATGTGACCTTTTCTCCTTTCTCTTTTTTCTGACCCCTATCTCTGGACACATCCCATATTGAAATTCTTTTTCTCCTCTGTCCATTTGGCAGAAGGTTTCCACCTCCTGCGCACCCTCTGTTGTGGTTTAGTAGATGTAAAAATGGACATTTTTGCATGCAGCACCATCTTCAGAGTGACATCTGTCTTTCTATATTATTTTTGTTTCTGCATCTGGACAATCTGATACTTTTATATATGGATATTTGTAACACGCTTCAGCTTCTCAACCAAAAACTGTTTAATTATTAAGGGTTTTTTTTAAATCTTGTTATGAAATGTTCCGTTTCGTTTTGGTTTTTCCCATACAGCTGTTGATATTGTAAACTGCACGTTTGCAGGAATGCATGTGTCTGCAGTATGTGATGCTGTCAGCTTTATAGTAGTTTTTCCTGTTTATGGACTGGAGAACGTTTCAGATGGAGAAGACCAGCTGGAGGGAGAGCAATGTCAGCATACCCTACTGGGATTTTGATCACGCTAAATTCTGTTAATAAAATTCAGGGTCTGTATATCAACATAGAAATGTTATATAAACACTTTTTAGTGAGGACTAAGGGTCTGTGAGACGCAACTTTAAAAGCATTATTGTTTTTTAAATCTTTTCCTTTCAGAACTGTAAAAAAGCTAAGGTTTTCCTAGCATTGCTGGCAGATTTTTAAAAACAAAGGTTTAGGAGTCTTTTTTGGTAAATGTTAGAGGTAATACTTTTAATCATGAGCTAAGCCAAATCTATCAAAATAACCTTTAGTGCTGGTTTTAAAAATTACAGCACTAAAGATAGGTGGGGTTACAGCAAGCTCTGTAGGTAGGTATATGCAGATGTGGTTTCCAAAATGGCTCTGTATATATGCGCTCACCTGACCTGTGTCCTATTACAGCGACCACACGTGCAAACAAAAAGTGACATGGGATTTGTATTCCTCATTCAATAAGCAAATATATATGTGGGGAGAGAAGAGCATGTCATATAATGCTCTGCTCGGTGCTTCTCTTATTCGCTTACCGTCTCAGCAATCACATTTGGCCACTTCATGGCTTCCTCGGCTTGCGCGGAATATGGTTTGTGGGTTGCAGGAAATAAGGAGAAATGAAAGATATAGCTGGCACAGGGAAAATTAATAAGCATACACAGAGGGGTTGTAAACTGTTCAAGGCACTGGTGACTGTGCATATGAATAAACAGGTATGAGGGGTTAAAGGAGGTTCTTTAAATTTTAGATCCTAATCTAGCAATTTCATTTGCGGTCAAGGGACAGCACAAATACACAGGGCAAGCTATGCACATCTGATTTCAGGACTGTTAGTACATTAGGTTTCTGAAAATAAAAATAAAGCAATTTATATGAAACCCAAACAGCATTCTTTATGTAATTCATCTTCTGTGGGCATCTTCTTTCTTTCAGACATGTTGAAACACAATATATTTTTATTAGTTACCCTGTCAACTAAAAAAACATGCTTGATTTTTGTTTTATTGTATTTTTTCTCCAAATGTATTTTGCACATTTAATAGCATGCTGTCAGTAGTCACTTTCTGTCCAATTTGAATCCTTTTTTACTCTAAAGCTACAGGAATAAAAAGGTTCAACTTGCTTTTTTTAAGACATGTAGATATACAGAAAGAGCTACATATATATGTAGTTTTTCAGGTCAGGAGTTGATATCTTTGATTGTAAATTTTAAAAACTCAAGCTGCATTCTTTTTTAGTTCTCTAATTTTAGGCTCTAATTGAGTAGGTTTTTGGTTTATGGAAAAAATATTTCCAGAATGCCAGAGTATTTGTCAGTGCTTTTCTCTCTAAAACAAAATCAGTTATCTTTTTCTGTAGAGGCTGGATCGGGGTCTTTTTCACACACGGGACATGCAGTGCTATAATGTAGTTAAGGAATGCAGATTTTTGACCTAACCAAATACAACTCAAATCATCTTTATTTCAGATGCCTGCATTTTTTTTTTTTTCCAAATTGCCCTTTTCCTTTCTGTTTTGGAATGGCATATAAAAATAACTCTTGTGAAATGTTGTTTGATTTCCTCTCTAAATGTATGAGGTTAACATTTAGTTGCAATTATATGCATGAAACAAGAAGTGAACATACCATTTAGTTGTGTGATTGTGTTTCCACTTAAGAAATGGAAAAGTACAAACTCAAGTTCTGTTTGAATAAGGGGTCCTTAAACTCTCGATTACTTTAGTTAAGCAACAGAAAAAAAGTGGATCTACTACACATTTTCAGAAGCAGGCAGTGAAACACCACAGAAACTATTTAAAAATCTGAACCAAGCTTTCCAGCAACCAGCCTGAGTATTTTTAAAGGTAAGTTGTGTCCTCTGTCCTAGTAAGAGCCTCCCCGGAACCCACTGGATTGTTCTGAGATTCATCCATAAAACTGAAAGTTGTTGTAATGAATTGCGTTATAATAACCTTCTGCAGGTCCCAACCAGGACCAAAATGTTTGATTCATATCTGCCAAACATAGTGAACACATGATAAACATGCAAAAAGATAGGAATCCTTCCTAAAAGAAAAATGTTCTCGTACACAATTTTGCTCATTTTGCGTGTGGTGGGAGTATTCCCAAAATGCAAGATGAAATATCTTTGAGCTTTTTACACTTTGGAGATTAGGGTGGTGGGTGGGAGAGGGGGGACTGAGGTAATTCACGTGCAGTGTTGCCAGTAATGTGCCTGCCATGCAGTTGACTACAGTAAGCAGTTCTTGGCAGATTACATTTATGTGTGTGAGTCACATCATTTAGAATAAAGAATCCTATGTGTAACTTAGGATGGAAATTCTAGATGCGTTTCATAAAGGCAGAAAAGATAATTAGACAGGTTGAAGCATGCATGTTTTTTGCACGCGTTGGGTCTGGAGAAAATAATCCTCCTGTCTCCTAAAAAAACCCTATAAATTCCAAATATTAAGTGCACAAACTACAACCTTGTTTTGAGAAAATGCATTAACCATCATTTATAAATACTTTTTTTGTAACTGTAACAAAAGTCATAAAGAGAGTGTCTGTGTCTAGTTCAGGGCTGTCGTTTTCATGCCCCTTTGACTGCGAATCTCTCTATTTCTTTGGCTGAACCAGGTTCTTCGCAGGGATGTTTACTCAGAGTTTTATTACTGAATAGGTACGTGCCTCACATGGTTTCTTATAAACAGCCCTAGGTGGGTTTCAGAGTTACTGTATCTGTCTCTGCAAGGAATTCTTTGGTCAAGCGCTTTGCCATCTGTAAAGCAGTATAAAGGCAGGGAAGCAAGACTGAAGGACCAGGCAAAGCAGGGGTTTTGTCTTAGGTGCAATATTTGAGGCACTGTGGGTTATTTCTATTTTTTTTTTTTTTCCCAAAATGTCTTTACTTGTTTTCAACAATGTTTCCTGTAACTGAAGTAATTATGTTGCAACAAGCATTAGCACAGTTTGATCTGTCAGTTTACAAACGTATGTATTGAGCATTCAGCAGAAATTCTTATTTTGAAACTGAAAAGCACTGGGAGCCTGAGATGTGCTGTTTACTAAAGACAGTATCAGCTTAATATGTCATAGAAGTAGCTTTAAGCATCTTGCACTGTAATAAGAAGATACAAGTTTTGTCAATTCCTCCTCAGTTAACGTCATAATGAAAGAGCTGTGTGACTGATGGGAGGCAGGAAACACCTTGGAGAAACTACTGTACTGAAACGTAGAACCTCAGTTTGAGGAAAAAGAAACAAAGAAAACCCCTCCAAACCCAAAATTGTAAGCTGCAGTCAGTTCTGGCTTTTTTTTTCTGCTAGTTGAGAGGAATTAAAAACCTAAGGAACTATTCCACTTGTTTTTCTTTTTCTTTTTTTTTTTTTTGAAGATGGGCTCTGCAAAATTCAAATATCCAGGAGTTTAGGGCTATACACATCTAGAGGTGGCGGTGTAGCCCAGTCTTTGTTCTGTTCTCTCCTCGAGGCACTGCACCATTTCTTGAGTATCTCCTGTTGACAGCAGGAAGACGTTTGTGTGTGAATGGGTCAGAGCTGAGCGCTGACTGGTGGCAGAGGGTGACATGTAGTGTGGTTTTCTTCCTCCCTGGAAGTTTTTAATTTCAGGAGTCTGCTGAACTTGTTGCTACTTTAGATAAATGAATGCATAAGGATACTGGGGGAGGGATTAAAAAGTGCTGAAAACTACAGTTTTAGCACAACTTGGGTACAACATTGCTTCTTTCTTCTCACCTAGCTTGGAGTTGTTTATGATGAAGCTTGTGAGGCACGTACCTGTTCCATAATCTAAACGCTTTCATGTTTTGTCAGTGGTGAAGAAATTTGGGTCTGAATGGCAGCGATGTGTCTAGCTGATGGGCAGAGGGCATTTATCTGCCGGAATGGAGTAAGTGCCTATACCTCTGGAGGGAGGCGGGAGGGTGTGCCGCTCACTTCTGTTGGAGTTTGTAGCTCAGAGGTCCTCTTGGGTCCTTCACCGTTTCAGAAAATGAACAGCTGTGGTTCCATGCCTTTGTTTTTTCCATCTGTTGCTAGCCAGGAATTTGTGAACATCCTTCTCGGATGTGGATCTCGCTGAGGTTATTCATGTCTTTGTCACCTCCCAGGCTGAAATACTGCAATCCATACTTGGAGGAAATGTTCATAAGCCTCCAGAGCATTTAGCTGGTGCGTAGAAAGCAGTGGCATACTTCCTGAGTGGGTTTAATCACCATGGGCTTGATTTTTTCAGATAGCTTTGAGCCCTTTAACTCTGTAATGAATTTGCTGAAAGCTGCAGGTGTGTTGTATCTCTGAAAATCAGGTCTTGGGAACACACTGAGCTCATGTCTGTTACTCTCCTCTGGCTACCTAACTTGTTCCAGATGCTGTTCTAGGCAATAGCAACTAATAGAGGAAAATGCTACTCTAGGCAGTGGTAGAATAATGGAGAAAAAATGTTCCAACCCTTGGCCCAGAATTCATATGAATTGCAGGAGGACGCTGTGTTCTTTGTAATCTTGTTTTTGCATCTCACCAACACAACAGATGTGAGCTGCAGGTTGGGTCTTCTGCCGTAAGAAGAGAAGCCTACACCCACATCTTGGATGGGTGGGGGAAGCAGAGAGCACTTATCCTCTTTGGTGGATGAAGGAAGACGTTTCTAATCTGAAAGCACACTGTGTGTATAGTATCTATCCGGATGAGTTCTCATGACTCTGCCACCTCGCAGCGGGAATACCCGTGTCCCACTTCCATCAGTAGTCAGGGGTTCAGGTTCCCCAGCAACACCAGTACCAGCTCGGCTCTTTGGCAGGGTTAGCTTCTGCCGGCTCTGTGTGCTGAAAGGGCGCACTGCGGGATCGGGGTGGGGGGGCAATGGGAGCGTGCGGTATAGGGCAGGAGACGACAAGATCACCCCCCTTTCAGCAGGGGTAGTACTGCATTGGTTTAGCTGTTATCACCTGTGTCCTAAGAATAAAAGTGGCTTAAAACCTCTTTTTGGAGAGAAAGGTGTTTGCTCTCACGCTGAACAGGCTACATTTCTGTTTTGGTAGCGTACTGAACAGGCACATTTCTATCTAGCCCTCTGTCCGGGAGAGTTGTCTCAACAATTCAAGTAGTGCAAGCATTGGATCAGAAGGCTCCATATTCAAGGTTGTCCCAGGGGCCAGACAGCAGTCCTGAGCTCAGATGTGTTTATTTGCCCATAGGAACATGGGTCGTTCTGCTGATGATACAAGAGCATCTCAAATACATGTCTGCCAGCTGTTCCTCCTGCTTCAAGCAGTCTCTTCCCCTGCATCTGAGTTCCCATGGCAGGGCATGGTGCATGTTTCATGAAGTCCTTCCAAGCCATCTCTCTGTGCCTCATACCTAGTAAGATCTTAAACAGAAAGAGCCTTCTGGAAATCTCCACCTTGGCAGCCAGGAACATCACCTGGCCATGCTGTGGAGGGGTCAGGGATACCTTCAAGCATGGTATTACCGTTAGATTACCAGCAGGGACATTCTTTAAACCTAGTTACTGAATCCTCAGATGTAATCCGTGTGTGACAGCCCTTGTTCCAAGGGGACAAGAAAAAAAAAAGGGGGGGAGGGGGAATACAAATATAGATATTGCATCCAAAGGTGCATCTTGCCTGGAAAGCTGATGTCTATAAAAGGCTTACAAGCAGTCTGCTAAAACTAGTAAACATTAGTAACCCCATCTTGCAGAGGAACAAGGGGTTTTCCATAGCGGTGGTTTCCTGCGTAGTTTTCAGATTTTAAAAAAAGCAAAGAGCTATTGATGGGATACTTTTCTTTTTTCTTGTTATGAACCTACAAAGATGTATGTTATAATGGACAAAATAGAGGATGTTGTGTAAAGGGGCTAAAACAAATCCCCTCGTTGCTGTTCTTTTGCTCTAGATTACAGACTCAGGAGCAGAGCTGAGTTGGAAGGTCAGACAATTTATTTTCTGTATTTCTCCAGCCCTGCTCCAATCTCTAGTGCTGATCAATTATAACAGCAGCAGCAGATTGCATGTCAGGACATCTTATGAAGTGAGAAATTAGGACTGCTGAAGACTACTTCACAAATGTGTGAACCCAGGAGTGAAGTGAGAATTAGACTTAAATAATATGTATAGTGTTATGAACTAAGCTGAGCTTTGGGCTTGTTTCTGTTTTGTTGGTTTTTTTTTTTTTAATTTCTTTTTTAATATTGTAACATGGGGTAAAAGTGAAACAGTAATAAAGTTATTCGGAGGATTTCACAGGAATCCTGAGGATATATCCCCAGCACGATGCTTGTCTCATTCTCTAGGTAGAAATATGGTGTTTAAAGCAAACCAAATATTGATTCATTCCTCTAATAAGAAATAATGAAGAATATTTATACATGTCTGTTCACGATATATATATATTTGAGACAGAAAATGAAATGCTGCTCTCTCAGCGGCATTTAGGAACATGGAATTTATGATGTGTTGCAGTTCCTTGTTGTGTTTCTTGTGTATTGTGTTTCACAATATATGGTGGTCTCGCATTTCCATCACAGTACCTTAATGTCTGACACGCCTCTGGTGCCAAAACATCACACTGTGGGTTATCCACAGGCTACACTGGATTTATGATTTCCTACTTCACCTTTGTATTCCAGAATGTTTTCTCTGTCTTGATAGATAAACGAGCACATCTTGCAGTAAAAATTTTATATGGGAATTCCTGAAGCACCTAGTACAAAAGCTGCGGCATGCTATACAATTAATGATAGAACTTTGGCTTTGCATTTATGTTGAATTGTGAAATGAAGACTGAAATCCCTTTTCTTAACATAAAATATTTTAAATCAAGCATTTATTATGCGTCGATTTGATAAGGCTACTTACCAGCCTAGACATGTTTGCACACAGCAGTATCTTCTCATTTAAATTCAATCACAGTCACAAAACAAGCCTGGCTTAGACTAGCTGAAGATATAAACTTCATTTTCATCTCATTAGGCCACCTGGAAGCAGCAATCAGCGAGTAGTCCTGACGTCAATGGTCTCTCTACTTCATTAAAATGTTAATTTCATGGCTTTAATTCCCTTTGTAAAACGTGCTGCTGCAGGACACTATATGCAGATTTATTCTGAAGTAGACAAATCTGCATGCCATATTCCTTTTTTAGTGCCTTAGGTTCCTTTGGATTTTTATTTTTAGCCATTCCTATTTTTATAAACTGCTGTGAAAAGATGATCACCATAACAACCAGAAAGTAAATATTTTCTTAAAACCGCCCTTTGAGAATGTATACTTAAGAATCAGGAATTCAGGGCATCATGCATTTAGTGGTATTTTGCTCTGCTGTTCCCTTTTTCAGTATTCAAAAATGAGACAGGTATTGTTACTGGCTAACAATTTCAGACAGTAGATCATGAAGGGAAAGCATCATGTTTAGGAAATCAGAATCAGCTACATAGATCAGCTGTAGTGTCAACATTTTCAGTTAAGGTCCTGCTGATGTCAGGACAAAACGATGGGCTTTTCATCAATTTTAGAGTCCTTCCTTGATAATACGTACTTCCTCAGCATTTAGTCATCTTCATGTTGCTTTAGGGGATGCATTTCTGGTTTTATAGCATACTTCAAAATTGTACATCATAGATCGAGTTCAGCCATTGGTAGCAGAAGTATGTCTTCAATACGGGAAAACAAGAGAAGGTAATTGTTCATCTCGTCTTTTCCCCTTTTACTGTATACAATTCTTTTTTAAGAGTCTGACTACTATTCTGTATTTTTCAAAGTGCTATATGAACTCTAATTATGTTTTTGTATGCCTGTGCGATCTATAGATACTTCTATTGCAGATGGTAAAACCGAAGTGCAGGGTTTGGACTTCTCAGGACCCAGCACTGGTGACTGAGCTGCCTGGCTGGGGAATACTGTGCTCAGCTGGGTGGCTCTGAGGACACGCTTGGGTCTGGGCTGCTGGCAAGACTCAGCAATAGGTCTTCCCACTCTGCCCTTGCGGATACTGTCACTATAGGCTCTGTACAAGTCCCACTGAGCCCCCACTGCCAGGTGGTACCAAGGCCTTTCTGGGAAGAACCCTGGGTAACGTATATACCCTGCCTGATGTTAACCTGGCTGGAGGTGACAAAGACCACCAAGTTCCAATCCAGCAAATAAGGGAGGTGGTTTTTTTTCCTAAGCACTGGACGCGTCTACAATTTTCCCTCCAGGAATCCCAGTGGGATTTTCCTGCAGCTAGCCCCAGGAGGATGCTCCTGGTAAGTAACTAGGAACAGGTAGTTCATTTGGCCCCATGCCTGCCCTGGGACTGCTAGGAGAGCAGTGTAGATGCAGCTGTATCAGTCCACTACCATGTACATCTCTGCCAGTTGTCTTGCAGGCGTGTAGCTCAGGGAGCGAGATAGAAATGTGCCCTGTAACACTAACTGAGAAGTAGACAAAATAGCTTTAAAGATGTGAATACAGTAAGGTTAGACAGCCTTCCAGACCTCCATCAGTTTCCTATTTCAGATTAGGTAAGATAATTTACCAATGAGTCTAAAAACACATTGGTACCTATTTTGTCACTCTTAGTGTCAAGGGAGAAGTTTTTTGAAAGTCAGTGAAGACGGATGGACAGTAGCCAATTCATTTCCATTTTGAGGCTCTTGCCTACGTTATTTCATCACAGGCAGCGCCATAACTCAATGTACTAGTCTATTTAAAATGCCAAAGTGTGCCAGAGTTTTACTCTATGGATAGAATTATTCATTCATGTCTGCAGTTGGTGAGAGTGGAGTGATACTATGACGACTTCTCAGATCACAGACTGATCTAGAAAAATATTCCATTTTGTAACCTCTGTGAGACATTAGCTGGTATTGCAGCAGCATATTCACTCTTCTCACACTGTGTTTTGATTTGACGTACAATATATCTTATAAACTCATCAAAGAATTTGCCACCTTGGTGTGCAGTCCACTTAAACATGAGTTACTACAGGTGTCTGAACAGAAGTTGTTAGTTTGACGAATGCATTGTTTTGTCAGCCTTGACATTGGAAAGGCCTTTTCTACGATAGAGCAACATGGTTAAAGTTGCTGGCATCACTTCATGAACTTACGACTGTAGGTTGACGTGGCTTTGCGAGAATAAAAATAAGCAATCTTACTTTTTGGTTTGCATTTCTTTTGCCTCAGTCACTAATTATGTGTAGTTCCAGAGATATTCATGCTATAATTGCTATTGTTTAGTTTGTTTACTTGTTTTTAATGCTCTCAGAAGCAGGGCAGATGGAAGAGCTGGTGGAGTTAGTTTGTGTCAACATTGCTTAGGCAGAAAACATTCTGAGATGAGTGGTGGACTTTGGGTTTCAGCATTTGTCATGTTTTCCATGTTTCAAAAAGTATAGCAAAGCTGCTGAAGTTCTCCTTTTCTTGTGTTTGCCCACGGAGAAAAAGGTTTGTACCAGAACTACTTCTTAGAGCTAAACAGTCTTTGAACTCAGCCAAGCTACACTGGACTTCTCATCGCCCCATCGTTTATTTGTGAATGACCAACTGGCAGCTTATCTTTCTCCAGCTCTTGAAAAGTCTAACTTTAACTGTTCCTCAGATGAGAGATTATGCTCTTCAGATAAACTTGAACTCTCTCACTGCCTTTGTTGACCTGCCATGTGAACCAGCGGCAACTTCTTTGTTCCCGCTTCTAAGGACAGCCTTTTTCCTTCCCACTGGGATGGAAAATGGGAGATATCCTGGCTGATGAAGACGTTGTGCTGTACCATGGCAAAGCCTTCCTGAAGGCAGTTCAGGACTTTCCACGACCCCTGGGCCAGGTTTCTTCCCTGATTTTCATTCCTCCAGAGCAGAGGTGTTGGTGCATTTACTGGTGGTCAGGAGGGCTCCTGTCCTTTCCCTCCTGGCTGAAGCTCTCCACAGTTGTTTGTGTCCATAGACCAAACATGAGTGAGAATAGTGAGAATAGACTCTCCTAAAGTCTGTGCAGATGGTGTCTAGCTTGTTGATGGCCATTGAGCCAAAATGTTGAGACTAGCGATGCTGGATGTTGACTGTAGTGAACTGTGTTATGTACACTTGGGGGAAAATACCAAGGTACTACAGAGGAACATGGAGTTTTCTGGGATGTGCTACTGATAGGCATTTTCCAGTCTCTGGTTGCTATCCCTGTACACCTCAGGATCTCCAGTGGAGGAGGTTGTGGAATGAGAACTACACGATGTCTTTTGTGCTTTAAATGGTAAGCCCTGGGGGGAGCAACACACCAAGATATTGTTCAGATGGTCTTGAGGGAAAGTGTTTCTGAACTCAAATGTGTTAGATATAGCAAAGTGTATTTATGGAAAACAATGCTTAAAAGGATTTTCTGCTATGACAAATAGTTTCTCCCCTTAATTAAGCATTGTCCTCTCAATGCACTGTGTGAAATTTAGGGGGCTTCGTTTTTCCCGAGTTAAAATATTTAAGGAAAACAATTGTGTGCTGACAACAATGGAGTTTTTAACTTGCAGTCGATTTGTTTCTGTAATTCCTATGAAATAAATTGAACTGCCTAAGTTGATTTTATTCATTGTGGTTTAGTTATGTACATACTCATATTTGTGACAAAAAGCGATGTTAAAAACATTAGTAATGACTGCGCTCAGAGCTTTCTAGCACACAGTGCCAATGGGGTTAAATGTTCCGCCGGAGTGCAGAGATGGAAGTTTATAGCAGATATTTTCAGGAAACCAATTTTAGACTTCTGTTCAGAGAGGCCTGCACAACAAGGATTTACAACGTTTTCTCATCTGTGACTTCAGCTGCCAGCATGGGATTGCCTGCTGATCTGTGTAAAAAACCGGCAGAGCACTGCAACCCATGTCTCTAACGCGAAGGTACAATGCATAGATTATGAGCCTAAAGCTGGTCTTATTTGCCTTGAGCAGCGCGATGCATTCGGCTCAGTGTTGGGCCGTTGTGTACCTGGGATAAGTGGTTACTCTCAACCTCGTTCTTGCAATACTGAGACCAGATCTGAAGATGAACCACTGGCCCGTATCTGACTCTTTTGCTGTCCTTGAGGTAGGAATTCAGTTTTTACTTCTCGGACTGGCAGACTGAGAGCATCACACATGTGGAAGTACAAGATGGATGCGCAGAATTCCGCTTCCATCTGGGCGCGGGAATGACTGTTTAGGCACTCTCAGCAGTCTTTGCTGAGTCTTTCATTCAAATGATTGACTTTAGTATAATTTTTCTAAGCATCCCTATGAACAGCAGTAGTTGGAACAAAAACATTAGCAAATCATTTTATTTCTAGAGGCAGATCTTTTTGCTGCTGTGCATTTAAAATTATTGCAATCCCTCATTCGTCTGCAAGGCCATGATGCAGTGTTTTCACACATGCTTTGTAACATCCCTTTTTCTTTTCCATGGCACTGTCATGACAGCTTCTGTTGGTACAGCCATTCTCACATCACCAATTAAACATCACTGAGCTGGAGCTAAGGGCATTGATTGGTGGTTCCAGAAGCCACTGTTGGAGGAAGCTTATCTGCTCCTGGACCTCCCCGTGTCTCTCTTCTGCAGGGCATCTCAGGGTGGAGGGACAGCTCCTTTCCATGCTTCGTTTTTCCTAGCACTTCACCAGTGAAGGGAGGAAAACGTTGAGGGTCAGCACAGCGCTGTTTGCATTGACACTGTAAAAGTGTGATGCAGGATAAGCAGTGCGTGTCCTTCACCTTGGTTTGAATGAATGAGGGGGAGTAGCAGCTAATCCATCTTACTGGGGGGACCACCACCCCAGTGCCATCAGGATGCAAACAGGAGGATGTTTGGTTTTACAGTAAGAATTACTTGAGCAGCTTGCTTTGTTTTATACTGGGAAAGAAAAACAGGAGACATTCAGTTACGTGCCATGGGAACCTACCTGTAGGGCCATGCCTTCTTAAAGAAATGCATCCTGATTGAGGGCAGTCAGTGGTACCCAAGGGCTGCAGGTAGGAAGGTCTGGAGGGGGTTTGCGCTGGTTGCTCTGCCCTAGCTGCTCTCCTTCTGTAGCGGCTGGGAGGGCAGCGTGTGGGCTATGTGAGGTTTCTCTGCATGAGGAGGATCCAAAGACCGTCAGACTCTTCAACTTTATGGCTTCTTTCCACCAGCGGAGCTCCACCAAGTAGCTGCAGTAGGGTTTGGGTCTGATCCCATGTCGTTACGGAGGAAAGGAACTATATAATCATCATCTTTTTTAGAAATTTTAACCACAGCCTGTGGAGGGATGGCAGTGCTTTATCTGACAAATATGTCATTGTCTTTCATCAGCTGATTATAATCATCTTAGAAGTTCCAGTGTGCCTGGTTTTCCCTATTCTTTTTTACTATTGTGTTTTGTTTAACTTTCCCTAATGAGCCCAGTGAAAAGCAATTGTTCTAAATAAATCATGTGCGCTACAAAGCAGTATATCACAATTAGGTTTCCATTATACTTTAATTAGGCATTCCATTATTAAATTGATGTCTTCGGCTTCTTCCAGGTCTCAGACTAATCCTGAAACAAATTCCTCTTTGTGGATAAATATTAGTCAGTCGTAATTAAAGAGTATTCATTGGAGTTGCGGCTTTTCATTAAATCCCTTTCTGATTAAGATGGCTCCCCCAAGTACTGGGCTGATTAAATTTAATAAGATTTGTCCACTTGTGTGTATCATGGTCTGGTAGAAACTGTTTTAGCACCAGGGGATTGGGAACAATAAGTTCCTGCCTTGTTGCAGGCAGGCGTGGGTCTGAATGCTGGTTATGTGCCGTGCTGTACGCTCTCGTGTCAGGGGGCTCCACGATTCGCGTGGTCGGTCAGCGGAGGGGAAAAACAACATGGAAATGGAATTGGTAGTGTTAGAGTTGAATATCAAAGGGTTAAGTTGCATCTTAGAGGGTTACAGTAAAGAATGGAAGATTAAAGTATGTCAGAGGCTCTGTTAGTTGACTAATTCATAACCAGGGCTTTGCTGCTTAGTTGAAGCCCGAGTGCTTCCGTGCCCCAAACTGATTTCACCCAGTGAGATGTATAGATGAGCGTGTTTCTATGTAAATATGCCTCAGCTGTGAATTCAGATAATAAAACAGACGTTCTTGACAGAAGTTCTTCTAATGGCAGAGTATGAAATGTTTTCAGAGCAAAATCTTTGTCCTGGATTTAAAACACAGTGGAGCGAAAGCATAATGTGGCTTTAGTGTATATATCCATCAGAGAGAAGTTATAAGCCTCACCATTTTCTGTGTGCTGAAATAATGCCTTCTTGTCAGGCCGCTGGTGCTGTTCTGCATTCCTCTTGCTTTGTACACAGAAATGAAAACAAACCACTGTGACCAAGAATGGCAATAGCACAAATCGGCGAGGCATGAAATGCAAGAGATCGGCTCAGGACGTCTGCGGAAGCACTCCATCCAAATATTTGAGGTGGCTGCTAGCAGGTGTTTTTTCAACATCTAGTTCATACTCTATTTTTGGTGCAGGGTACATTTTCATCTAGCGTTTTCGTTTGGTACGGGCTGTATTTGTAATATCGAATCTCTCGGAAGTTTGAATGTGTTTTCAGTTTCTTCTCGTGCATCCCAAACATAATGGTACCAGGTATGTCATCCAGCCCGTCTTTTGTATTGCAAGGAATCCAAGTTGACCCCTAATTCCAGATTGCCCTTCCTGGGGCTGCGGAATGCTGCACTAGCCATGAGACAATAGCCTGGGACAGTTTGAAGAGGGCAGGGTTACAAACCAGTGTCAGGGCGCTGAGCAGCTAAACAGTACTCTCTAGCGGTTGACTTTGGGTAGTGATAAGAACAGATCGCAAAGTGCACGAAATTAACATAAGGTTATTCATCTGTAGCCATTAAAAAAAAAGGAATAAAAATAGAATAACGCGAGGAAAGGAAGGTGAACTTTATATTTGAATTGTAGAAAAGAATGGATATAATGTACTAGAAGTCAAGAATAAAATCTCTTTTCTTTACTAGCTGTTGTTTATTTACTTACTGCTCCTGTTGCAATACCATGTTGGATGGTGTTGTGCTATTCATAGCACCGTCCTTCTGTTGGCATGAACTAAGGGCTGGTGGAAAGTGAAAAGTCCACGGTGCTTCTGAGGAGATAGGATGCACTTTGATCAGTTGATTACCGAGTGAAAATTGCCACAACTGCTTCCTCCTGAATATCTGTGGGGAATTATTTTTCTCTGCTCCTCACAGTGTCTCACACAAGCTTTGTAGTGACTTCACAAAAGACAATACTCAAAATAAGTTGCATGCTCAATCTGCAGATCGGCTGAGGTCTAATGTTGCTCTGTCTAAAACAATTTGAAAATGATTAAAAGCAATGAGAAAATGATGAGAAAATTCCTACCCTACATCCTGGAAAATCCTAACACTATTAAAAAAAAAAAAAAAAGAGGTATTTGAAAAGAGTATAAGCAATGGTTTTGGAAGAATTGGGGGGAAATAAATAACATTTAATAGAATGAACAAGGAGATTGTGAAGGGTAGCCACTTTAATGCTTGCATTTTAATTGGGGTGCTGAAAGCTTAACATATGCTTTTGTGCTACGACATGGCAGTTCATACATACTGCTACTCCTTAGATCTTCAAAAATGTAGCACTTTTCCAGAAATTCCAGGTTTTAAGCCAGCTGCGTTGTTTACCTAGCAGTAATATCCTGCAATGTTGAGCATCATTGGTATGGCAGTTATGTATGTAAACTGTTCCAGAGTGTTTTGCTTTCCTGTTAACTCAGTGAGGCCAGTCAGAAATGACAGTGGAAACTGCAGATGCAACAGCTGAATTCTGGCAGAACTGGATTACCTTGAATAGGGATCTGTTTTTCTCTTGTAGAGATTGATGCTTAATTCCATCTGCATTGGAGAGAGATTGTTCATCCAGGCGGAGAGCAAAGAAATGCACATGGGTGGATTACTTCTTTCTCAGATTCCCGGTGGTTTCAAATGCTCAACAAGTAACAGAGGAATTAGGTGGATAGTCTGTTACATTAAAAGAAAAGAATGAGCTTCAGCTGCTTATACATGCTGTATGTGTGTGTGTGCATGTATGATTTATTTTAAGGATATTTGGTATCTTACTTTTGCTTAATTGTTGTGATACTTAGCTTTGCAGAAATGGATGACTAGTTTAGCTTTCTTTATAAAAGTTTTAAAAAATCAGCCATTTCCTAATTTATGTACGTTTGCCTGTCTAGAAAGTCATCTTATCATGACAAGGTAGAGTACATGTGTTGCTTTTTAAAAGGGTTTCACTGCAGTATAGTAAATTATCTTTATGTCAAGTGTAATTGTGATTCTCGTCTGAATTCATTGGCTGTTTGCCAGGAAATTCACTTTAGAGTTTAGTGGAGTTGGAGAGTCACATACCAGTGCTTCACTGTCTGTCTGTTATATGAAATATCATTTTTCTGTATGAATAAGTAGTAGTGTACTAGAAGCCTAGAAACTATGTTTTCTCCTTCCTAACATGTAACATACCTATGAAAACCAAATCCCATACGTGTATGTAGAGCAGACCTGTAGTGTGGGAGGCCAGGAGCGAGCAGATATGCAGGCAGGGGAATAAACATGGCATTTTTTGTTATCTGGATTTGATAAATATAGTTTGGGAATGATAGAGTAAAGACCTGCGAGTCAGTTATGCCTGGTCATCCCTAGTGACTGGAAATAACTTGTTATTCCAACCCTTTTATCCTTTCGCTCCACATATTTTTGTATTTTATTTATAGCTCAACCAGCTTTTGCGTTGCGATTTGTAAAATAACCCTTCAGAGCCGGGGAGGGAAGGCCGGAGGGCAACAGCCTCCGGGTGGTCTTGCAGATGGAGCCACTGGCTCGGCGCGTTCCCCATCGCCATGGCCGGGTCCCCCCTCTCCCCTGCACACCCTTCTCCATCCGCTGCTCTGAGATTCCTCTTTTAAATGAGCAAATTGAAGGCATTAGTGTGTTTGTGTTGACAGCGGTGCCCAGGAGCCACGTGTGGTGTTGTGGACAAGCTGGCTGAGGCTTTGATAGCAGCTGGGTCGGAGGGCCCACAGCCGGGGAGGTGGCAAGATAGACTTGGGTCTGGAAAGCCTTAATGGAGGTTGTTAAGTGTCGTGAAGTGCTTGAAATCCAGCACCACAACCCATACTTGTATTTTGCCCATGAAGCGCAGCTGTGCAAACAATAAATGCAGTAATTATGAGCTAAATCTTCTGCATTTCACTTCGGCTTGACGCATGCCTAAGTACTTTCGTACAGTTTAATCCACGAACTAAGAATCAGTTTAGCATGTGGTACACCTTAACTTGCAGACCAGGATAATATACTTCTTGATCTGCTCTTAGCTTTCCCACAGCACTGACTTCTCATACCGTGACTGAACTACACCGTGTCTTCCTTCTTGTAGTCGCCGTGATCTGCTTTGGAGAGGAGGAAGGGAGCTGGCAGGTGTGTCTGCTGAAGGAAAGAGTTCCCTCATGTTCAAATAGAAAAGAGGGACATTTTCTCCTGCCGCTATAACATTGGTTTATAGCCCTGCAAAGAATCGCTCAATCTGTAAGAAGCATTTAAGTCTATTAGATTTTATTGGTACTACAAGTTCAGTGTAGTGATGCTGATTTTTAAAAAAAATTAATTAGAGGAATTTTCTACCTCATGCTAAAAGATTTAAGATAATGACACAGGACGTCTGTCTTACAACATCCCATGGCAAAGCCGAAAGCATCCTGCATAAGCTCCCGTGGCCTGTTAGTCAGGAGATCAGATTAGATGATAATAACGTTCCAGTTTGGTCTTAAAATAATTAAATGGGGTTTTTACAGAGCTTTCAATTTTAAAGGGGACCCCCTGCCCCCCCCCCCCCAACAACTTCAGTTAGTGGTATTGTTTTACACATTAATGAGATGTGGCATCAGGCTGCAAAACTGTATGATTTAAATGTATTTAACAAAAGAATTAAGCACACATGATGATTACTGATAGCTCTGAGGCTGTCCTTGTATCTCTTGATCTTTGTACTAGTGGCTGGAGGTACCTGGTAGTGGATCCCAGTAGTCGTCTTCTCCTGTATGTAGCACAGCTCCTTCCTGCTGGGGAGCAGAAAGCAGCCAGGGCTCTCCCTTCCCCAGGCTGCCACCCTCAAGGACAAGAGGTGCGGTTTCCTTAACTCCTTTGTGTCAGCAGGTGGAAGGTCTTCCTCTCTCCTTGCATCACACCACCGGTGGAAAATTGGATAGCTAGAGAAAGAATTGGTACGCAGGATCGCTCTTCTTTGTTAATCAAGGCCAGCATTATCATTCTGTCTTTTTTTGTTTGCTTATTTGATTGCTACACTTATCCAAGAAAGATTTCCAATAACTACCGGGTTGAAAGTGATTTAGATTAACCCTGGCTGACACTGCTGCTTTAAAGAGGGCTGCCTGAAGTTTTAAATCTTCACAAGGATGATACTACCCAGGAGAGGCTGTAAATCCTTGAAGCTGCTCCCTCCTGATACTGTGTTCTCAAAATAAAATGACTCCAATCTCAGGAGCCAGGACAGTAATATTTCCCAGTAAGCAGTTTTAGATGGCTTTTGTTTTAATGTCCAAAAATGTATCTTTGTCTCAAAGCTAATGTACAGTACTCAGATATTGTGAAGCATAATTAGTTTTGTTTTACTTGTTTCCATATCTATGTTGATGATGTTGCTGATCAGTTTATTTATGAAGTGCCAAGCCTCCTTCTGCTGGGTTTCCTAAGGAAATGTATATAAAGTTGAGGCTATTAAGGGGTGGGGGAGATACAGCCAGCATTTTGTGGAAGCCTGGAGCTGTATGAAGCATCTGGAGCCGTGTGAAGAAGGGATAGGTATGCTGCTTTGCAGGAGGAAGGAGTTAGTTGTGTTGTGGTGGGAGCTGGAATGGACAAGGGCCTCACATATTGGTCCTGCTTTTCACGGAACAACTTACTTTAAGGTTATCATGAATATTTTGTTGTGAGAGCATCTCAGTATACCTCTCCCCATTCTGGCTCAACAACTTGTTGGCGCGCTGTTCGGTGATGTACTGTGGTTAAGAATAGCATCATCTCTACTGGATCAATACAGGGGAAGAGACTGTATAATCTGTGTATGATTTAAAGTAATGTCAGTGATAACTAAAGTAGGACAAATTATGGCTGCTGAGATCCTTGCTGGGGATGGAAATGGGTAATAGCCACCACTGTTAATGTCAAGGAGACTCAGCTGCCTGTTCATCTTCCAGGCTGCCGAGAGTCTGAGCAGTTCATTGCATGGATTTGCCTGGGGCCCATCCTCATTTTTGGCTCACTGATGGTCATTTTGGCTCTAAGAGCTTTTGTTCTGAATCACCATTTGGCCCTCAAGTTGCTGCTTATATAGATCCTTCTGTCTCACAGCGAGCTTGCTCAGCATTGCTTGGTCCCGAGTATGAGCAAGAAAGTGTCCTTGTCACTGATGTGAATCGTAACTGAGGAATGAGCAGTGCTCGAGCTCCTAAGCGCGATCCTTAGAGCACAGGGGATGGGTCCGTCCAACCAGCCCTCTTATTTGGGACTTTGCTGTGGGGCTGAGCATCACTTCTGGCAGTTTTCACCAATTGCAGCTACCTTGCAATATTTGCTTTGCAAACGTATTTGAAAGCAGCTTAAAATAGTTCAATGCTTCCTTTTACATTCAGGCTAGTTTTCCCCCCTAGAATTAAAATACTGCGCTGACACTGTATTATTAAACACACACAATTAAAAGTAATTTTCAGTTTACCTGTGGTATCTTTATTTTGAACCTAATGAGAGGCTCTTGATTGTAAGGTTTTATAATAGGCTGTGAGATGAAAGGCTTGTCTGCACACACACATGGGAGCACAGGGTCAGGTAGAGAAAACCCTAAAATTCAGACAGAGAAACACATCCCCTACCTTGGCTCCTCTGAAGGCTGTCACGGAGGAGCCATCAGCCCATGGGCCAGGGGTGACACCCGTCACGGTGTGTCAATGGGAGAGGCTCCTTGCAGACTAGGGTGGGTTTCTGCTTGCAGGGTTTTGGGACTTGTTATGGGATGCCCAAGAGGACCATTTGGGGATTTTACAAGATTTATTATGGTATAGTTAGGGGAGGAACCGAAATGAGGAAAGGGATGGTTCGGGGTGGCTCAGGAGGAAGAAGTTTGGGAAAACAGAGGAATAAGGGGTAAAAGGAGCTGGTCTCATGTAAATGGGACTGGTCAGTACACTTGCCTGGCTGTGCCTTGCGCCTCGTCAGCCCAGTCTGTCCCAATTTCTCGTTAAACCCCATTTCTATTTTCCTGTGTGAGAAGACTCTGTGGGTGTGCGTATGGAGATCCAGGTGCCGGCAACTGGAGAGACCAGGGTCCATGTCTGTCGTGCAGGTGCATATGTCAGTGCGTGATCGAGCAGGTCTAGCGGGTGAGTAGGGTAAAAGGCTTGGGAGACAGCTATCAAAGTGTCTGTAAGTCTTGGTCAGATACAGGAGATTTGGCTACTGCAAGGTCCAAGCTGGCAGCTGAGGAGAACGTGGGGTCTGGGGTCAACTGAGACCAGTTTGTAGGTCTGTATCTGCATGAGGCAGCTGGAGAAGAGAGGATCTGAAGACCAGCTAACGGGTGGCCCTGAGTGTCTAAGGCCAGTTACTGGAGCAATTGACAGTGTCTGTACCAGCCCCTGGAGAGGGGAGGACGATGAGGCCATTTTGTTTGCTTGAGTGCTGTGTTTTCTGTCTGTGTTGATCTGTGGCTGTCTGTCTGCCCATGCCCATGCACTGTACGCACACGTGTGTGTATAGGGAATATGTGTTCAGACTTGCTCCTAGCTGGGGCAGGGATGTGCAGCAACCTCACCTCTACGGGGATACCAGATGCTGCGACCTCTAACATAGAATAAAAACTCTGATGGAACAGCTGGTGTAGTGAAAGAAAAAGTCCTAATTTTTCCTTGGAAGTATTGTTTAAAAGAAGGTGTCTTTCTCTGGTGCTGTTATTTTGGTCATGAGCCTGGTAAGTTGTTCTTCTGCCACCTCTGAGTGCAATGCCCAAAGCAACCAGCTGTGCATTGTGATCACTTGAAGTAATGTCATGTATCAACAGAGCCTGAAATATAAATAACTTTGATTGGAGCACAGAAAGATTAAAAAGAATAAGAATAGTGCTTTTGAGGCATTTTGTCATTCCAAAATGGAGACTGCCACATGGATTGATCATCGTCTACATGTTATGCAATTTATAGCCGCATGGCAATAATGACAGATAAACCTTGTATTCACTCCTGAGCACTGTAGTAGGCTTTCCGTTTCTGAGGTGCTTTTATAAAGCATAGGACAGAATATTGTTCATGGGTATGAAGGATATATAGTTCTACTACTGCAGGAAGAAAATTGTGAGAATGTAAAGCTATTGAAACTGGTGTCTCTTTGGCCTGAAGATCTGGGCTACCTGCCTGACATTTTAGCCTTAATGGCAGTTTCTTAGCTTAATTAGATTTCAGATGCAAAACTGTGAACATTATTTGATTTCCTCTATCCTTTATTCCTTCCCCAATGGGATGATACACGCAGGATAAAGAAGATCACTCAGTCGTCACTAAAAGCATTGCAAAAGGTGGTTTGTCCACCGACAGTTTCTCTGAACTATGAACATATACGCTTGGTTACTTCATTTTTGACCTGCTAGAGAATTAGAATGATGTGACTTCCCTTAGGGCAATTTCTTTTTAAAATGGTCAGAAGCAGGTGTTTTAAGCAGATCTTTAAATTCAGGTGGAAAAAAAGATCTTTAAAATCAGTGACTGCCCTGTGTCTTCACTTAGGATCACTTTCTTTTGCTGGTTGACTGGCACTCTGCTTTTGACCTGAAACACGTGCTCTTCGGTATCTCCAGACTGCAGAGAGAATGAGCTTAACTTCAGAGACAGTAAAGATGCCAAGGATGCAGGTTCAGAACTGCCTGATTAAACCTAGCCTAAGGGAAATTTGTCCCCGCTCACGAATGGTCTACTTTCATCTGCTGCAGTAACTTTTCTTCTTTTTAGCAGATTTGCTCGTAGCACGTTTGGCAGAGATGCATTGACCCTGTCCATATGAAAAGATGCCATTGATAAATCAGCAGAGAATATGCAGAACCTTTTTGTTCAAGTGTGCAGTGTGGATCCGCTGCTTTACTGCATGTAACACTCGTAGGGCGTGCTTTCAGCAGCTGTAGAAAACTGATTGAACCTGGTCCTTTCCATATGCTTGCCTTGCCAGGGAATTAAAGCTTCAGGCTGCCATTTTTATGGAGTTTTTAAATATGTATGACCCAAACAAGGGGCCTGTTGAGAAAGGCTCTAATCCTCTTGCGTACGAAACCTGGTATTCTGGTCTTCTCTCTTTCTGATGTTTCTGTGCTTTCAGATATGCTAAATCTACCTTTGAAGTTTCGTTTCTTCTTGTGTAAAATACACTTTAATAGGTGAGCCTTGCAGCTGGGAATTAGGAGATACTGGTTCAAGTTGGGCACAATGAGCAGTTCACGTAATCATCCTTTGCCTCGGTTTCCCCTTTTGTAATGCAGAAAGTGCACCCTCCTGTACGCAGCTCTTTGAGCTTTGTTCTGGGTAGCTAATTTAGAAGCCATGAGGTAGTGTAGACCTTCTACAGTCTGGCGTGAAGCCCTGCTGGAAGGTATCTGTTTGGGGATGCTACAGATCCGTAGGTAAGGAGTAGAGGCTTCCCTATTTCAGATGAGGAGTTCATGGGCAGAAATACATCTGCACGTTGAAGGGATCAGACCAGCTGTGTGGGTGCAGGGAATCCTGCCCAGTCCTGCCAGTCCAACACTTGCACAGCGTCAGAAGATCTGTGTCTCAACCAAACCTGGTGATTTATTGCCCGTGGTCTATATGCCAGTGATCCTTATGTGTAAAGCCTTGAGTTTTCATGAACATTTGCATGTAATGGCAGACTGGCTGCTTTAGCTGCAAAGACACAAATGACTGCAAGGTGGGTGAAAAACTCGTGTAGCCAAAAACTCTTTTCATAGAAAGCTTTTTTCATGTAAATATCTCAGGAAGGCTGAACTTTTCTGGCATCCCTCTTGAAGTAAAGTGTGTAGATGTCATGTGCCACTAGGACCTGGGGAGCTATGAAGGATCAGGAGGAAGACAGGTTTTAAGGGATGGGTGTCTCTCTTAGAGGCGTATGTAGCAGCCCTTCCCCCAGCTGGGCCAGAAACTAGGGGATGTCTGTCCTGTAGGGCGACTGTAATTCCTTCTGATGGCAGAAATATTTGGAGTAGGGGGAGGAAAAATGTGAGCTGTTCCCAAAATGAAAATGCTGTATGGTAAGGTGTGGCAGGCTGGCCATCGTTTTCCTTTGTAAAGGCAGGGTTTCTAAGGCATGTTCAATTTTGGCATCTCTTGGAAGGAGATTTGAAAGATTTTACCTGCACAGAATAGAGTGATTCTCTGCTTAGACAGGATGTGATCCCGTAGCTAGTCAAAAGCTGGAGTATTGAGTTTTGCTCTGATAGACCTCCTAGGAGCCATATATAGCTTTCAGAAAACCCAAGTAACCTACCACAAAATTGTCCCAGAGAGATCGTTATGAGACAGCACAGTTACGAAATCTTCTAAAAGGCTGAGTGGGTTTTTTCCCCCTCTTGTGATATTTGGAGTTGAACTTTAGATACATCATTTTGAACGTGGCCTTTTAAAGTAACTTTCTACTCTGTCCCTGTCATTTTTGGAGCTGTGAGGAAAGCCAAAATGCCAGGGAAGGGGAGCAAATGAAAAGGGGGAGCGGGGCGAAAGAGTAGGTTTTGATCATCTTTGCAAGAAGTGACATCATCTATGAGAACAAAAGTCTTCAGTCGCTGCAACTGGAGACAGCTTTTAGTCTCCAATTCTATTTTGCCCCGAGCCAGCCAGCCAAATAAAAACAGTGGGATAAATCACTGCTGGCAGAACTTAATGGTTATGCAACATCCAGTGCACCATGCGCCTATTTTTAGCTCAGTTTTACACTAGCAGAATTTACTTTATGAAATCTAAAAAGAATGTCTGGTCAGAGGCCGGGGGATAAAAAGGGCATTTAGAAAGTGCAAAATGTAAAAACACTAAGTACAAAGATGCGCTAGCAAAGCCTGCTTTGGCGATACTGGTAGCCTTTCAAGTGTGTTGGCTTGATCAGGCATGGCAATGAGGAGTAGAGGGGTTTTCATCAGTATTTCCCTGAATTTCTAATCTACATTTGCTTTTTAAATGGGTAACTGTACTCACTTTACCCAAGGAGCTAACTATATGTGGTTTGCTTAAAGCTAGGCTTCGCCACCATTTCTGCTGTACTTTGTCTTTTTATCAGATCTGGAATGCAGTAAGCAGCAGCTCATCTCCTTACAGTACTGGCTGGTCAATTTAAAGAAATTGTGTTAACTCGAGTACTCTGCAAAGCTGGCTGAGCTACAGAGATACTCCTCATCCTTTGTGAGATACCCTAGATTTAACAAGCCCCTGATATTCAGCCGGTGTAATCTTCACGTATGTTTTCTCAGTCTTCAGTAAATTGGGATTGTGTATGCTGCTTGCTCCAGATCAAACTGAATCTTTTTCAGTGTTCGCAAGAACATACACTGAGTTGTATTTCATTAGTTAAACGCAATTTCAGCTTGTAGCACAGGTATGAGTAACTGAAGATTAGTCTCACATACTCTGCTCTTTATCCGAGACCAGATGTGCATCTTTTCTCCTTTAAATTTTAATTTATCCTCACTGTTTTGTAATTCTATGTTACTTTGTACTGTGTATAATTTTGCATCCAACGTTTTTTGCTCAGATTCAGAACAGATAATGATTGGGAAAAGACTGACCTCTCTTTAGAGATTCTAGCAGATAAAAAACTGCATAGCTAACGTATCTTTGGGATTTCTGCCACAATTTGGACCATTTTCAATCACGCCTTAGTGATTAGTGTTCTGACCATTGCGTGATCTGCCATTGATCTTTTTTCCCCAAAACCTTTCTTCTAGGTGACAATCTCGATGCTATCCATGACATAACTGTGGCATACCCCCAAAACATTCCTCAGACGGAGAAGCACCTTTTGAATGGAAACTTCCCAAAGGAGATTCACTTCCACGTCCAGAGATATCCCATAGAGACAGTGCCCACTTCTAAGGAGGAGCTGCAGCTTTGGTGCCGGAAGCGTTGGGAAGAGAAAGAGGAGAGACTCCGACACTTCTACGAAGGTGGAAAATGCTTCAGTGCAACAGGGCAAAGCATCATTCCACCATGTAAATCTGAGCTCAGGGTCCTCGCGGTTAAGTGCATCTCGCTCCTGTATTGGACGGTGTTCCCACCGGGAATGCTTGCACTGCTGTACCTGTACAGCTTTGCACGATGGTATTTCGCAGCCATGATCGTCTTTTTTGTTGTGCAGCAAAAGATATTTGGTGGGCTGGAACTAATTGAACTCGCTTGTCATCGGTATTTTAAAAAGCAACAGAAATTTCACGACACGAAAATAAAAACCAATTAGTTCTGGGGTAGAGAAAGACATAAAAATGGGTGGGTTTGAGATGTCCTGCAAATTTTATGCACAGGGAAGAATTTTTGCATGAGAATTGTCTTTTACTATCGCCATTGTTAGACATTTGCACTCGATTCTGTGAAAAGAAAGAAAAATGTTAGTTATTGCTACACGTGAAAATGGTAGTTTTTATCTCTGAATGTAATTTCAACATTGCTCGTGCAAGCAGCTAGCAACTGCATTCTGCTGTAATTAAGAAACAAATTGCTGGATTACTGAACAATCGTAAGGACGTTAATAAATGTGACATGCACTGAACTTTCATGTAGAAACCCAAACTGTCCAGCTAAGAGAGACAGATATATGATTTCTGTATAATCACATTGTCATAAAGTGAGCACCGGATTAGGAAAGCTGGTAAGTTTAACGATGTTTTGATGGTAGGTGGAAGCTGGAGGAGGAGTTGTTCTCTTTCTTTTTTTCTATGTCAAATATTCAAACTAAAATAATACTTTCACATAAGTTTTTTTTTCAAACACTACTGAACCTACCACTATTCAACCATCCTGGCTTGGTCACTCAGAGGGATTTTCAAGCCTCGCAGTCTTGTGTTGTAGTACAGAAAACAGCGCTGGCTCTGCCTCCATCTAAATCTTAACTGATTATTTAATAGACCTATGCAGCTAAGTTTTGATTTCTCACTCTTTCCTACTGTTTCGGTCTCCCTGTTAGCTGTGGGAGACCTGTTCCTACTGTAGTATACAGAGCTGCGGGATAGGGGAGCTGGGATTTTTGTTGGTTTATAGGTGGGTTTTTTTCTGGTAGAGGCAAAAATAAGTGTCTGTCTCTGAGTAGCTGGCAAATGTTTTTCAAAAAGGTCTCCCTGTAGACATTACTTGATTATAAACATTTTATTTGTTTTTCAGAGTAGGCAAGATATCCTTTTTTTGGAAGCATTTATTTTGGGTTTTGGTACAAGTGATGGGTTTCAAACTATCACAGCACAGGGAAACTGAGCTACATCTTCCCTTTACAATATTTTCTTTGATTTCCTAATGACATCATTAGTTTTCCAACCTCCTTCACAGTTTTTGGGGGGTTCTTTTTGGACACCCACTATAATACTTTCCCTTATTTTCGTGACATTCAGACAATCTGAAGGCTTAAACTCAGACAAGGCACTTTCAAGTGTATTCCTTGTCATATATAATACAAGTAACGTTCGTGGTCACATAGTAAAAGACATAAACATTGCCAGCACTTAGGATACACTTCAGGTTAGATTTATTTTTCAACCTCAAAAACGTGAGACCACTTGATCAACTGTATTGCTGCAAAACCTTCCTGGCTTACTAAATATTTGTTGTTTATTGCATGAAGGCTTGTTTGAGCTAAACCGGGACGGCCTGGCTCCATACGTTGAGTTACCGTGAAATGTAGAAGTACAGAGTGCAAAACGTATCTTGTGTTGTGCTGAATATCTCAAGGATTGGGTCAGCACGAAAGACACATCTGTTTTCTTCTAAATTACAACACTAAACATGTTGTCTAATGTGTTTGTATCAAAGGCCGTTTTTTTTAACGAATCACCAGCCTCTATTTGACTGTCCCTTGCAAGGTGACAGGTATTTTTTAATCTATGCTTATAATAATTAATTGTTTATTATGCGGAAAGTACTTGAAGCCATCTATTTTACTCTAATTTTTTTAATCCCTTTTTTCTTAAAAATAAATAAAACTAGGTTTATATTTAGGGTTATGTTTCTTAATGATTTTTTCATATTTATATTTGAGCACCTGCAGACTAACAACTGGTGTTTCATTGTCACAAGTGGAAGGAAGTCCTTTCTGCACTATGAGGACTTTTTTAAACGTAGTTGTGTGGTGTCAAAGGCATGGTTGCAGCTTAAATCTACATAGCCGAGTTTTTCTTTGACTAATTCTCTGCTTTGGTGCACTTCGCTGCACGTCCAGGTAACTAGTCGCAAGGGAAAACCTAAAAACCTCCTTTATGGTTAATGCAGAGAACTAAAGTGTTCTTCTAGTCTGCCCTGAGCCACGGCTGTGCTTTTCCACCAGGAGTACTCATGGCCAGCCTACTCCAATAGCCTTAACATAGTCTTCCGGAATGACTTCGGAGGACAGGTTATGCGTGTTGGTGACATAAATACCAGTTACGCTTTTTTTCAGGTGTTCAGAGAACTTTGTGGTATCATCAAATGTATCAGAAACATCATGTCTTGGTCATGGAGCGGTGAAAGATTTATGTCTGGGTGTGATTAGAACTGGGCTCTGAAAATGAAATCAAATGCAATCCATTGTTGACCCTTACGAGAGGTTTTCTCCCAGCTGGAGCCAAACACCTAACCTACTGTAATGTGGTAAACAACCTGCAAATCTGTAATTCATCCTCCTCTCCTACGTATTTGGATCAAAGAGAAAGAATAATGTTCTTGTCAGCTGCAAATGCCACATTTGCAGTGCCTGACTCCATCCCGCAGGGCGGGCAGCCCATGGTAAGTGAAGAACCCTCCTCTCACAAGGAAGGGTAGTGGATTTGTGATTGACATACATTTTCAGATTATGTGCATCATTTTCCAGCTCAATTAGAAATGCAAGACAGGGAAAAAAATCGAATAAAAAGCAAAAGCTTTGTGGATATAGAAGATTCTTTGTTTAAAACGTGGTTAGGGAACTGGGGGATCTTTTTGTGAATGCTTTTTTTTCTCTTTGGTCAAAATGTAGCTTTTTACTCAAAAGGTTCTAATATACAGATTTTTTTGAGACTATTTTGTTCTTACCCTGTTTCCATATTCGAAGTACACTAAGATGGCACTTAGGGACATGCTTTAGTGGTGAACTTGGCAGTGTTAGGTTTATGGTTGGACTTGATGATCTTAAAGGTCTTTCCCAACCTAAAAAATTCTATGATACTATGCTGGGTAAGTCACTTTGAAATGTTTTCAATGCTGTTAGGTTAAAGGTGCTAGTACTCCAGGAATCACACACCCCTCTCTTTCGTGGGACCCATATTGGCACCGAGACTCGTCTCATTCATTAGCACGTTTGTCACGGCTCACCTTCTCTCGTAGTCCCAGCAGCCGCACTGCTCGGCAGCGACTGCTCTGTCTACGGGACCTACAGGTCTTGCTAGGTCTTGCTCGCGCTCTTTGAGATCAATGATGCGCTTTAAGGATATTGTTCTCGTTTGCTCAATCAAATGTTTCCTCATCAGCATGAGGGGTTTCTTTCTCTCTGCTCAGAAGAGAAGGTTGAGATCCTGCCATCTGTGTTTGTCATCGGGCTCATCTGGGTAGCAGGACGTCAGAGCAAGACATTTCTCACTTGGCTTCAAAGCTGCAAGGCCTGAAGCTGCTCTGCGAGGTGTTGCCTTGATCATACGCAATGTAGTTCCTAGTTTTGTGCGTTGCATCACTCTGTTGTTTAAAAAAAGATCCGTGTTTTTATAACTTGATTTTATATGTACACTGTGTGAAAGGAAACACCAGGATACTACAAACCTACAGAAAGCCTTAGTTTTCAGAGTTCACCGATTATATTAGAATGTTTTAACCATGTACCAGTTACTCTACAGCAACAATAAAGACCTGAAGCATTGCATGTGTTGAATTTTGCCATTTTCTTTTTACCGCGTGACGTATTCTGTATGCACCTGTAAGGAACAATCCTTGTCTTCAGTCTTATGGCTGTGTCTGTCTTGGGTGGGCTGGTGTCCGTTCAGGTGCTTGACCCATGGTTTGTGGCTGTTGGGGTGGTATGTCTCCCGTCAAGGGAGGCTGGGTCTACCCTTCCTTCTAGCACCTTCGTGTAAAGGGATGCGGAAACCTTTGAGCGTGCAAGAGGTACAGCTCCATTTTAGCCTTGCTCTGCTGCTTACCCGGCGTTGCTTAAGAATAAGCTGTGGCTCAGAAGAGCATAGTGATATGTAGGTAAGTCCTCCGTTTTAGCTATATCCTGTTACCTCCCATGTAATTACTGGTGCAAGAAATGATCTTTGGCACGTTCATAGAGGAACTGTCTTTATCATAGAATCATAGAATGGTTTAGGTTGGAAAGGACCTTGAAGATCATCGAGTTCCAACACCCCTGCCATAGGCAGGGACACCTCCCACTAGACCAGGCTGCCCAAGGCCATGTCCAGCCTGGCCTTGAACACCTAATGTAACTCCAGATCACGGCCTCCTTGATTTCTCTCTCCATTGTCCCGAATGCTAATCCAGTGTGGAAGGGCGAGGACTGTTTTTCTTGGGAGCTGTTGTGCTCCTCATTAGCTAACGGGGAGTAGCTTTGCCGTGACTGCTGCACCCCGCAGCAGCCCTAGCGAAACACCCGCAGCTCCAGCAGGTAGTGTGTGTCAAAAAAGACCACAAGAAACGGAGACCCTGCTAGAAGTTTCTACAGCTTGAGATATTTGCAATGTCCACATATACTCAGAATATTCAGATTGGTCCCCAAAGGTTGAAATGAGCCATGCTCTGTATTGGGCGGCTCGTCTCTCCGAAAAGATGATTGGCGCTTCCTCTTTGTTTCTTCAGAGCTCAAATATGCAATGAAATAATGGATTTCTCTGTCTCACAGATTACAGAAAATAATAGGAATGGAGGCCAAAGCTTTCCCCCTCCAGCTGCCCCAAACGCCTCCTTTGCAGTTCAATACAACGGGTAAAAGGTGGTCTTATTTCCTGAGGGCTTCGAATCAGACCACAAGCTATCTCAACCAGAAATTACTCCCAGAAGCAGAGAGCACGGTCTGTGCTTATAACATGCTTGAGCGACTCTCATCCTAGAGAGGGTTTGTGCTGAGGCACACGAGTGGCAGAGAGCTCCCCTCTGTCCTTGCTGGGACTCTGGAAAGTCCCAGCATCTTTAGCAGGAGTGGAGACGGGCCCTGAATTTTTAAGCAGATGTCTTTGTTTTATTCCGGTCTGGCATCTGTATAGTTTGTCATCCCTTTTGCTGGAGTTCTTCGTGTGGGGTGACCGTTTTCTCTGGCGGTGGGATATGCCGGAGACTAATGGGAGGAGTTTGAGTAGAACTCTGCCTGCTTTTTCTCAGACAGGCATCGCTGCTCTGAGGAGAAGAAGGAAGGGCGTTTGCTCCTTCTGAGATGCTTCACGCTGGGCTGCATGGGAGAGGCGGGCGCGCAGGGGCTGGTGTCAGTGTGATGGTTTTGGTGGTCAGCACCTTCTTCCCTAAATTTTTCTGTCCATCTTGCTCAGCAGAGTGAGGAGGCGAGAGTCCCTTCACCCCCATCTGCAGGGAGCAGAGAGTCACCTTCGGCCTTACCAAAGGGAAGAGCTAAAGGGGCTCAGGCCTTAGCCTTGCTTCTGTGTCCACAGGATGGCACATGGCAGAAGAGGATAAGCTGCTGCAGGGCGCAAGATCTTGAGAAGATGCTGCAGGAGGAGCAGGAGGCAACGCTGGGCACCGCTTTCTGCAGAGCCGTAACCCAGCACTAACATCACCGCCTGGTTTTGTCCTCTAACCCCCCTACACTACTTCTTTGCCTGTCTTCGAGGCTTGCCCTGTGCTTGAGCTGCTGGGTGTCTGGTGAGGAGTGAGAGGAACAGATGTTGATTAACACTGGACCCAAAAGGAAGGGAAATGTTAGGGATAACGGGATAGGGGCACTGGGGAAGGTGTTGGCTCATGCCAGTGCTGGGTACAGCTGGATGGGAGTGTGTTATTTTTATTCTGAGGCTGAAAGAAAAGGTCAACATTAAGAGACTTGTTTACTTAAACACGTTTAGAGAATGTGGAGAGAGAAAGAACATCTTCCACGGGGTGGTTCACAGAGGGACCCGCGGACTGGCCCACGAGGAGTCTTTGTATGTTCTTATCTGATGGGCTGCCCATGGATGCTGGCATTGCCCATGCGTGCCTGTAGCTAGTTGGGGTGATATCTCCTCTCTTTCCATGCTCAAGTTGCTCACTTGATGTGCTGGGTTTCAAGACAGGCAAACGGCTCCTCCTGTTCCTTGTCCTGGCAACTGTGCAAGACCCTGAGTTCTTTAAGGATAAAGTAGTCCCTCGCTGTCAGTAAGATTCCTCGCGCTCCTTGCCCAGTGCTGTTCAAAGAGCTCTCTGAAGCTCAGCTCTGAACTCTTTTCATTCGAGAAGTGCCCTTTCTATAGCTACTTAAGCGAAGGTCCCCACTTCCCAGGGGCTTTCCTTGGTGCTTTGTGCTGGGAACAAAACATCACAGCCAGTGGATCAGCCTCGGGGTCATGGCAGGGAAACTTTTCCTCTGCTGCGAGGGCAGGAGAAGTCCCCTCCCAGCACTCGGGGTTCGGTTAGATCATACTACTGTGCGCACTCCTGGCCATGGGGAGGTCAGGAGCTGGATTTGTGCTGCTTCGAACAGGCCTTAACACCAATCCCCGAAGAAGCAGAACCAGCTGTTTAAAAGGTCAAAACAACCTGGTTTTGCAGCAAATGAGGCTTTTCTCATTCCTTTCTTGCTTTGTGCCTTCCTTCTCCTCTCTCGCTCCCAGGAGTGAGAGAGGAGAAGGTTTTGGGACTCCTCTATGTTTTGGTAGCTTAAACCAGGAGAACATTGAAGAATTGATCCTGGAGCCGTTGTCCCACATGCTGTGCTGGCCTGGCTCACAAGGCAGGAATCGAGGACTGCTCAACACCACAGGCTCCTTGGATTTGTCTCCCCCTAGAGAGAGCTACAAGAAGAGGGGCCAGATCCAGTTCCTCACCTGCCACGGGTCTCCTGCATGGGACCATGCCAGCTGGTTCATCTAGTTGGGCTGCTGCATGAACAATGTCAGATCCTCGTGGCCAACACAAGGACAACAAGCACCGACCTGCAGGAACCTGGTGCTTCAGCCACCAGCTGGGTACCTGGGGAGGAGTGCTTGGGAAACCTACTGACCAACAGCCCTCGGGTGTCCTTGGTGGCCATCTCAAAGATGCTGCAGGTAATGCGGGCTGGGGGTAGGGACTGTGAATGGACACCACTTACTGCAAGCCGGGGATGTGTCTGGCTCCAGACACCAACGCTCACATATGGGTTTGAGGCTGCACGTCCACCTGGGACAGGCATTATTCCTGGTCCCCAAGGCCTCAGCTGGGAGCAAGTCCCACCATCGCAGGCAGGATAGCGCAGGACGCAGCTGACCCTCAGCTGACAGGATAAGGGGCTGCAAATATCGCGTTGCCAGCAGCAGCAGCAGGGACTGGGTATTTTATTCCAGATTCAATAACTCAGCTACCTGCCCGTTCCCATCCCTGGCACGTTCCCAGCGTACAACTCTCCCCAGAGCCTTCATCCTGATAATTCGGTGGGGTTTTATCTGACACAGGTGGGAGCAGGGCTGATATCCAGCTGTGATCTCTGCTCTCCTCAACCTGTTCCTGCTCCTGCACCACATGCAGGGCCACCTGCATGGTCCCAGAGTGTGAGATGCCTCACCCTATGCTCCGCGCATTCAGTCTGGCTTTAAATTAAGAAGCTGAAGGTCTAGGAGTAGTCTGGCTGCACAGAGTTCAGTGTGGGCTACTCTGCCCTGCTCTCGACAGGTAGATGAACTTGCTCCGAGTCCCCCACTGCCATGGCCAGACTGCTTGTGTGTACAGAAACTTAAAAGCCCACTGGGGGATCTTGGCAAGCCAGTTCTGCAGCAGGAGGGCTGATGGAGCTTCCCTTTCCTTCCCAGTCACGGATAAAGAGCAGTGATGGAGGCGAGAGTCCAGCTGGAAGCATGTAAGCTCTGCTGCCTTCTCCATTACCACACTGGGATGAGCTGTGTAGGTGGCTCAGCCCTCTGTGGTCCATCACTTGGGCTTTTGCATCTCTGCAAGGGCAAACCTGACCTTGTGGTCACTCACTAGTCGTGTTTGCTGGGTATGTGACATCTCCAGCCTCCTCGCTGCAGATGCTGCGTTCCACTAGAGGTTTTGCTTTTCTACCCTCACGGGGGTACAGGAGGGGGGTGTCTTTTGCAGAAGCCCCTGAGAGCAAGTGCAAGGAGATGTTTTATGCAAGATCACAGCAAGGTGTTCAGGTCTGCCTCCTCACAACACGTGAAGGTTAAAGGCAGGCTCTCAGCTTTCCACTGCTAATGACAAAAAGTGCTATGTAAGTGAGAGAGCACCTAATTAGGGATTAATGAGAAAGGAGCCTGTGGTTTTATTATCCGTTGGACATGAGTACCATGGATGAGCAAGAGAGGTTGCATTAGCTGCTTCCTGCTGAGTCCTTCCAGCAGGAAAGTCCTTAGCAGACTTTCTGCACAATTTAAGGCCAGGAGGTAGAGGACAATGCTGCAGACAAAGGAGCGGTGGGGCTTGGTGTCCTCTGCTGCAGGCTGGGACAGACCCCAGACCTGTGGCCCTACGGGTGGAGTGCAGACCTTGGGGCAAAGGCAGTTTGGGCTCTGCCACCAACTAGTAGCATGTGTCAAGCACCTCGTGCTTCCCAGGTGGTTCAGCAGGACTGGGGACAACTCCTGGGGATGTGCTGCTGCTGGGGATGCACACCACACTGTGCCACAGACCACTGTTGCAGGTGAAAAAGGGCTCCAGCTCTCTGAGAGTCTGTTTGGTCACAGTTGTCCCTTTTCTTCAGGCTGGTGCCAGGTAGCAGGCCACAGCACGTCAGGAGGGGGGTGGTCCAGGAGCAAAAGCACAGCTATTTGCTTCTGTGGAGGCCAGAGCAGAGCTCCCTGCTTTGGGACCAGCCCTCTGCCCTGCTCCAGCCTGAAGCTGATAGTAGGGGACGCTGGCGAGTAGAAGGGATCAGATTGTTGACTGTTAGATGAAGACAGGAATAAAACCAGGGAGGTTGAATACCTAATCTTTAATTAGCTTTCTCATTCTTAGCTATTGCATAAAAGCTATTAAAGTTATTACAGGACATGCTGGATGCTTGCACAGCAGGAACAACAAATATAGGTAGAACAGTCCTTGTCATAAATATCCCTCAAGATGTCTCAACAGCCCTCTTTGCCATCACGAGGCTGCTCGCAGCCAGCCTGGCTGAGCGACGCCAAACTGATGGTGAGCGGTGGGTGCATTTGATGGAAACAGCTACTTCTCTTGCTAAATAATACGAGGCTTGCGTTGGTTTATGATTAGCAGATCCCTGAACATTTCTCAAGGAGAGAAGAGGAAACCTCCTGACCTAGGGTAGACTTGGTTTCGCTGGGACTTCTCCCTGGGGCTCTTGCTGCAAGTACCTCAGGGAACCTGAGACCAGGGGTGAAAAATCACTGGGCAAAAGCCCTACTTCTGCATGTATTTGTCGAGTCTATTAATTATGTGCTTCATACTGTACTTTGAATGATTTATTTAGTGATTACTCTGCATTTTGCCACTCGGCCATCGCAGTCACATTGAGGTCCTAAAGTTATCAGATGTTTATTTTGTAAGAGCGCAGGCCGATGCTACTGACATCTTGCTATTTGATACCAAATGTCTTTATTACCAATCACATGGACTTTTTAAGCCTTCTGTATTGACACAGCGTGCAGTTAGGTGCTTTTGTTGCTCTGTTAGCCAAACCACGTGCCTTTTCCAGTGATAGACCATTGCACCCCTAGGCATAAAGTCCTCTGGTTACCCCTAGCCTAGTCTGCCAAATGTTCTGACACATCCAGTTAGGAAATGAACCCAGCTTTTAGCTAGGTCTCTCCAAATCCTAATCCTCCTGTCCCATCTCACTCTGTTGCATCTCCCCCAGCAGAAAGGAGGATTAGAAAGGAGGACCTTATTCCACACACCAGCAGCGGTGGGCAGAGCGGAGAGGTTGCACTGAACCTGGAGTACTTCCAGGGCCACCGAACCTCACTGAGTCACTCATTAAGTTGATACAGCAGGAAGTCATCGAAAATAGAAGACAGTGGAAATAAAATAAAGAGCGAGGCATCCATTCACACCCTTGGCAGAAGCGTTTCGGTTCCCGGTCCCCCGCATGCCTGCAGGGAGGACAGCCGCTGCTTATTAGACAGGTTATGCAATTGAAGTGGTCTATATTTATCAGGAGTGCGTGGCGTACACACCTCGAGGGTCAGATGCCCAGCGGTTTGGAGAACATTAGCTCCCCTAATGAATCAGCAGGGAGAAGGACCTAAAAATACAACTCGGCTGCAGAAGGTCATCGTCGAGTTGCTGAGGGAGCCAAGGTCAGGAGGCCTTGATGGGCTGTTCCGGCTCTGGCCGGGGTTGTGATGCTGTGCTTAGATGCTCATCGCCTCTGAGAAGGCAGGACCCACGCTGCACTACACCTCCTTTTGAACTTCTGCTGTGGTGTTGGATGTTGAACTGGTGCCTAAAGGAGGAGAAAGACTCCCGATCCATGCCATAACCACTCTATTGTGAAGTCAACCTCCTTTTTGGGCTGTTCCCCTTCTGAGCCTGTAATTCTGGACTCGCGCTGGTCCAGCTCCTGCAGGCAGGGTGCTGGGCTCACTTGCCTGCTCTGGGTTTCAGCTTTGTAATTTAGGGAATCCTGCATGGAAGGAGCATAAAGGCTGGGGATGGTCCAGGCTGCAGGTTTCTTGCTTCCCATGTGAGGGCATCAGCTACACAGAAGGCAAGCAATGACCATCTAAGCCTGGGTAGGTCTTCGCAGTGCACCAGGCACTTTCCATCCTCCTTTCTGGATGGGTGGGGGTGGAGAGATCCACCCCGTTGCTCCACACATGGTGGGGGAATCCACGTCCGGTGCGCGGGATGGCACCCAGGAGGTGCTCAGGCAAAGTGATCTCAGCAGCCAGTGGCTTGGCAGGCAGCAGGTCATTCATGATCTCATCCTCTTTCAGCTGGGCTGTGCCCGCTGCATCCCAGTGCCATGCTGGTCTGCACTGGGAGAGCCCCCAGGTGATGCTTCTGCTACATGGAGCAGGGGAAACTTGAACAAGAGTGGGATGTATCCTCCTTTATAGGGTGTAGTAGTGCTAAAAATGATTTATTTCACTCAGGGGTCAGGGCAGTCCTTGGCTGGTACCAAACGTGGAGGCTGGTCTGCACCACCTGTGCTGAGCTCTGCTATGGGTGCTGGTGGGACATGTGGGTCATGCCTCCTCCTCGGCCTGGCTTTGCCTTGTTGCTTTGTGGATGTCTGTCTGTCAGCATGCTCAGCTGTCCAAACCTCTGCAGCCAGCTGGGGCTTGCTCATGCCAGGCAGAAGACAGCTCCCAAGAGCCACCTGAGGACAGGTTTGTTATGGGGGTGTTGCTGAGGAGTTTATGAGAATGACTACCTCTGGTTCACCTTGGAGCTGAAAGCCAACACGTATCCAGCTCTCCCTTTTGCTCAGAGATCCTGCTGCGTCCTGCCAAGGGAACAGGAGGAGACTGTCACTCTCCTGCAAATTCTGAGACCTGAGGAGGGGTCCTGCCAGGCATTGCCCACTGGCAGGTGAAAGAAGCCCCCCGCAAACCAGGGGAAGGCTTATCTCCATCATGCTCGCTGACTAGTCTGCAGGAGCAGCAGAGCCTCCCCCAGCTGCCAGTGGAGCAGAGAAGCTCCAGCACACCAGCAGTGGCCCACGGTCACCTCGCATCAGGCTGGAGACATCAAGGTGAGCAGCCAGCTGGAGGGGTGTTTCTGCCATTTTGCATGAATAAAGATGCTTAATGAGAGCTTTTTTTTTTGGGAAACTGGAACAGGTGGAAGGAAATAACATATAGTCTCTGTTTTCTTGGTTTCTGCTATTATAAGTGAATTTGTTTGCCTGCAGTGCCCAAGAGCGCAGCTCAGTACGTTGGTTTACCCAGAGCAGTATAGGCAAAGAGTGGTCCTTACCCCATAGGCCCTATGCTGTGTTTGCACAGGGCCCATACATGCCATTTACCTTTTTAATATCTTAAATATTGTGCCCCGGATGAAATTCTGCCTTCCTGTAGACCTGATGGAGGACCTGCCCACCTGAGGCAGAGAGCAGAGCCTGGCCACACAGCCTGTCCCACAAGGCTGGCAATCACCCCAAAGGCTGCTCATCTCTGTGACATCCCCAGTAACATCTTTGGTCCTCAGCTTCACATGGTTCAGCAGCCTTCTCCATGCAAGGGCCAGGCCACCATGCTAAGGGTCGCCCAGATGGGCATGTGTGGATCTAAGAGCTGCCCTCCATTTGAAATACAGTAAAACTATAGAGGGCTAAATTGCACGGAGGCATTGAGTTAGTGACCCATCACCGCCAAGGTCGATGTCCCTCTCAGTGGGGTTTGCAGAACACTGGTACCAATTCAAGTAACGTAATCCCAGGGGCTCACTCTGACCCACCTGGAGCATCTACGCTTTGTTATGGTTTGGAAAAGCTTGGTCAGAAAGTGCTTTCTCATTGCTATTTTTGTGTGTTTCTGAAGAAGAGCTCTCTCCCATGAATGTCAGGGTGGAGGTTACCTACAGGAGCAGTAACTTCCCGACTGCTGCAGCTAGTACTAATTAAGCCTTGAAAGATGGATCCTGCTGAGCTGTGGGCTGAGGAACAGCAGTGTCTTGGGGGTGGTGCAGGCAGAGGGCAGAGAGAAGAGGGGGTCCGGCAGTTCAGGGGCTGCCCCAGGACAGAGGAATGCAGGTGGGCGCAGGTATCGTGTTGGTGCTTCATGTGGAGCTCTGCAGATGCAAAGTCCACCCATGCCACAGGTGTCACTGAATCTGTTCTTCTGGGCTCTCACTGGCCAAGCACCTGGGTGCCAGCTCCCCTCTGCTCCTGGCAACGTCACCTGCTGAGGTTTGGAGACCCAACCCAGTACCACCACATGGATGCACCGGTAAGCCCTGACCTCTCTGGGATGAAGCTCTGTCCCACAGTGGCCGAGGGAAAGGACTGATTCAAATACAGCTGCAGGGCTGGTCTGCCCACTGCATATTTCCTGAGGAAGATAACTTATTTGAAAGAGTTTGTCCTGGCAGAGATCTTTGCACACATTTTTCTCCTCACCTCAGTCCTCCCTGCAGGCAACTCAGCTGCCACACCAGCTCCTCCTTCCCCAACCCCACGTCCCCTGGATGGGCTCGCGAGGCACATCCCTCTCCTGCAAGAGCTGCCAAAATTGCATTTTATTTTTAAAGCCCAGGACACAAAACCCCTACCTTTATCATTTGCCTCCAGTCCCAGCAGCTCCGCGTATCCTCATTAAGCAGCCACTGATCATCAAATGAACCTGACAACCGCAATAGGCAGGAGGAGATGTGGCCACCTGGTGTGCCCGCAGCTGGTCCCGGCTCCCTGTGGCTGCAAAACGTGGGGGGGCTTCTCCCTACGGGGTGGGGAGAAGGGCCGTCGGGAGCCCAGGGGAAGGGTGAGCTTGTGCCTTCCCGCTGCGGGCTGGTGGCTGCAAGGACTGAGTTCAGCCCAGCCCTGCCAGATTTTCTACTGGCAAACAATAATAACAATAATTCTTTAAAGGGGGTTAATGGGGTGGAAAAATGGCTAACTGGATTATGGGCCGTGCAATTTTATTTTCCTCTTTGGAGACACTATTTAAATAATCCTTTTCTTTCTTTATTTTTAATCTCTGTAGCCCATGTGCTGAGGGAAGATGTCTTCAGAGCAAGAGGACCACCAGCTTTTGGTCAGTTTGGTGTGAGGAGATGTCCACGGGCAATCAATTTGGGTGGCAGCCTGACCCCCAGACGAGGTCTGCTTCTAAAGAAGGTTTGGGGAGAGGGATGGATCATGCAGGGATATTGGTGCAGCCCTCTGTCCAGAGCAAAAACTGCTCCAATTTGGCTGTAAATGCCTGGGTGTTCAGAAATGTTTGGATTTGATGTGTGAAGCTTGATTTGTGAAGCCTGAGGTTTGGTCAGGACTAGCTCCCAGCTGGTTTCTCCAGCCACCGAACTTACTATGGAGTCTCCCAATGGAAAGGCCACGTTGCATTTTGGAAAAGAGCATGCAAAGCCCAGTACATGCAAAGAGGGAATCACGATGGGAAACGTTACGGTGATCTCAGTGATGGCAGCGTGCTTGTAGGCAGGAATCAGGCCTGTGATGTGGTGGTGGGAGAAAACGCAGCCGCTGGTGCTCGTTTTGGGGCTAGAAGCCTGCTTTCTGGAATATACCAGAGCTGGGCCTGCAGCAAAATTACAGCTTGACAAGGATGCTCAGGAGTCCCTGCTGGGGTACACTTCACCCTGAGACAGGCACCAGCCAATACAGAAATTAGCTTTATTTCCCCCCAGCTTTCGGAAGAGGTTTACGCTGGGCTCTGTAATTGCACAAAGTTTTAGTACAGCTGCTGTCTCAACTATATTTCTTCAGGCATCACTAATTAAATTGAATTTACCAGGATGACAAGCGCCTTTCTTGTCTTACCCACAGCTTTTGCAACTGCTGGGTGGGCTCCAGCGCTGCCTGTTCAGTCCTTGGGCTCTGCCCGTGACAGGCTCAGCCTTGTGCAGGGACCTGCTGTGGGACCCCTGGGCTCCCCTGGGGCTGTCTGGGCTCGGGGACACTGCCTGGGTGCCTCTCCTGGTGTGAGAATCGAGGGGTAGACCAGGGATCAGCCCAGCTTGTGTTTTATTTCTGCAAATAACTCAAGTGGCCACAGACTGGTCTGTAAGTCCCTCAGAGTCGTCCTGTCCGTGCCTGGTGGAGAGACTTAATAATAGATGTTGGATGCTGCAGGAAGATGCAGAATTTAAATGAATTACCCTTCCTTCTCAGTAATAAAAATGTTTCTCCCCTAAGAGTCCCTTGATTAATTGATCCGGCAATTGACAAATCAAGGATGGGAACGCATAAAATCCAATCGAAACAGATGAAAATAGCATTATGTACCATCTGATGCAGTCAGCGATGTCACACAACGAAATGACTGCAGAAAAATAGGGCCTTGAGCTGGAGGAGCCTTCATTAAGATGTGGCAAGGGTATTATTAAGTAAAAGAACATTGATTTTGTTTGAAAGATTTGGCCAGCCATATTAAATATAATCTCAGTAATGTAATCTCGGTAGTTGCTTTAAATGTCAGCCTCACTTGGCTACATCTGCTTGCTGGGGCTGCTGCTCTGAGATGAAAATGAAAACTTCATTCTCCATCACCCATTGTACTCCATTAGCAGCTTGATGGGCTTTGCCCGTACAGGGAAAAATTAGCATATGGGTTTCCTATAGGGAATAAGCTATGCCAGAAAGGCCCGTGTATATAAAACATATGTGATGGTAACAAAACAAGTAATTTACAAAGACAGAAGCAGCCAACACACAGGATATTTCAAAGCCAGAAATCACTTTAAACTCTGGGCTTTCATGCAAGACTTGAACACTGGGCCAAATTCTCTGCTGCTGTTTACACATGTAGTTCTGCTCACTTCAGCTCAATGTCCTTGGAAGTTGAAGCCCCTATCTCAAGCCCAATCTGACAAATTCTGCTAAAGATATTTTTTTTTGGGTCCCAGGTGTTCAGATCCAGCGGCAGCAAGGCCTGCACAGTGCTGCCATGGGTGTGTGTCGGTTGGCTGGAGAGAGGTGCCACAGAGAGATGTCCCTCATAGCTCATCAGAGAAGTGAATGTTTCAAGACTGGGGCAGAGCACCACCGAACTCACAATCTTACAGCGCAGTCGACGGGAGGGTCCTCAGCCAAGTGGGTGTTACCACAGCAAAATTGTCCATGACACTACTGGTGCCAACTGGGAGCATGGGCAAGATCCCAAAGAGGTATGAACCTCGCATCCCCCAAACCTCAGAGGACCTGGTGATAGCATCCCCTGGGGTACAGTGTGGGAAGGAGGAGAGGAGGAGGAAAATCTTTGCTGGAGATATAGAGCCAAAACCCAGCAATAAGTAGTACGGGTGCTCTTTGCTACCTGCCAGGGAGATCTGCAGTCAGAAATCCAGAGCAGCAAGAGGCGCTCTCATCATCTGAGATAGATAGATAAAAACTTTGACCAAACCCTTGCTTCTGTCTGTCTGAGCCCGAGGCACCTCCTCTGCTCCCGCAGGAGATGTCCCGCCCTGCGCTCTCCCCTCAGAGGCCCTGGGGTGAGAGCAGCAGCCTGTGGACAGCGATGGAAACAAGGGGTGCCACCAGTCAGGAGGGACTTCGGGCTCAGAAGTAGCTGGGAAAACATCAGCAGGACCAAGGGAGGACTGGAAGGTTTTGATGCAGTTATTCCTGCGTCCCCCGGGTCCAGCGGGCACAGGGAGGGCAGCGCTGCGGAGAGCAGGTGGCTGAGCACATCGGTTGCATAGCTCTGCTGAAGGAGCACAACAAAAGGCATCAAAACAATTTCCTTGCGAATCAGAAGTGTCCAGACACAGCTGAAGGCACCGAGCCACTTGACTGTAATGGAGTCAATTTTCTCCTTCAAAGTGCAGCATATAAACCTTTTTATAGCCATGCGCCGGCAGAGTTATTTTTTCCCCCCTCGCCAGCTGTTGAAAGCCATTTCTGTGGCTCCCTCTCCAAGCCTTCGCCCGCTGTCCTGCAGCTACCGTTTCATTGCCCACTTGAGCATTTGGGAGCTGAATGGCAAAGAAATAGAAAGGTACCGCTCTTCCCTGACACCGCTTTGGGGCCGGGAAGGAGTCCTGTACAGGTGGGGGCTGGCCAGGAGGTGGGAAGGAGGAGCAGCGTGAGCAGCTGTGTGTGGCAAGGTTCGTCCCATGTCCCCCCGACGTGAGGGCTGCTCCGTGCATCGCTTGTGGTGGTGAGGCCGCAGCAAGAAGGAGCTGGCTCTGCGCGTGGTGAGCAAAAAAGCAGGGCAGCGCCTTGCCCTGGGATGCTGAGGATGCCAAAAGCCTCATACAGGTCCAAGGGAAGAGCGCGCACGTTAGCAGAAGAAAGCTCTTTGGAGAGTTAGTTAATGCCCAGAAAACATCTCTGGTGCTGAGCTCCTCAGCGACATGTTGCTGGAGCTGTGTAGGGCTTGTGAGCAAGAACCCTTATGTTATTGCCCTAATTTTATTCTCCTCCTAATAGCCCCTTTTGAGGTAACGGGCTGCACAGACCTTTGCTCTGATCAGTTTCTACCTGGCCTGATGTGGAAACCTAACGATCCTTCCTTAGGTCCATTGACTATTTTTTCATCTCTGTTGTGACTGTGAAACAAGAAATGAGATAAAATCGCCGTAAAGATCACCCTTTGCTGGGTAAGGTCCGCGTTGCCCTAACATAACCATGATCTAAGTGCTAGGCTTCAAACAAGAGGGTTTTTTCCCCACATCTTTCCTCGCAGTACCTGCGGAGCAGGAGCAGCGTTACCTTTCTCTATGGCAAGGTACCACAACTGCAGCTCCATGGGGTGAGTGCCCCTGGGTCAAAGGTAGGGCTTGAGATTCGGGGCACGGATGAGGCACAACCACCTGCTTCCTCTTGCAATCGGTCCCAGGGGGTGTCCGAAGGAAATAGAAACACAATATCCCTCCAGAAAAAAAAAAGGAAGAAGAAAATGGAAAGAAAATAGATTTGTGTTGGTTGGGTGAGTCTGGGAGTTTTTGAAAAGCCACAGAGCACAAAGGGGAAAATATACATGGAAAGCAAAATATAGAAGCTTTTGTGTGATGCCAGCAATTTTCCTTTCCTTCCTGGAGAAAGTTGCTGCATGAACATAGGGCGTTAGGATTTGCTCTTTCAAACGGCTGAGTCAAATACCAGCTAAATTACAAAGAGCCGTACGGAGACGTGAAGGACACGTAATGACAATATTTTGTCATTCCTCCCTCAGACTAGATGGATGTGGAAAGAGGGAAGAAGAAAAAAAAATTGCATTAGGATTCAGATAGGATTTTGATAGCAGTTATTAAATAAAATTTAAAGGTTATTTTTAAACCCAAACCCTGGGTGCTGCTCTAAACATGAGCAGACTGGCAAATGATCTAAATTTTTCCATTTTCTTAATATTGTTCCTATGGATGTGTTTACCACACAGGCAGCCGTTGCAACCTTAAATTAAGAAAAAAAGAAAAAAAGGGAAAGGCAAAAGAAGAGCAAGCATTTTGCTGGGTTTATAGGCAAAATAGATACCAACAGAGCAGCAGCTGAAATTTGTATTTCATTGCCAGCACACCTTGCTCCAGGATAAAAGCATCCATGAGCAGTACTAGGATTTAGCGTATCCCACACACTGGTTCAGCTCTCAGCGCTTCAGCTCTTCAACCCTGGAGCAGATACTGAGTATTCAGAGAAGGAAGTGTGGCTGGTGGTGTCCAAACTTGACCCAAAAGCCTCTGTAATGATTCCTTTGCAGTGTAGATCCCAGGTGCAAGCAGCAGGCCTGGAGGCAGCCGGAGTGGGCAGGTGGGAGGTTGGCAGGGTTTCTGGAGAAACCCGGGCAGACTTCACACCTGACTTCATAGGAAGCTCCTGCATGTCTGGTTTCTAGTTATTGTTCTTGCAGAATTTAGGTGGGATTCAGCAGTGCCTAGACCTGGTCCTAGACCTTGTCCTTTCTCACTGAGGAGCTGTGGTTTTCATCAGAGAAGAGGGAAGACAAGCGCTTGTTGTTGCTCAAACCGGAAAGTCAACCTTGAGATCAATACACCAACCCTAGTGGGGTGATGGACATTGCAGAGAGAGGAACCATCAGACTGTCCCAGCCCAACCACCGCAGCTGCAGGGCTGACCTTCTCGTTTGCATCCCAGTACGCAGGTATCCTTCCCATAATGTTCGACACCAGCTGGCCCTTCATCTGTCACATGGGGCTGCAAACTTATTTTGATCAGTTCCTCAGAGCAACTTGTTGCAGATCATCCCCTCCAGCTGTGTCTTCAAGTAGGACTTCTCCCTCTCCCCCATTATTTTTTATCTGTTAGGGCCAGTCCAATGCCAGCTGGGAATAACTCATCTGATGACTGGAGGTCATCTGCCATTTCATCTGCATCATGGTCACAAACCAGTTGTGATGCCTCCAGCGTGTTTAGGGCCCAAACTAGCTATCACACCTGCCTGGCAAGATTTTATTCTCTATAACTTCTCCATAATTTGCAGAGCTTGAGGCACCGGCAGCTGATACTGTTTTTTGCAAATGAGCAGTAGTTCACATGGCAAAAGGTGAGCGTGGAGGAGGGTAGTAAAGGTGGTTGTTGGCCACAATGTTTATTTTCCATAGGGGGACAGAGATTTTGTTCACTAGCATCCCTGCCCAAGTGCTGCAATATGGTGACTGGTTTTGCTCACCACTGGGCTCAACATCACGGCCTGGTTAACAATGCGCCCCCTTTCCTTTTCCAAAGCCCTTTCTTCTTTTCCCATCTCTGAAGAGGATCTAGGCAGTGAAGCCAAGCTAAGGTTACCTACACAAGCTCATCCTTCCTGGGTTAATGGGGCATCATATGGCACTCCAGCTGGCTCATTATTGGTCTTTAATATTGTCGCCTTACTATTTTTGGTGCTACTGATCACGAGCATCATAACATAGTGGCAATCATACTACTGCTGGGAAAGCTTGCGAAGCAGCGTGTGCTGCCGGTGACACAGAAGCAGTTCCCTCTCCTCCCAGCCCAGGTCTTCACTCTCCCTTGCAGGCTCCACGGGACCAGCCAGGGGAGGAGGATGCTGCCACCTTACACAGGATGGGTTGCCCATCTGTATGCTGTCCATGGCTGTGGTCATAGACATCAGATGTGAGATCGTTTGAGGAACACCAGGGGAAAACGCTGAACAACCAAGTGTTAAGAGGGAAAGGTTAAATGCCTCCCAGCAGCCGTGTGTGCTTCACCTGAGGGAGAGGCTGTGATAGCAGCATCCCCCGTCCACAATGCTGCGATGTTCTTGCTCGATCCCACATTTTTCTGTCCCGGCATGTGTGCGCCGACGACTCGCTGCACTCCTTTGAGCTGTGCACTGAATGATGATGAAGTGACATCGTCATGGCAACACGTGTGGATTTTCTGGTTGCATAGCAACCTGATGCAGGCTGATGTAAGATGTGTGCTTGTTTCCTCCACTGGCTGCGCTCCTTTGATATGTCTGTGAGATTTGGGGTTGTTTTAGTTGCTTCTTTTTTTTCATCTGTTGGATGTGCCATGACATCAGAGTGATGAGAATGTTGTTTTGTGTGTGCACAGAGGGGAAGAGACAGAGATTATCTCCTCTGAGAGCCCTCCTCCCAGGCGCCGTCTTGTTTAGGGGCAGTAATAAACACAGCTCGTCTTTAGAGGCTTGATAGTGCTTAATCTTGTATTTATTGTAATTACATTGCGTAATATAGACTCAAGGAGACAAGAAGATGCCTTTAAGTGATTTTTATCTCACGCTATCCCTCTTGATTTTTGCATTAGTCTTGTCAGAGGTACAATGTTTTTGTGCATGGGGCAGCTGTAAACAGGTCTGATTTTTTCGCAGCATCACAGCTCAGTGCTATAGGGAAAGGTGCAGGCCTGATTTTTGTGCAGACGAGGTATCTGCAGAGCTGACTGACCCCTTAGCTGTTTCATGGGTCATCTGCAGTAAGGCGAGACTAAATCCTTGTTCACAATCACACTGAATCTCTGTACACAATGTGAAATGGTAAAAGTCTGCACTGTCCTTCTTGCTTATGGGTGCGTTTCTTTATCTTGAAGCAGAGGAAGGTCTTCACAGTTATGGTTGTGGCTTCATCCTCTGGTGATGGCCAAATGGTCAGGATCTACAGATCTCAGAACACGTGTGTGCTAAAGGTGTCTCAGTTCACTGGCAGCGAGGACCCAGGTTAGATGCTAGACGTAGCTTATAAGAAGCTCACGTTGCATCAGTCTTCTCCTTGGTATCTTGCTTTGGAAAATGTGGCCCTCAGGGTCAGGAAGAAAATTAGCACTTTAATAGCTAGTGACCTTAATGGAAGACATTAATTCAATTAGCACAAAATGCTTGACCTTTAGGAGAGCTCTGTTCAGCCTGCTCTGCTGCAGAATGTGTGGAGACAGCTCCTGTAAGCCACAGAGCATGAAGTAGGAGGAGGGTGGCCCGAGGCCCTAGTCCAATCACCATGTGTGCAATTTAGGCAGAACAGGTACCTTGTAGGAAAAGCAAAGGTCTTCAGACTCCTCATTAGCTTGTCCCAGTAAGCATTAAAAAGACGATCCCAGACTGACATGGGAAGCTTTATCTCTGGCCTCACTTCTAAGGTCATGATGGGCCTTCAATCAGCTGGACCCCTGTGGTGTACATCAGCTGGAATATAATTTGGGATAAAGAAAAACAATTCAAAGAAGGGGATGCTGAATCACTCAGCAAGTCCTTCCAAATCTACTGGACCATCCACTTCCCCCTGCCTGGCCCTTTGCTTGGCCCATGTAGATCAATGGAAGATAGTCAAACACTTCTGGTGACAGTATGTACGGCCTGAGGAGAGAAGCCAGGCTACGAGACAACCTGGAAGAGACAGCAAACCCTTAATGGACCATAGCCTGCATTATCAGGGTAGCGCAGAGGGACAGGGCATCCTTGGAGAGGCCAGGACCACCTCGGTCAGTCAGTTGCCCTTGCTCAGAGAAGGATTGAGCTGGAGATAAGAGTCTCTTGCATATAGACTTGTGTCTGTATCTTTTTGTGCTATATGGGATGGGAAGATTGGGCGCTCGGTGATTTATGCATCTATTCATGCCATCGTTCATGAGCAGACATTGCCCTAAGCAGTTCAGGAGAGGTGGAGAGACTAAACATTTGTGCAGTATAAAGGGGAAAAAGTCCCCTGGCTCAGCCAGGAAATCCATGCATGTCCCAATAACTCCAAAATCGAACAAGTGATGATCATAATAAATAAATAAATAAATAAATGAAATAATAAATAATAAATTAAAAAAATGTTGCTGTCAAGTTTCATCAATATGGCACTACCAACTCTGCAACGAAGTGTTTTAAAAGAGCCAGAAGAGCTTTGTATCCCAGGGTAACCATCATCAGTTCCAGGAGATGCAGATGAAGAAATCTGTGAGGAGATTGATCTGAAGGCTTTTATCATCCCAAAGACAGACTGAATGGCTGTATACATCACTTCTCAAACACACAGGGTGTTATTTAGAGACAGCAGTCTCCAAACAGCTCTTCCACATGATCGATGGCAGCAAAAAGGTATCCGTCACTGTTTGGCTTCAGGCTTTTCACACAAAACCATGTTTAATACTGTGTTTGCTGAAAGAAAAAAAAATTGCTTCAACAAAGTCTTTATTTTTTTTTTTGCCAAGAAATTGTACAGAACCTGGAAAACAACCACGCCAAACTAGTGGTGCTGTTTCCCAAGCCACTCGGATGCAAGTTCCTGGGATCTGATGCCAGAGGGGCAGTCAGCCCCAGCGGTCAAACGGTTAATGCTTGCCCTGAAGCAGACCCTTCGCGCATAAGCTTTTTTGATATTTTTCAGGGATTATCATCACACAGAAATTTCCTCCTGTGAAACCTGTGTTCATGGCTTATGGAGTGAAAATCAAAAGAGCCTTTCTAGATTCCTGCTTGTCAGGTGCTGTCGATGTGCCAAACTAAACAAAACTATTGTCATCTCCTAAGACATGTGCCTAGGAGAAGCTGTGGCTTTTAAAAAGCCTCTTCAGTGTCATACAGGTGACCACCTGGGTAGCACAGGTCTTCCTCTTCTCATCCCGTGGCCGTTACCTCTCCTCGCAATAACTCATGAGTGGAGAATCTCTCCCTTTCTCTTTTTTTTGCTTTAAATTTGTTGTCTCTCTTTTTGGCCATTAATAAATTGCATTTATTAATGCCTTTCCATCCTGTACTGTCCCACTAGGTCAAGTCATTTCTTTGAGGGAATACATCTGCAGACGGTAGGTCTGCTCAGGCTGTATGGCTCAAGTCGGGGTAGTTGGGCCGCTCAGCATTTTCTCTCTGAAGCAATATTTTTGACTGAAAACTGACTTGTCAACAAACATTGTTTTTTTGCCAAAGAGGTGGAATTTCTGTGAAAAGTGCAGCTTTTTTATCAAAAACTTCAAAAGACTGGAAACAATGCAGTAGAGAAAGATTTGTTATCCCTTGGGAAGTTTTACCGGTGAGCACCTTTGGAGGTGCAGCCATGGTGCCCCAATGGCACCACTCTGGCCAAACCCCAGCAGCAACTGCGTGCACCCAGCAGCAGTGGGTCTCTTCGTTCTCCTGCCGAGCAGCGGGAGCAAGGAGGGATGCCAGCCCTGGCCATCAGCACTTGGGAAGGTCCCCAACACAAGGCCACCAGGAAGGGTTTGGGTCCTGGCTAAGGGTTCCCCTTGGCTTCTCCTCTGCCTCTCGCTATGGTCCTGTTGCAACCACAGTGTTTGGGGAATATTTGCAGTAAGAGCTGGGGTGAAGGTGGATTTTACCAATCCCAGAGTCATCACAAAGAAGAGCTTAGCCTCTGTCTTAACAGTGCTAAGGTAGTGCAGCACCACCAACAAGGACTCGAAACCTAAGGCATTTTACAAACTGGCTTGACCCCAGTCACCAGTAACAGACCGACTCTTCTTGCAGGCTATAAGTAAAAAAACTCGGTATGAAGCTTTAGTATTTTTATTTTAATTTTTAATATTTTCCAAGCACAAATGACTCCTTGATTGGGCAAATACCACCTCATCCTCACACTTCTTAATGGGTACGAAGTCTGCCCTGGGAGATCTGCCCTGGCAAGTGGGGGAGCTGGCTGCGTACTGCACGTCCCACCACTCACAGCTTTGCCACCTCTCACAAAACCTCTGAGTGCTTGAAGCAGCCAGGAGGTAAGAAAGCTTGACTTGTTTACAACCACTCTTCTGCTGGCTGTTGTGTTTGGATGAATGGTTTATTCTTTTCTGCCTAATTGCTTTGCTTCCCAGCCCATTCACAGAAAATCTGGGAGCAGCACCCGTCTGCCTCCCCACCGGGAGTGGAAATAACAGTGCTGGCAGATGACATTTGCTGCTATTTTTTAGGGAAGGTAATTGTTGTTTTTATTTTTTTGCTTATGAAAGACTGAGAAAAGTCTCTCTGTTTACAGATCGATCTGTTTGCTTTAGTTTCATCCCCTTTGATTGATTTCCTGGAAATCAGACACAACTGGCTTTGTGGAGGAGAGACCTCTTCCATGCTCTTGGCGTCATACTCGTCCAAGAAAAGAGGGAAACACAACCCTGGGGTAACAGCAGGCAGCAACCTCAACTGTGGGAGATGAGGTTGTTCTTACCTCTGCACTGCCCGGACCATTAGCCCTCACCATCCACGTTGGATGCGGCATTGCCCATGCAGGTGACTACAACTCCTTTGGCTCTGCTCCTTCCCACTTTCTTCTTGGTGGTGGTGGTGGGCAACACATCCTAGAGACAGCACTGCAGATGTTGTCCGACTCCTTTACATAGTGGCTGAGCTAAGGATTAGGAATGAAGACATCCATGCCAGTTTCCAGCTATCTCACAGTTTGTGCTTGAAGAAGACATTTGATTGCTTCATTTTTAGTTTTTTCTCATGGGGATTATTGTGGCATTTGGAAGGGAAGCATTGCTATTGCTATTGCTGTTGTTATTGATGTTGATATTGATACTGCTACTATTACTTATTACTTCTTAAGTAAGAGGACGAGCCAGATGATGCCCCTGGAGTGATGGGTGTTGGGTGTCTGTGCAGCCCAAGGACGGGCCCTGCCCCAATGCTCACAGCCTACGGGAGTGACAGGGAGCAGAGCCGAATTGCCCAGGGAGGTGCAGCGAGTGCCAGAAGGGAGCTGCCAGAAACGAGCTGGGGCCTCCTGGCCAAGGCAAGTGATACAGAAATGTAAAACGTGGATGCAGCCACCTCGGGTGAAAAAGACTGGCTCAATGGTTTCTTCTGCAGGTGACATTTCTGGGACTCCCCAGCCCTGCCGCTGTGTCCTGGGAGACTCTGGGGAGTAAAACCCACCTCTGACCCAGGCCCATGGTGGGGAGCATGAGCGACAGTACTGCCCTGTTTTGCTCAGTCCGGGGCCTGGTTGCAGAGCTGGCTCCAAGGCTCGGGAGCTGCTTCTACCAAGACCTAGAGGAGGAGGACAGGGAGGGTTTAGGTTACTTCTGTCAATGCAAGGCAGGATTTCTTCTTTGCACCCAAATGTGGGTCTTCCTTCTCCTTCCCCTGGAGCAGCCATGGGTGTGCAGCCTCTCGCCTCTGCATTTGGATTTTTTTCTGAGCAATCCCATGTTTCACCAGAAGGCTGACACTTTCAGCGCCGCAAGCAGGGGTAACCACAGGATGGCAGCCTTGCTCAGAAAGCCCCCCCGGGGTGTTTCCAATGCTGCTCTCACACACTGGTGCGAGTTGGGGTTGGCACTGGCTGAGGGGCAGTGTGGGTCCCAGGGCCCCTCCGGCCCCTTCGAGCTGGCTCCTGCATGGGAGCAAACCAAGGACAAGCAGCCATATGAAGCCACCGAAGCAAGGCAGGTCCATAGGAGCCACAGCCTCTGGGAAAACGCAGCTGGGACTGGGGAAACAGGAGACGATCGAAACAGCTAAAGGCACTTGGCAGCCTTTTGACTCTGAGTAAAATTGTTCTGTAACATCCACAGTGAAAGAGAAAGAAATTTCACAGAAATAGGGCAGCAAGAAAATCGTCTGGTCTGTCACTGAGCCTGTCAGGAGCGTTGAGTGCCGGTGCCTTTCCAGACAGATATTGCTGAACTGGTTCCTAAAGACACCCGGGGATAGGTGTCAGCGAGATCTCCAGGCAGCCCAGTCCAGCATTTCCTTACTGCTGGAAAGACCTTTCTAATATTCGACCCAAACATTTCTCCCTTCTTCTTTAACCTGCACAACCCCAGTTCAATCCATCTTTCCTCTCAGGTCATTTTGTGAAGACCAATGGTTGTTCTCATGGCGGCTGCTGGCAGCTGCCCCCTGGGGACCCCCCTCTCCTCTCCAGGCAGGGGCTCACTCTGAGGTGACTTTGTGGCAACCGTCGGGGACAGGCTGGAGGGGAGAAGACAAAGGGAAAAGAGGAAATAAAAGCCAAAAAACAAGGGTGAGGACAAGTGGTAGCAATTTGCCTCCCAAGTTGCTCATTCCAAGCATGCTTGAGCACTGCCTTTGCATAACGTGTAGGGCTATATTTGTCCGTGAGACAGAGAGAGAAAATATTTTTCCATTGAGGTCATTCTTGCTCACTTTTTCCTCTAAGAAAATCAATGTCCTCTCCGGTCCTTTCCATTCTCTCGCCCTCCACGCTGCAGACTCGTAGTCCTGCCTCTGCCAAGCGGTGACATGCTGGATTCCTCTCAGTAATGGTGGTTGGAGACTTTGGACTTCTAAATCTAACACCTCCTTGCTGTTCCCTCTGGCTGCGCCTCCAGCAAGCATCTTCTCCCCCTTCCCTGTTTCAAACCCCCACATTCCTCCAGCCTTCCTCCCTTTCAAAAAACTGAGCAGGAACGGGGAATGGAAAGCCCTTTCCTGGGGCTGGTTCCCAAGAGCTCTGGACCAGTTGCAAAGGAGAAGCTGTGGTGGGAACGAGGGGTGATAGTGCCTCTGGAGGGGTTCCAGCATCCCAAGGCAGGTGCTACCCTACCCTGGCACACCACCCGTAGGAGTTGGGGTGGCTCGGAGGTGACTTCAGAAGGTACCTTTCCCAAGGGTGCTCGTTAGCTTGTCTGAAGGCTGCCAGGAAGCCAGAGCAGTTTCTCATTTGCCTCACACCAGAGTGAAAAGATGGCTCCAAAATGGAAATCGGTCTAAACTAGAAACTTAAAATTGATGTATTTCAAGCAAATTCTGGCACCTCAGCCTGGGACACCCCCTCATCCCTTGCTCGGGGAGATGTTCAGATCAAGGAACGCAAGTTTTTCTCTAACAAATCAATGTCCTTGAAGTATCTAACATCTTTTTGGCATAGTCAGGGGACCTTTTCCTGTGAGAGGCAAAAAAGATCACAAAATGGTGATTAAAGTTGATTTCTTTTTTGGCTTTAAATTAACCTGACAGCTGGAGGATTTTGATATTACCCAAGGAAAGCTATATGGTAATATTGACATTTCTCATTCCCTAGGTACTAAACCTTAAAAAATGCAGAGCTGCAGCTGTGCAATTCAAAAAGAGATGCAGCACCTTTTTCTGCCACTGTTAACTCAGGTCGTGGCTGTTGGGAATGAAGATCATCATAAGAGAAAGAGTAAAGCCTCCATGAGGAAAAAAAAAATGCCTTCAAGCTGTGCTTGAAACCAAGCAAATAGTGCCAACCGCCTGCAAATCCTGCTGTTTGCTTCCTGCGTTTAGAAAGGGGCAGCACGAAGGCAGTGGGAGCACAGGATCCCCGTGATCTTCTGCACCGGAGGGGGGAGGCCAGCTTGCTTCCAGAGGTGACCCATCAGCCGGTTTCCCCAGGTTTGCTGAGTGGAGTCAAACAAGCAGCCAAAATCCTGCATCCTTACCCAAATCATCCATGGAGCTTCCCGAAGCCATGCATTAGGAATCTCATTGCAGGTGTTCATGATGTTTTAGGAATGCTGTTCCAGTCCTGGCTGGAGGCCAGAAGAGCAAAATATACATCATGAAAGGCTCAGCTTGATGGTAGGGACAGGTCTGAGTCAGTACCGATTTGATCCAAACCAAGTGTTTCCCATTACTCCTCCCAGCTTCTCCGGAGCAAAGAGCTGCTGCTGCTTCCCTCAGCAAAGCTTTGGGGCTCCAGAGGCAGAGGACAAGCAGCAGCAGGAAAGTGTACGGGCTGGGGTCTGTGCTTGCCACCTTCCCCTGGGCAGTGGCACACACGTCTGACCTAGGACTGGTATGGTCTGGTGTCTTGGCAGAGCCTGAGGGACGATTTTCTTAAGAATTTTAAGGTTTTGATTTGGAAACAGATACCAGATAGGCAACTAGTCCCGGTCCAGTGTAGACCAAAGTTAATGTAAAGGCACGATGCTAACTGGCGNAAGTCTGCCCTTCGGAAGTCTAAGGTGGCAACTAGTCCCGGTCCAGCGTAGACCAAAGTTAATGTAAAGGCATGACACTAACTGGCATGCCTTGCCAAAGGACCAAAACTCCCAAGGGCTGCCCAGAGCTGAAGTCCAGCCCTGACTGCCCTGTATGGCACCCACACGCACCTCCTCAATCCCGCTTTAATTGCTGCTTGATGTGCCTCTTCCTTCAGAGATGAGCGGGAGCCAGACTTTGACCTCCTCCTGACCTGATGCCAAAAAGGGTGGGTTTGATAGCACGGTAACTAATGCCTGTGGGCTAACCCGCTGGGACACCCTGGGGGAGATCGGCACTGCGCCTCTATCAGCATGTCTTCCCTAAAACTGTAATCTCAGTTTTCACGTGTTAAAAGTCTCTCGTGTTTATTATCTGTTTGCCTTAACCTCTCTGCTATAGCGCTTCGTTTTCAGGGAAGATCAATAAAGAAGTTAAGCTAACTGACGCTCAGGGCATTTGTAATATCAGCTCTTTTACTGCCGTGTTCTTCAGAGAGTTTTCATTACGCTGCTCAAAAACACTCCAGCATGTTTCAGGGCAAAGGTCATCAGAGCCTCTTCATTGAGTGAAAGCTGCTTAAAATATTATTTACTATGTAGATTGCATCAGCAAATTGTGAGAGGGGAAGGAGAAGGCGTTCTTGCAATGGATGGGTGTGTAATTCAGTTCCTTTCGCTGAAAAAGGGGGGTAACACGCAGTTGTAGCATGTTGCATGTATGAAGCCACGCAATACATCTCATGGCAGCCATGTGGGGCTGAGAGCACACCTACTGAGAGCTTTAGCCATCCTTTTTGCCTCCGTACTCACAGGCCAGGAGGGAGTTTAAGCTGAAAGGGCTCAAGTGATGTGGGAGAGCCAGGTTGTGTAGGTGAGCTGCTCCCTTCCGACAGCCAGAGTGTCCGCACAGAGCAGGTCTACGGGATCTTCCCCCAGCACCCACCTGGCCCTCAAAGCCCTCACAGCCATGCTTTGCTCTACGATGATGATAATTTCACATTTTTGAGGCCTGTGAGCTAGAAAAATCTCTGACACCCCCAAACCCCTTTAAAACAGGGCACTTCAGTGCCTTACGGCAGCTGCTCACTCTGCACTCTGCGTCTCTCATCCTTCAGGAAGAGTTAAGGGAAGTATGGGAAGATGAGCCCCCAGAGAATTGCAGGCATTCAAAACTTGTCTGTTCCTGAATTAGAATACAAAAATGTCCAAATTCCCTATCTAGAGAAACTCTGAAAACTTTACAGCATCATGCAGCTTACTTTGCTTTGATTCTGATGTTGTTTTTTCTGATGCAGTTAAAAATGCAATTTAAGGAAGTACTTCAAATTCATAAGAGGAAACATTTATGTCTGGAAATGCTGGATCTTTTTTTCTATGTGGTTGTTTTGTTTTTTTTTTTTCCTAGGTGAAGTTTGTGATCCAATTATTTGGTGTTGGCAGGCTGCTTATTGTAATTCTCCTATCAAAATTTCTGCTGAGATCCTTTCCTCCCCTGGCATTTAGTCNTTTTTTTTTTTTTTTAAAAAAAAAGGCAAAACAAAAAAAAACCCTAACCAAACAAAAAATAACTGTGGAGCCAAACATTATATACTAGCAGCTAGCCAAAGCCTCATCCCTGCAGGATATTGTTCTTGCAAGCAAGTTCGTATCAAGCTTTCTGATGTGTTTGCTCTTGGATGGATGGGACTGCAGATAGAGAGGAAAAGCAGGGGCAGATTTCTTCAGGGTGGAAGAAACAGTCGCTGCGGGAGGCGCAGAGTGGGGGGTCTTTGCTCAACATCATCGTAATTCACTGGGAACTGCACGGTCAAGGGCCGTGTGCTCTTGTGCAGAATATCTTTGGGGTTGCTCCAGGAATAGACGAGAGACCTCCCGGGAAGAAGAAACCCTGGGGAGCTTTCCTGGGCTGGCTTCCCTGCCTGCGGCACTGTTAAACTGGGAGCGGGATGTCCACCAGCCTGGAGTGCCCACCCGACTCCCGCAGCAGAGCATCCCTGGGCCCCCTGGGCAGAAGACATGCAGGCAGAGCAAGGGACAGAGATTCCCAAACCACAGTTGGACCTCACAGTTACGAGACCTCCCTGCTGAAAGTGATGAGGAAGAAGGGCTGTAGCCTTGCCTGGAGGTGCAACAAACTTCTGCAGGTGGGACCTGCTGATGCGACGGTTGGTCTGCTGTGACGGAGCAGGGCAGGACAGCCCAAGTCACAACCATGGCCTGGCCTTGCTTTACCTCTTATCCTGCTGGTTAGCCTCACCCTGGGAGGTAGGTATGAGCAAACGGCGGAGAACGCTGTTTGCTCAGCCGCTTTTGAAGCAGAACGGATGACGCTGGCACACGGCAGCTCCACATAACTGCTCGGGATCAGAGCCACTGGCAAACGGCGGCAGCGCTCAGCTGAGCAAGCGCGGGGGGCAGCTGCCGCCCGGGACTACCCATGCTCAGTGCTCTGCTTTACACACACACACACACACACACACACACACGCACACACTCACACAAGTGTGCCCGGCCGCCTCCGAGGGCCCCCTCCCTGCATATGCAGCCGTAAACGGATTCCGGCATGATTGTGAGAGATTTGGGGGAAAGGCAGATTAGAGAGCTAGCCGGGGCAAATGCAATTATGGAAAAGTAGTTCAATAAATAGAATTATGCTCCCCCCACACCCCAACAGAGGATTACACCCAGGATTTGAGCAAATTTAGGATAAACAGAAATCAGGCACTGGGCACGGAGATTACCAAGGTCCTGGAGACAGGCCAGTGTGTGCTGCTGAAGGAGAAATCCTGGCATCCTCGCCTGCATCCATCAGAGTGTTCGCACAGATGCTGCGCTGGGCTGGGCTGACCCTTTTCCAGGATGGAAAGCCAAGGCCACCATCCAGGTGGGTTCCTTCTCCCCTGTCGCCCGCCACAGCAGCAACCTGGGGCACGGCGTACATGAAGGTCAGACCTGCTCTGCTTTCCGGCTGGTCAAAACCAGGTGACCTTTCTTCATTCCGCTACAAAACGTGATGAATAACTTATTCTGCCAGCATAACTTTACCAAGCACAAGTGATCAGAAACATGTACAAGTTTTAATTTTCCCATAGTAATTAACTAGCAAACGGTAGTTGCTTCCACTTTAGTAGTCCCTTTCATTGGGCAGATGAAAAAATAAAAAAGGCTCCAAATGATCTTGCAAATGATCTCACATTAGCGCTTGCTCCATTTCCCTTGTAATGACACTCTTGCCACTGGACATCACAGCATTTTTACTGCATCCCAATTACCTCCTGGAGAGGTGCAGATAAAGGATTCAGAGGCTGGGCCCACCTTTCCATCTTGCAGATCTTCAGATTCACTCTTTGCCCAAGTTAATGCATTTCAGTTAATTTTCAATTAATGGATACCCACTTTGCCTCTGGCCAGAGGGATCCCCATCACCGAACATCCTCACAAATGGCAAGAACCTCCTCCAGGTGTCACAGGTGCTGAGCCATGCCCTGCTGCTAGCAGAAATGTTGTGTAGACACATGGTGATCAGGTGTCATCTCTACAGGTGTTTTATCTTAAACTTTAAACAACTCTTTACTTGTATTTGTGCCTGGCCGCTATTAAGGGATCTCAGACCTGGTAACCTTATAACACTGGGAATTTGTCTGCAGCCAGGACCACTGAGCCCCCTTGTCAAACCACATCAGCCAGCAGGCTAAAAAGCCCAAATATCAAGTCCACAGAAACAGTTTAAAAGCTTGTTTGACTGATGTCAAGAAGCCAACGGACCTGAGCAATTGCTGATCAGCATTTCTTACTATCCAGTTCTTAACACCAGGGCATCAGCATTCCCAGCCAGAGCGTAGTGCTGAGATCCTGCTGTTCCTCCTTTGTTGGCCTTAATACCTTCTGCTGCCGTCACCCCCACCACACTGACGGCAGAGCACTGACTGCTATTTAAGCGATGCAAAACCTAGCGCTGCCAGGAAATGGCTGTTCCCATTTTGCTAATTAAGCCTAATTAAAATGGGGAAAAAGTTGTTTTTCCTCAAAGGGAAAAATAGGTGTTGAGAAAGGTGCTAACTCAGATGTTGTAATTGCAGAGTCACCTGTGGGATGGTGCAGGTCACCAGGTCGGTCTGATCTGTCTTTCCCTCCTACTCCTGCCCCCCTCCTTTGTCCCACAGATCCAGATCCGTTAACTAGACCTCTTGGTGAGAAATCCACGCTGAACCCAGGGTTTGCTTGCTCCAGCCTTGCGTTGCACTGGGAGGGCCGAGGGCAGCCCGGGCTCCCCCGCTGCTGGGGCTGTGCTCCAGGACACGGGCACACACAGCCTCCCCCCACCAAAACCGCATTGCTCACAGCAGAGAGCAGGGCAGTGTGCTCCCCCACAGACTGTGGAAGAGAGGCAGCAAACAAAATAGGAAGGGTCTGGCCTATGCACGAGCTGTAGGTGAGGAACAGGCTCAAACTCTGCCTTCCAAACAGTGATGCTCTAAAGCACGGCAGTCCCAACACCACGGGCTCACCCTGCCTTTCACAGAATCACAAAATCTCCTAGATTGGAAAAGACCTGTAAGATCTAGTCCAATCATTAACCTAACACTGACAAGCCCGACACTAAACCACGTCCCCAAGCGCTATATCTACATGACCCTTAAATACCTCCAGGGATGGGGACTCCACCACTGCCCTGGGTAAGGCATTCCAATCCCTGATGGCTCTAGTTGAGTGCAAACGGAGAAGCTCAAGGAGGTGGTGCAATGCTGTCATCCCACGCCTTTGGAAACCCAGAGCCAGGAATCAGTCCCACCTCCTCACCTTCAAAACCCACTTAAAGTTCAAGGGATTTATTTTTTTTTAATAAGTGTTTGGGTCTTCTAGCCTCAGAGCTTGTGCAATGTAGCTGGGTTACAGGCTCAAGTTCTCTCCTGCAAAAGGTCTTTTGGAATTGAAAGCCACACACCTCACAGCACCCCCTGACCTGGGTGTCCAGGCCAGTACCACAGATAGTGCTGGATCAGGCCAGCTGAAAGGGCCATAAGCATGGACTCCTGCCTCCAACAGCAAACACCTTGGGAAGGTATATGAACGTTCCTCATGAACCAGAGGGGATTTCTTTGAGCATGATACCCCTCAAGCAATTCTTCTCCCATAAAGTTGTCCAGCTGCTTTTCAAAGCACCACGAGGACAGTGTCAGTGGAGATGAGCCCTGCCATTTCCAGGCTGTGTAAAGCAATACCTCCTTCTGCCTGTGTGAAGACACCAGCACATGATTTATTTGCCGCTCCTGGTTCCTGTATTACAGAGACAATGAACACCCTTTCTTACGCACCTGCTCTCTACCATCAATGTAGTCATCTCTTTTCCAGGCTGAGATATTCTAATCTACTTAATGATTCCTCAACCAGAAGCTTCCTAGAAACTTTTATTATCTTCAGTGCTTTCCTCTGTACATTTTTCTGTTCCTCTGAGAGTAGAAGGTGAGTGCAACACCCTCGGAGCAACCCCGGCACTATCAACATCAGCCGTGTTTGTGGAGAAAAAAGAATCTATTTTGCAAGAGGAGGTTAACATGTCCAAAGCAAGCTGTGTGCTGGCGTTGTATCAGAGTCTCACCTACAAAATGCCGCATGTACCTTGGTCTCTTGATTGAAAGTATTTGGTTTGCTGGTTTGGAGAGCAAATGAGTGCTGGTATTGAAAGGAGTCTGCAGTTCAATTCTGCCATCTGCAGTTCACGTCTGAAACTGCGGGAGGCTCTTCTGCCCCATAGACTGCTCCTATTTGGAGATGGACAAACAACCCCTTATTTAAATAATCTTCTCAGCTAAGCTTCTATGTTTAAATTTTGCAGAGGTGAGAACCAGAGAAGCAGGGTTTTAAGAGGAATAAATATATTGTAAATGAGATAAAGTCTCTCCCCTAATAATAAAATAGTTAAAACACATACCTTAAATGACAAATTAAGATGAGATGAGCCTTGGGGAAGTGCCTCCGTATCAGCAGTGCAGGGACCTTATAGCTTAGTTGTTTCTCAGAATTTCTTATCTAATCTGCCTGTTTTACAGGGGAATAAAAACATTTGTTCAAATATTTTGGCCCAGGAAACTCCAACTTGCCAAAGCTTTGCGTGCCTTCACTGGTTTTGCTGGAAGACAGTTTGGAGCTTGCCTGTTTCTCCAAAGAATGGGTGCAGGCGGATCACCAAAAGTAGTTGGTAAACATTTGTTTGGATTCATAAAACACTACCATTGAGGAGCATTCGAACAGCTTGGTAAGAGGACACCGTGATGACTTCTCCCACCCTACATGTCTCCAAACCAATTCTTCTGCAGGGGTGACCCTCTGAACCGCCCCAGGATGGATCCCACCGTAACCCAAGTAGCTATCATCATCCCCATACAACCCTCACCGTGTCAGATCTGCACGCCAGAGGAGAACACTGTGCTCCGTCCGTCTGAACTTCTGTATTATATATGACATGGCACATCTCTGGATTAATGAAGTATTCATCTAATCAGAGCATACTTTGTCAAAAAAAGAAACAATCTGTTCCTGACTTAAAAATGTCTACTGCTGACTTTCTGTCACCGGTTACACTTGAGCCTCGGGCCTTTCTAAAGGCTCTCCCATTGTTCAGTCCAAAGTAAAAGGGAGTTTTGGAAATCCTGCCCCCTTTGTTCATCTTGCTTGCTCTGGTGTTGACTTACTGTGTGACTAGAGAAGGAAATAACTTTCTATGCCTCAGTTTTCCCACATGCACAACAGAATAAATTCATCCATAAAGTGCCTTGAATATTTGCATAAAAGCCTAATGCCAGTTATTTTTCGTTAATGTTATGTTAGAAGTACATTATTATATTGAAATAGCCAAAGGCCCTTGCTTAGCGTCTCACACAAAATCACTACCTCAGTAACAACAGTCTTTTCATTAGAGAAATGATTTTTTTTTAATGTGTGACTCATGAATCCCTCTAATGTAGGTCAGTGGGAATCTGTGCCGATCCACTGCCAGCCCGGCAGCGCAGAGGACACATCCCTGGAGCACAGCCGCCATGGCTCGGCATGGATATAACACATACTTTCCTGAACCTTTCAGCAGCTTTGGAGGCAGCTTCTGGCCATTGCCTTCCTCAATTTGGCACTTCCAGCTCGGCAAAGCAAAGCTGTTTGCTCGCCTGTTTGTTGCCTCTTGGACATGGCTGGTGCCCAACAGCCCGACAGTCTCCCAGCCCCGGGGAGGAGGTGAGTAGAAAGATCTGGAAGTGAAATTGCACCAGGGTAAAAGCCCAGAAACCGTTTTTACAAATGCAGTTTGATGGAAACAAGATTCCTCTATCCCATACTCTGAACTTGGCTTTAAAAACAATCCGCTGTCTATGAAGAAGTGCCTGCAATGTTGTGCCTTCAGGTCTCAGCAGCAGGGATGAGTGATTGCAGATGTCTGCCTTTTCTAGGACTTGTTCACATTAAATGAACATTAAAGGGGGGGTGGGGGTGGGATGGATCCATCACCTGCTTAAAGACCTGAGCCAAAAATGCTGTTTCCCAGCATTTGTTAGCATAAAGTCGTCAGGTAAGTTGTCTGTTAATGCCTGGAGGGTGACGGAGTTTGTAAGTCCATCATAAGGTTAGCCCTGCCAGCACCGCGAGCAGAGAGAGCCTGTAGGAAACACGCTTTCCCGTGGACGGGGTGACCCAGGTTGGCATGTGGGACTATGCTGAGATCTCTTAGCTCCCTCCTGCTTGTCTGGTGTGAAGTTCAACACAGAGCTTCCCAAGTCCCCATAATTTGGTTTCAGGGCAGCAAGACACAGAAACGTCCCGGAGCATCTCTGTGGCCACCTGTGGCGTGGGTGCTTGCTGGAGGAGTTGGTGCTTACACCATGCAACCTCTGGTGGCAGCACAGAAAGTCTGCCTTTGCTTCTTTGTACACAGGCCCAATCCTATCCCATACATGCCCAACTTCGTACTCCTTGGGTCCTCTTTCTTTATTCTGGCCATGCTATGGGGCGTCCTCCTGCCCCATCAAAGTTCAGGGAGAGTTTCTGATGCCTCCCTTTGGGAAGGAGAAATTATGTCAACACCTCTCCAGCCCAGAGCCAACACCTAAGTGAGCTGTTTGAAATGCTGAGTGTTACAAAGACTGTTTAAAAGTCCAAAAATTCCCCTGTGCTGCCTTTCATAAGAAATCAAATAGTAGATGACACAGAAGCTATAATGTTTAGTATGAATTTTTTTCTGGTCTTTCCCTGGAGGCTCACAGTGTTGTATGAACAGACCTAATTTAACTTTCAAGGCTCTTCCTTCACCACTTGCAGGGACCCAAGTATCCGTGCTATATCTGTTGCAGAGAGGAAGCTGCAATGAAAGCTCTGATGCAAAGCCTGACCACTGCTGTTGACTTAAGCTGGTATCAATAAGGCACAGTGTTTCTGACAGGCCAGGATCACACATTGGTTTTCCTGAGGTCATGCACCCTGTGCCTGGCAGGCGGAGCCCAGAAGAGTGTGTCCGAGTCCACCGTGGCACATTGCTCTCCCTCTGGCTTCCTAACATCTCCAGCCTCACATGGAAGGCTTTGTCCAAAGGACCTCAGTGGAAACCAGTGACATCTGTGGCCTCCAGGTCAGGTATACAATTTGTCTTCTAACTTTGATTTCCAAGGAGCACAGCAGTGCATCATTGTGCTGGCCATTACTGATTGCTTTTTGCCCTAGAAGCTTGCAACTGTTCATTTTTTTCAATGGAGAGAAAAAAAATCCCTTGTTTTCACCTGATATAATAATGCAAAGGGAAGCTTTTATGCCAGTGCCTGAGAGAAAAAGGAGGAATCTGAAAAAGAAAAATCTGGCACTCGCAGCCACTATTTTCTTTTAACCATTCTTCTTGCCATCCAGCAAAACGGAGACAATTTGACAACCCTAAATTCTTTCCACATCTCCTGTCACCTCCGAGCTCTAGAGGATGCGTGATGCTCGTTTGGGAAAAAAAAAAAACAACACCCAAGACACAGCAGCAGCTCTATAGTTTAATGATTATGTTCAGGTCTTGCAGATCATACACACCACTAGTAAACAAAACACCTTCCTGCTCCTTGGATGGAGGTGTAACTTGTGTCCCCCAGAGTTAAAGGGAAGGGGTTTTAGGCCATGAAATCCAAGGCTGATGGAGAAGGCTCACCCCACGGCTGTGCCTCCCACCTTGTCTCTGCATTTCTCCCTGTGCTGAGCTGGGAGATATCTCACAGCCCAACTCCTCCGCATCAGACAGACAAAACAAACAAGCAGAGGTGAGGCTGTGTGTGTGTGTGTGTGGATATAAGACTCAGCAGCAGCAGGGAGGAGGCTGTGCTAGCCCCGCTGTCCTGGGCTGGCTGGTAGGGATGGCTCTCCTCCTCCTGCCTCTCCCCTGGAAGCCCTCAGCTCTGCTTGGACTTCAGTGCCCTGGGAAGCTTCCATCCACCACCATATGCCCGAGGGCAGCCTACCAATGCCTCTGGCACAGTCATAAGGCAGCTGCCTGCCATGCCACAAAAGCTGTGGGGCAGGTGGAGGGCTTGTTCCTCTCGCCCCACCTGCAGCATCTGCTTCAGTCTGGATGTGGATTTAGCATCCACAGGAGGAACTGTCTCAGCCCTGGAGATGGTAACAAACACCTACACCCCCCACGCCTATAGAAAGCACGGAGGGCACTGAAGGAGGGGTGGTGGTGTGGTATAGGGACAAGATTTCTGTACTCCTTTTCCCTCAACTCCACTAAAGCCACCTTTATGGGGGCTTGTCCTCCTCCTCACCCCATGAGAATACTGCTAAATAAGGGAAACTGGTTGGGATGCTTTAATGCTTTTGGGTTGTGTGTGTGTGCATGTGTGTACACTTTGGAGCACATTCATTAGGTGAACTTGGCTTGAGAGCCCCTAATCTCAGCTCTAACATGCACTAGATATGTTCAGCCTCTCCCAGGCACTGTGAGGGATCATGCATTGCAAGAGGATGGAGGTGGCAGGAGCCTACAACACAGTGCCGTGATGCTGCTCGTACCTCACCTTGCCATCTTTCTGGCTGCTCTCATCCTCTCAAGGTTTCCTATATTATCATTAAGAGATTTTTGATCTCAGGGAAGGCCTGGCCTAACCTTTCTCCTGAATGTTTCCAAGTGTGAGGTAGCTCACAGGATGTGCAAGAGCCATTCCTCTCACTTTTCGTCACAATATTCTCCCAAGTTTTGTATCGTGGGAGAGCTCTACTCCATTAGGCTGCTCGTTCCCTGATTTCAGGCTTGAAGATCGTTTGCAATCTGCTCTGCAGACTCGCAATGCCTATGCGAGCTCACACTAGTGCATACGTATTCCATCGAATATCAAGTACCCCTCATACGGGCAATAATATTCCCTATCTCTCTCCACAGTGTAGGCATTTCACCTCAAACTTGGGGAATGCTTCAGGAGCTGCATTCATCAACTGGTTGAACAATGCAGCCTATGGAGACGATCTATTTACCCTCTTTTCTTGAATGCTTTGCTTTTAAATACATAATACTGTTTGCACAATAATCTTTCGTCTCGCACAGCCAGCCTCGACACAGAGGTGTTTCTGTGGCAGCTTTGCGTTTGATGCTGGATGGCATCGAATCTATGTATGCCATATAAAGTGAGGAAATAATATTTCCTGGAGTAGAAAGCTGTAGGTACTCTTTAATCAGTACCAGCCTCACGTGGACCGTTTTGTCTCTCGGGGAAGGGACACCTCAAACCTTTGGGATCCCAGAAGCAATATCAAATTTCCTCAAGGTGCTACAACAAAGATCCCTCCCATGGTAGTTTAGGGAAGGAGGGTGAGGGAAGGAGCTCGGATTTGTGTCTTGCAGTACTTCACCCTTAGGGTGTGAACGGGCTTCCCCGGGGCTTCCTGAGGAGCAGGTTTCTGCCTGCAACATGTGAGCAGTGAGAGGCAGGAGCTCAGGCCAGGGAGCCTCTAGATGTCACTGCCAGGCAGCAGAAATGGACCCCAGTGCCACAGTGGGCTGGGGACAGCCGACCCAGCCACAGCTGGCAGCACAGCTGGCAGCAGGCACCCAGGGCAGCACCGGCCAGCTTGGCAGAGGACATCGGGAAACCTGCTCTGAAAAGGCTGGTGACCTCTTGATCTGCCCAGGCGTCCCATGCCCCAGGGCTGAAAAGGTGCAGCTATGGCAGGACGGTACAGGGTGCAAGAAGCATAGTCAGGATTTGCAGGATAAGATATTTTGTGTAAGGACGTACCAGGTAAAAGCAACACGTTTCAGCTCCAGCCCTGCAGCAAAGGGATCCTAAAGACAAATGTCAATGCTAAGCACGGTAATATCAGATACCTCTGGCACCCCCCCATCAGAAAAATGGTCCCAACATTTACCTGTACTCCTGCTGAGCTACCTAAAGACAGAGCAGGGTCACTCTTGACAGGCTTTCCAGCTGCCTCCCTGAGTTTGGGGTACTGGGAGAAGGACAGGTACCTTTTTTGAGAAAGGATCGCCGTCTCACTGAAGGCAGCAGCAAGAGCTGAGCATTCCCGGGCTTGCAGGCATCCCTCCAGGCTGCGCGTGGGAATACCGGTCCCTGACTGCTGCACCCGTGCCTGAGAGATGCCTGTGACTCTGCAGCTCACACAGTCAGAGCATTTGCTGTGGTGTGGCATGGTTGGTCCCTGCTTCAAGAACTGAATTAAGAAAAAAATAAAAAGAAAAAACAACTACGAAGAAAAACCCCAAACATTAGTGCACCCCATAAAGTGCATGGGCCAGTGGGCTGCTCACAGACAGGGTCAAATCCAGCCTTCCCTTCTTTTAACCATGCATGAGGTTATGGAATAATGTGCCTTTTCTTTTTTGGGGTTTGTTTTTGGTTTTTTTTTTTTGGCTCGTAAAGCATTTTAGTTACTCTGTATAAATTGCAGCAGTTTCTCTGTGAGAGACCTGAGGCAGAGAGGGAGGTTCAGTTACCTCAAAACCGGCCATGGACACTCCCAGTCTCCCATCCCACAGTGGCAGGATGGGTTCACTTGAGGCATGGGCACCAAAACCACAGCCTCTAAGGCTTCTGGGACAGCCTTAATCCAGGCTGCGTGCTCTGGGAACATCTGCAACATCAGGCCCTGTAGGCAAGACATATAAGAGCTTCCTCCTCCGTCCATCCTGAGCTGACTTGGACACGGCCTCTGCCAAGCAGACGTCAGACATGGGTCCTCTGGGTCCCAGGAGAAGGGCAGTTGATAGCAGGGCTTCAAGATCTACATCCAGAGATTATGCTTGCAGGGTCAGTTGTCACCACTTCTGCACCAAAGTCCTTCTAATGCTAATGGTTGTCTCAGATCCTACCTAATTTCATCAGCTCTTTATCCCATCTTCAATGCTATGGAGTTCGATGTTGCTAATCTCATTTGATTCAGCTTCTGCTTCTTCACATCACCTGCTTCTCACCCTCTTGAGGGTTTAGCATCACAAAGATTTAAAAAGAAAGCATTTGTTTGAGGTCCTTCTCTTCAATTTCTAATAGCAGATCCTCTCAGGGCTTTTCAGATTTGTGTCCCTGAGGACTAGAAACTGATTTTCATCAAAAAAATTAGATACGATATTATCATACTTGCACGAATCTCAGAGCTTCCACAAACGCCAGAAACCTCATGGGGATTGCACTAACATTTCAGAGCTGGCAAACACAGATGAAGGTGCCCAGAAGATTTTAATAGGGGCACCATCCCTGTAAAGTTTGCCTTCACAGCTTAATCACACAAAGATGAGATGTAGAAGGTTTCCTTCTTTATCTAACACCCCACTGATCAGAGCTGCCTCTGTTTTTCCTGTTGGCCCCTGTGTTTGTGAAAAGCATTAAGCTTCTTGTTGCTTTTGGAAATAATAGTCACTGCTGTATTATGGCCAAATCATTGTTTTTCTCCCTATTGACCTGATTTTTTTTTCAGGCTACCAAACACCCTTGACTTTGCTTGTGGGATGGTTAATCAACAAGTCTGTCACAATGATGGATTCCTCCTGAATTGTTGCTTAATTAGCTTGGTTGGAAGTATAAATCAAGTGGAATACCAATTCTTCTAACGCTACAGACAGGCAGCCACACTCAGCTTGACAGCAGTGAGTTATGACTTTCTGCCCCAGCGCAGGATCAGCATGCAGGCGCCAGCCCGCAAACCCGAAGGGGCCGTAGGGTCGTCCCTGAGGCCGCTGGCGTGCAGAGACCACACACACCAGAGCGAAGGGTCGGCGTGATGGAGGCAGAGGTGGGCTCCAGCCGGCAGCATCTGCAGCGACGACTGGCTGCAGGGTCTCTGCGCATGGGCGTACTTGCACCCCTTGTGTGAGAAGAGCCGGCGTGCCTGGCATCTGTCCGCGGGGAGACAACCTTGTGTATCGGTGATGTTTCTCACCTGGGATGTCTGGTGTCTGCTCTTAGCTTTTTAATGAAGAAGAAATACTTTAGTCTGTGGCCAGACTAAGTTATTAGAGACAAGGATCTTTGTCTCACAACAAGCAGAATTTCCATTCTGCAGAAAGGCAATTATGCATCATAACAAAAGGAAAAGTAATACATTTTCTGCAAATGAAGATTTTTAAGACTGATCTTAACGTGTTGATCTTAACAGCTTGGTATTTTTATAGATGGGACTTCCACACAACAGGAACATATTTAAGCCTGTTGACTTGAACTGAACTTCACAATTTTACCATGGGTGACTTCTGTGTAGCTACAAACAGCTTGTTGCCAGCAGGTCTAAACCAGCTTGAGCGTCCCTGAACTGCGTGGTGGACATCATACAGAAGTACTTCCAGATTTCTACTTGCCCTTTTTGAATTCCCAGACTAACTAAAGAAGCATACTTCTCTGAAATGGATCTACTAATACACCATTTTAGCAGAGCATATTTATTTTTTCATGGCCTCCTTTTTTATTTATCTTCTCTCTTTTCCAACTTTGGGTTTTATTTTCAGAGAGCTTAATTAATGATATCAGGTGGGATATGTAAGTCCCACTTTGGCGAAGGAATTGGTTTGTTTAAAAATGACTGAAAAATATTGGAATAGTCTAATTTTGCTGATATGCCTTTCCCCACATTTGCAGTGAAAGGTGGGTTCAGTGGCCCCGCTTTGCATAAGCCCTACCAACATGAGTAATGCTCTCCAAGCTGCAGAATGAGACACTTCTGCAGACTGACTTCGTGATAACAAAGACACGAGTCCCTTCTTTACCTTGTGACAGAGTTGTTGCTCCAGTGTGTAACGTCTCGCTGCCAAACGAGTAAAGCTGTTTCTAGCATGTGGACGCCTCAATGGAAACTTGTGTGGAAGGTCTGGGAGAGGCATGGTGTGAATCATATTGCCATGGCAACCTGAATTGCTTTCATCCATCGACATTTGCATCCTTCTTTTTGGCATTTTCACAGAGTCCTCAGAGATTTTCTTTTTTTTTTTCAATAGTTGAGTAGAATAGAATGCTAGCTTTGCTTTTATCACCATGATAAAAAAGCGTGAAAGCAGAGTTTGTGTGTGGGCTACAGAAAGGTTACAGTTATTTAGCAGATTTAAGTCAAACTTTGAGACGGAATTATGTCTGAAGAAGCCCTATATTTTTAAAGACATCAGGACAGCGAAAGAGAATGCAGTTCAGATAAATTTATCTCTTCCCAGACAGTCCTGATATAGATGGTGGGATTCAGAAAAAAACACTGAACAATCTGTTCTACAACTCTAATATGCCTCTTCATTGCCATAGCAAATAGAATGGAATCCCTACAACTGACAAAATGAAATATGCATAGAAGTTTTTTTAAATTTTTATTAATAAAAAGTAAAAACAAAATCACAAAGCTCCTGGTGTTATTTATGAATTATGATTAATTTCTTCAACCTTTTTCTGACATTTAGAAATGGCACACAAGCAAGTTAAGAAATAATTCTAATAAAACTGCATCTTAATTGCTTCTGTTATCTAAGCAATAGTAACTATTTCCACACAAAAGACCAGATTCTATTCTTACTTGCAATGAAGTTAATGGAGCTGTCCTGACTTCTGTGCATTAACCAGGAGAACCAACCACACTATTTAATGGAAAATGAGAGAAGATTATAGTCGGCACTTCCAGCTTGCCCCAACCATTAAGTTCTACCAGCTCGCCCATGGATCTGTCTCATTATCTCCTCTTGTCTCTCCAAACCAACTCCATTTTGCCTGAAAAGGACTCTCCATCCAGACATCTGAGTACCATCAACCATAAGCAAGTGTCCATAAAAAACCTGGCTTCACTCCTTCACGGTGTTTGGTTTTTCAAGAGCCCCATGGGTGCGTCTTATATAGGATGGCCTTGTGCTGTGTCATACTGGGGAATAGAAAAGCCACCTAAAACAGAGGTAAAGACGATCATTCAAAACACAGACAGCTGGAAGTCAGTCTTTAGAAATCACTAATGGGAGTATTTTTTCCAACAGTTTTTTTCCAACAAATGCCACGTGTGCTTTCTCACATCACTCATGGTTTGTTAGGCTCTAGTTTGAAGAGCTTCAGTCCTCTGAGGGGCCTGTGCTGTGACTGCCCAGTCTCCGGCTGCAAGTGGCTGCTGAATTGCTCGAGTGAACTAGTCAACTGCTTATGAATACCCTGCAGGCAGAATTTCATTCAAAACTGGTAAATGAAAATTATGATTAATGATATATTTGCAGAAGTTATGATCAGTTTATGAATGATTCATGAAAAGGAAAAAGAATACTAAATAGATTATGAAGATCATTTGCAAACAATAATTTAAGCAACTTCATCCCGCAAAGTGAGGTCCTTCTAGTCTCATATTTACCTAATGATACTCTGTGGTGCAAAGGGCGGGTGCTGTATTTGTGAATAACCTGTTGCTGCACAACACCACATCAAAATACAGCTTTGCTGTGACAAAGGGAAGGTGCACTGTCCAAAGCCCTTTGAATGCGAAGGGCAGACTTTCAAACAAAGAAACATGTGCAAACAGAGGTCAGAGAGGTGAAGGCATCACAGTGTTGAGTGGTGAAGCCCAGCTCCTGCTGCAGATGGACACACCGGGATGCAATTAGCAGCCAAGGCAGAGGAGCAGCTGGGCATGAACGCTGTCCTGGAGCCAAGGGTGAAAGACACAGAGCTGTTCCTGTCTTGGGTCAGAATCTACCATGCTTTCTCCCTGGGGGAGCAAAATTTACACCCTGATTATATATCTCCCCTTTCAGCTTCTCACTAAAGCTGGCATTGAATGTCACCTGCCTTCAAAAACAGGTTGTGAGATACCAGAGATGCTGTTCATGTATTATTTATTATTGTAATTCCTGTCTATAGGAAGGCTCATCTGGATGCAATCCCTGGATTTCCATGAGGGTCCTAGTTTTTGGGGTTTTTTTTCACTCTATTTTTGAACTGGGTTGATAAGGAAAGCGTATGACTTTGCCCAAGGATGCTCCATGAGTTCCTGGGGTCAACGGCAACACAATGGCAGGAGACTGCTGGCTCTCCAATGTACCTTTTCTCTAAGGATTGGGTTTCCTCCCAGTTTTCTCCTCAGTGCCAACTGTCTGGAACCAGCACTCTACCTGTTGCAACTGGGAACAGCTGCATCCCAGTGGGTAAGTGGAAGCACAATGGCTAAGATGGTTTATGGATGTATAAACAGGACAAGCTTTGTAGGAAAAGGCAGAGTTCTTCACTAGAACCAAGTAGCAAAGTTGGAAATTTCAGGTAAACTTCAGGACAAAAAAGGCCCTCTCCAGGCGTGGGATGGAGGGAGCAAAGATCAAATGAAACGCCAGGTAGTGACTTGTTCAAAGGTAAACTAAATTACATAATTCAGTTAAAAACGTGAAATCAAACTGACCAAGAAATCTGAGTGACTTCCTATCCCCACCCTCCACTTGGCTTTACATCTGCTGCAGCTAGGTAAGTTATGCAGGAGCAATTGCATCCCTTAGAAGACGACAAAAATACAAGTTCTGCTAGCTGATCTATTGAAAGTGTATTACCTCAGGTGGGAACAGGGGGCAAGTGGCTAACTGAGCCATTGGTGGTCTGAGCAACTGATAAGGCCATCAGCAATTCCCCAGAAAAAATTACCCAAAGTCTAATTCCCTTTGCAGCCCCTCGCCAGACCCGCTCACGCTGCAGCTCTCACCTTTCTCTTTCTCTCAAAACCCACCATAACCCCAGGGTAAGGCTTCTGTAAGGCCCTCACCCATATTCACTGTGGCCACTGTAAGGACACCCACCCCTTTCTTCTCAGTATGTATAGTACTAAGGAGATTTCTTACCAGCTACATTGAGCTCTGACATCTCTTTAGGTGTACATGACGAGAGTCAGCCACTGGAAAAAGGAGAAGAAAAAGTGCATTTAGATAGTGATGTTACACTAAGTCTTCAGACGTGTCTCAGTACCTCCAGGCTGTCACCCGGTGACTATGGTTCTTTCATCCTGCACAGGACAGTTTAGGGGTTTTGGAACGACCATTTTCCCTTATTACAATTCAGACCTACAAACACTTCCCGTATGTTGCTTTCCATGATAAATTGTTGCAGCAGCTGCAGCAGGAGCAATTGCTGGGAAAGGATGGCACCTGCGTAATTGGGAGTGGAAGGGATGGCAGGCTCTGGGAATGTGGTTATCCTGCAGATTACCCCATAAAACAGGTTCGGGGTCTCTGCTTGGAAACTCTGCTCAGCTCTTGGTGCAACAAAGATTTAATGAACTATGAGCCGCTGAACTAACCACAGAGTGTAAACCGGAGCCGGCAAGATTGTAAAAGGTTTTTTAAAAAAAACCTTTTTAAACACTGTGTTGTCAAATAACAGTCCCCAGACTGATAAAATGCAGCACTTGGGCATATCACTGTGGAGCACAGCAGGATTTTTGCTTCAGATTAGCTGATAAAAAGCTTGATGTATCCCCATTCAGTTAGCTATCCTTCAGGCTGTGCTTTTAAGACAAACAGCAGCAGCAAGCATTTGTCTGCTATTTCTTTCTTAAAACCAAGATGTTTCACAATTCAGAATTAACAGATGGGGCAATAAGGATTATTTTTTTTTTGGTCACTTCCTCAAAGTCACTTTAAGCAATGATAGGCTGGCATCAGTGAGGGAAGACTCTGTACTTTGATGTGGATGGCCACCACAGAGCTGTGCTCACCCCAGCAAGGCTGCACTACTGGGGCCAGGGAACCCCAAGGAAATATCTCCCACCCATTACACACATCCAGCCAGGTGAAACCCTCACCAACGTTGGTGTCAGAAGCAAAACCCCTAGCAACATACATCACACATAATCTTTAACTTCACCCTCCTCCTAACATACTGATTGGTCCCACGTTTGACTTGAGAGGAGAGGAGAGGAGAGGAGAGGAGAGGAGAGGAGAGGAGAGGAGAGGAGAAGAGAAGAGAAGAGAAGAGAAGAGAAGAGAAGAGAAGAGAAGAGAAGAGAAGAGGAGCATCCTCACCTCCATTGTGGTCATCAAAATTTTTGATCCACCTTCTGCTAAGTTTTGAAATGCATCTAGGGGTAGAACAAAGAAAATTGTATTTCATGAGGAGGAAGCAAGAATGCAAAGCAGACATAAGACTGTGACAGCTGAGGAGCAGAGCTGCGATCCCTGAGCAGGGATGCTCTGCCTGGCTCAGATGTCCACACACACTGTCCTGCCTAGCCATATCTCATTTCTGTGCTGAGTACACCTTCAGCCTTGTCCCTTGGATCACAGACTGAGAAGGCACCCCAATTGCAGGGCCAGAATTTGGCAGAAGTGTAGGAACAGGGAGAGCTCAATGTGACTGCTTTCATCTACTCTCCTAATTTGTTTCAATAGTAGCTCCCACCTGAAGAATGACAGAACAGCAAACTAATGAAACACATCTTCCTACAGGGAAGCTTTCTGTTGGTCCTTTTCCATCCTCCCTGGCAGCGAGCAATCACAGTATGCCCTAAAGAAAGTGATTCTCTTGAAGTCATTAGTATGCCTTGCAAGCTTTTTCCAGGGAATATAAATACAGATGCTGCTGTTATTCAGCTAGAGTTTGAAATTAGCATTGCTGAAAGTTTTCTGACAGAACACTTTGCCATCAGAAAATTTCAATCCATTCAAATATTGATATTCTATGTGCACATTTATATTGCAGTTTGTCTAGGACAAATGTTCAAACCCAAGTGTTTGGATAAAGCCAAAACACAGTATTTTGAGTTCTTTTTATTTATTTTGAAATTACTTTTCTCCTAGAAATGTACTGTTATAAACGGTAATGAAAAAGTTGAAACAAATTTAAGTCTGTCTGTCTTTGAATGACACATCTCTCCAGGAGTCTGTTTCCCACCCTGAATGGAAAAGGCATTGTAAGATCACAAATGTTTTGAAATCTGCCCAGCTTTATACAAAGGTGCAAGGCTGCTGGGAGAGCACAAGGACCCATTGCTCATCTGCCCCTTAGGAGAAAATCAGAGCTACTTATATGATCCAGAGCAGAGAAGAAGCAGGGAGGAAAACTAACACGATGAAGCACATCCAGCCTATAGTGCTCCTAAGTAAGGCATAGATCAAGAAAATCCCGATGTTGCACCCCCTTGACAAGATTGGATTTGCAGGGCTGGGCTTGTGCCCAGCAATCTTTCTAGGAACAAATGGCAGCACTGAAGTTGCCTCCTCTGGGCAGAGGTAAGTGCCCTTTTACTGCTTCATTAATTCCAGTTAAATAGATTTTGCAAAGAAGCTGCTGCTTTTGGTTTGGGTCTCATCTCTGGCTATCTTGAAAGGATGAGTAATGATTTAATGGGACAGATTTTATCTTCCCTGCTGCATTCACATCATCATAAAGGTGGACTGCCTTTCATTCCCACTTGGCACCCTTATCTTCTCCTGTAAAAATCTTATTCACAATTATTTGAAAAGTTTGAGAAATGTATTCCACATGAAACCCACTGTAAAGTGATAACTGAAAGACTTGAGAGCATTTTAAGATACTCATTAGAGACAGCAATGAAACTTTTAGAGATTCCTTTCCACGTGGATGTAAAGGAGCTGTCTTTGCACTGGCACTTAAAATGTAAGAGGATCTTTTTTAAGATGAAAAAAAAATGCCATGGTACTAATTTAGGCATAAGAATTTTCATCTACAGCAAGTGACATGTATAATCACAAAAAATGAGGGTTTACAAGTTGTCTGTTTTTTAAGGAAAGCATTAAAATCATGACACACTGACTTTCTGAGCTGCTTCTGCTGTACTCCCTTGAAATGCGATTTTAGGCAGTGTCATCTGGGCGGATCCACTGACCACTATTGGCCCATAAAACATCAGTGGTAAAAACACACAGGCAAAAAAAATTAACACTCATTTCCATGTACTGTTGAAACGCAGCTCATTCCGAAGATTAACTAAATTGCTGTAGTAATGTTCTAGCACATGGGTCACAGTTGCTGGGTTTGTTTAACTACCAGTTATTTCCAGTCAAAATACTTATAATAGTAAAAATTATGCTTTTGTAAAACAGAATTCCATTTACTTTCAGGCAAAGGCTTATTTACAGGCACTGCCTCCTCGCAACTGCCAGACAATAGCTGGACACAACATAGGGCATAGGTTTGTTTATCCACTGAGGAGGATCTCAGACCTTCTCCTTACCAAAAAAATGAGAGAACTTCACTGAAGTTGGTGGCAACATCTGTCCAGTAAAAAAAAANAAAAAAAAAAAAAAAAAAAAAGGCACCTGTCTTATGGTTCAGACTTCTCCAAATTATAACCAAAAGAGAAAGCCTTCCACTTGAGATGAGTTGCCTCTTTCCTCCTCACTGGCCGTAAATGCATGCAGTCTCCCCTTGGTGGTACCGGCAATGTTCCACACCACCCTGGAGGAAGCTCTGCTGTGGACCAGGATGCTCAAGCTTGTGTGGAAGGGCACCAGCACAAGGACACATCTTGTTTTTCGAAAATGAGTCTTAGTGCATAGGGGCTCTAAGGAAAAGCCTGCAGAGGCCAGGATAAATTCATGCAGCGAAAAAGGATTGGCAGTTGAAGAAGCTCTGGATATACATTACCATTGCTCCTCAGCAGGGAAAAAGACAGAGCAGCATGGTGCCACTGCGGCCAAAGGTGCTCTGACAGAACAACAAGGGGCTGGCCTTCCTTCTGGCCCCTTTCAATGAGGACATCCCTGTATTCCCAGCTGCTGCTTTCTCCCAGCACTAAACCGCTCTCTACCAGCCAGTTGCTCCTTTGTGCAGGGTGCAAATCTGGCTTCTGGCGAACAGGCTGCCCAAAGGGATGCCTGCACCGTGCCTGGACTTTGGACAGTTTTGTTATTTCCAAGCTATGCTGATAGACAAGTATCATCTCTAGCAGCATGTCCCTTGCTTTCCTCCACTGCCCTCAGTCTGGCTTTGCAAGCCCCCCTGCTGCCACGTCCCCTGCCCAACCCCAAGCCCCAGTGCTGAGACTCACGGGTCATGGTTTCAAGACGCAGCATGCAACACACAAAGTCAGAGAAACCGATTCTTCTGGCAGCATCCCCATACCGCAGGGCCATCAGGCGCAGGAGCTGCTCATTGGCGGCCAGACCTGTGGAGGGAAGAGGAATGACAGCACTGGGGACACACTGTGGGATGATGGACTGGCTCTGGTGGCCTTGTGCACCCTGCAAAGAAGCTGGGACCCTCCCTCAGCCCCCCACCCTGCCATGCCAGGTCTCTGCATCCCTGGACAGCAGTTTTCCTTTCCCCAGGTTTGTGCATAAGAGTCGGGTAGGGTGATGGAAAATCAAAGTCCTTCTAGTCACTCGAATTGCAGCTTAGGTCAGCAAGCAGGAAACATTGAGCTGAATAATCAAGTGTTATCTTGCTTTGCCTTTTTAGCTTTTATTTTCGATAAGAAAGAGTGATTTTTTTTGGCTCATAACTGTTAAAGTCTGAGCATAGCATTTACAATACCACTGTCACTTTCTGCTAAACGGGGAGATACCGCACGCTCATGCTATTATGCAGTATAGCATGCCTGAGATTCTTAATTTTTACATTTTCTCTTCTATTAGAAAATGGTGAAGGGTGCATTTCTTTTTTATTAGCTGATTATTCAGTATTTGTGTCACAGTCTGTTTGGATGGAAATTGGTATTCAATTGAATGAACAAAAATTGCCTTTTAGAATGATTCTTTTATTAGTTAAATAAAACTACCCTAAGCGTGCTGGCTACATAAGAGAAATGATTTAAATACATTTTGCACTAAAAGCGGATTTGCTAAACAAAAGAGAAATTTTCTGCAGAGAGCTGGACTGATATCTTTAGTTTAATGCATTCTCTGAGACTTCAGAAAAGTCTAATTTCCTCACGCCTAGATTTTAGTGGTTCAGCTGGAAGAGAAGTAGCTCTCCTGCTTTTTCAACCAGCTCTAAACTCTTCAGTTTTAAATGAACTCATCATGGAGATAAATTAGTTGATTAAGCAGAAAAAAAGGAAATGTTTTTTCTACACTTGTGTAGGGGGAGATACAGTCGATGGAGGTGGGTTAGTATGTCAACAAACTCTGGTTGCATGAGCCTAGTTGGAGAAGGTCTCCAGCAGGAAGCAGACAGACAATGCTGAACATTTAAATGATGGAAATACCTTTGGGCTTAAGATACATTTCAAATTAAGATAAACCTGATTTTAGATATCTTTTTTTCTATGAGGAGAAGTTAGCAATTAAAAAAATCTAATTAATAGAATTTTGCCTTTGATTCTGGTTTTAAACCACAGCTGAGAACCACTATAGTAGTGAGCAATAAATCCTACCTAATTTTTAACCTTTTGAAGGCAGTGGGAATTCAATCAAACTCTCTGCAGAGAGCAGACTCCAGCAAGCACTGCAGTGCTGCTTACAAGATGCTATAATCGTGTGTTATGCTAGTGAAACACCAACGATTTTGCACGGTCAGTCTGGGATATACCTGCTCTGAAATATGCTCACGTGGCAATGTCTCTCAATGAATCTCATCAACAAGACTGAAGTGTCAGTCGTCTCTGTTCCCAAGGTGTTTCAATTACCTGCCATTATTTATTTGTAATGTTACTCCCTACACCTTTTGTCTGCTGGATTCTTCACTCTGGTTTCAGTTAGACTTTAAAATACAGGCTTTATATTTCCCTATTTTTTTAATTATTTTGACGCATTTAAGATTGCCAGTGAGGTGTTTGTAAACACCCCGGGGCCAATGCTCCCACTTTTCAGGGCAGCGCTGCTGTTAGTGCAGCTAGCCCACTTTACTCTGGCAGAAAATTTGGCCCAGCATTATTACGCTGTGAAGCATATAGGACAACAGTGCAAATTAAGTGCACATGCGTTGAGTGTTTTGGACTGATCACTTCAGGGAACAGCTGGCTAGGAATTGTATTTAGATATATTAGTGCCCTTCCCAGAGGTAGCACCAACCTGCCAAACTCTTTCTGGGGCTGTCCATTCCTTCCTGCTTAAAAGGCAGGATGGGAATCACCCTAATGCAAAGCCAAATTCAAATGCAACTGTCTGGCTCAGAAGGCGGCAAGAATGAGCTTATAATTGTCTTTTTTTCCCCTGCTTCGAAATGCTTATAGCCTAACATATATTGAATTTGCCATTTAATAGTGCCTTTTTGTCCCTTCAAATAGCTGTACTGTTTTGGCTGCCAGGACTTCTCAATATACAGTTTTCCTCCCAGTTTTACACTTTAGCGCCTTTCTTGCAGAATGGACCTGGCAGCTTCTGCTCTGGCATTTGGCACGTTAGTGCTGCGCTCCTCAGGCAGATGCTAACGCTCTGCCCACCTCTCAGCAATGAAAAAATTATACAGACATCCCCTGAGCTGATGGCTTCCACAGATAGCACTTCTGCACCAGGTTTCTCCTGGGGACACCACCACTCCAAGCTCTAGGTAGCCAAGTGGGAGCTTCCCTACTGTACAATTATATGGGGATTGCTGTCTTAGAACTGTATTTCTTGCACGAAGTCTCTGGAGAGATGACCCAGCTAAAATGCTTCTCTCACGCGAAGGGGTCCCGTGCACTCACTGCAAGTTTCAGCATTCGTGTAGCCAACAGAGGTCAGTGCAAACTAAATAAATGTCTGTCACTGTGGCTTTCCCTTATAGACTAGTCACTGCCCTGCAGAGAAACTGCAGGAGCTGGGGTAAGTGCAAGCGTCGGCTACTCCTTGCTCCTTTCCTCTGTTTTGTCCATGACCTAGAGAGACTACGGATAGATCAGTCTGCAGGCTCTGGCCAGTGCTGTGTTTCCCTGCATCTTTCTGCTGGCTTCCCAGCTACAGTGCAAAGGGTTTCTCCTGGAAAGGAGCTTTCTGTCTCAATGCCCTAAAACAATGCAGACTTCTGAGCAGAGCTGTGATCCAACTGGCACCTCTGGGAAATCCAATCTGCCTTCTCCCTGAAGCTCTTTTTTCTTTCCTCTCTTTTTCATTCTTCCCTTCACTGCCACAGGGACAAGAAAGGGAGCTGCTCACACCTGTGGACGTACCTGCTGTCTGTATCGCTCTCTTCAGTTCAGACACATCAAGAAATCCAGAACAATTTCTGTCCGCCTTGCTGAAGATATCCTGAAAAACAGCGTGAAGGCAGATTTCAAGCTCATAGCAATATTCCCCAAATTTACTATTACATCCAATTATGTAGGATGCTTTCCCTATTTCCTTTTTATTAAGGAATAAAAAGGCTGCAAGGAAGTTCACCAGATGAGACGGGATGACCATGGCAAGGGAGACCCGTTTCCAGAAGGCTAGGTCAATGTGTTATGGCGTAAGAAATCCCACAGTTTTGGGTGGGTGGAAGCCTTTTTGGTCCCTCTCCCTGGTTTATGTGTGCAGGCAGCAATGGGAATACTTACACCTCCACTGACAAAAAGACATTGACAGGTGAAATAAGCTAGCAGTCCCTGAGTCCCAGAATGCTGTGGGGTCATCTTTCCCAACACACTGTTGAAACCCCACAAGCCACACCTGAGGTGCTGTCAGTGGGTGGGAAGAGCACCATTGCTAGATGGGGAACTAGCACCCCATGCCCTAGGTGGCCTCAGACCATCTCAAGAGGGGTGAAACAAATTAGAGCCCACCCAACTCTGAGGTTTCAGGAAATCTTCCCATCCTGCATCAAGACTGTAGGGAGAAGGACCTGACACAGAGAAGCTGCCTGAATTTAGGCGGGACCGTAAATACCAAGCTACTGTCCTCATTGCTTCCAGACCTAATGCTTATCCTGGAGCAGAGACATTTCTCCCAGATAAAATTTTATTAGATCCTATACGTTTCAACTACAAACTGCAGCAATGAGGAAGTGACATTTTTCAGATGACTCTCCAAGAACTCGTTTCAGCTTAGAAAGCTTTTAAAAAAATTGCCAGTGGTGACACACAAACAGAGATTTCCATCAAATTCTGAGCCTAATTGGCCTTCCTACCTTTCCCCCCTTTTACCTCAATATTCCCTGCACCAGAGAAGCCTCGGCTGCTCATTTAGAGCACTTTACAGACACCACTGCTTCCTGAGCTCTCAACCTTTGCATAAGAGGATGGATATCTGACCCACTAAGCAAGCAACCTTTGCAACGTTTTTCCCCCCAGTGTTTTGATATCACAGAGCATCTGTCCTCTGCTGATGAAAAGCCCAAGAGTACAGTATTGGCAGAGAAGAGCGAGCAGCCCCCACGTACCATGTACTTAGTGAGACTTCGCCAGAGGCTCCCGAACTCCTGCAGTGTAAGTTGTCCGTTTGAGTTGAGCTGTGCATTCAGTTAAGAATTGAACAGTTAATGAGAGCTAAACCTGGCTGTCTTCAGTCCCGAGGATGCTGCCTTCACGTAAAGACAGACATAAGATAGCCTTTTCTGTCTGTTACTTTGTGTTGAGAAATCTTTTCTGTTCTCAATTATGCTTAGAGTTAAATTCACCTTCTTTGGCACATTGTACAGCTGTTCATACCTGTGCTCACAAACAACAAAAGGTTTCTATTTATATGGTGCCTTTAACCACAAGGGAACCTGCAGTGATTGCTTCCGTTGACATTTAGCCACTGAGCCGAAAGGCCCCTGTGGATAAACATGACCCCATGCTCCAGGCCACGTGTGCACATTGCCTTGCATCTGTACATGAGGCAGCACAGTATTAGCTCTGGCTGGATCCTCCTGGAGGAACGGGCAATGAAGGAGTCAAGAGCACAAGGAGCTGATCCTGATGCTCGCCATCAAAAAGCAGCAGCAGCCTTTGAGCCATACATACGCTGCAGGCAAAACACTTTCCCATGAACCACAGGAGCCCAGGAGTGTCAACAGACATCCCCCAGGGATGCTCAAAGGACTATGTCAGTGGACTTGCTCCCTTCCGTACACCATCTAAGAGTCCTGGGCAGACATGCAGCACCTCATCTAATGTAGCCGAGATGGTGAAAACTCCCTGAAAGCAAAACTCATGACCGGTGAAATATGAGCATACAAGTGCCCCTGCCATGAAACCTGAGCGAAAATAGCTGATCCTGTCTTTGCAGGCCAGGATAGGTCACACTGTACATGGGTTGTATGCAGCCCAGAGAATGAAAAATCCACGATGAATTAAGGCAGAGCAGTGGCTTTGTCAGTTCTTTGCATGTGCCACACATTCACAGCACGCACTTAGCCCAGGAGGAGCTTTGGAAAGGGGAAAGTCTCTTTCATTGGCTAGGTGCAGAAAGCAGGAAAGAGAGGGACTTCTGGTCATTTTTATTCATTCCCTGGCAGTTTATGATGGTCTGAAGATGTCTCAAAGTTATTTCAAGGCATGGAAGAAAAGAGACAAGGAGCAAGCAAGGGGCAAAAAACACACAGGGGAGAATTTATGTTTTCATCAAGGAGCCCTCTTGTTCTACAATGGCCAGCACTGTATTTCCAGTTCCACCTTGTTAACAGTAAAAAGACTGCATGATCCATCTAAGTAGGGAAGGTACACTGGAAAGGATGAATGGTCTGCCAGGCAAGTGCCTGCGATTAGGTGGTGACAGTGCTTCTCCCCCTTACATCAGCTTTGCTGGCAGTGCTAGCAGCCTTGCTCGAGCTGCCATCTCAGGCCAGCGTAGTTGCAGCCGTGATGGGAGAACCGAGCTATGCCTGAGCTCTGTGCTGCCTCCTTGCCTCGGGCTCTGCCTGGGATCCTGTGCCCAAGGGTGAAGCTGAGCCAAGCCCTGGGCACTGCAGAAGGGAAAATGAGAGCAAAGAGTTAGCTGGTAGCAGAAGGTTGACCCTCACCTTTCAGCAGAGACACCAGAGCCAGGGCATGCATGGCAATGCCCTGCGTAGACTCTGGGACAGTTATTTATTGAGGACTGTGGCTAATATTTACTTGCAGGTTCTCACACTGGGATGCTCAGCTCAGCCATAACTCAAGGCAAGGATGGGCAGCACCAGGGAAGTTTATTGCTTCTGCTGAAAGGATACATCCATCAGAGCTAAAATGCCTCTGCATGAATCGAAGCTGAATCTTCCTCCCAGGCTGGTCATTTCATCTGCAAGGATTGACAAAACAGAAGGAATTAGCGAGAGCAAGGGGAGTGACAGAGGCATCAAACCACCATTTGTAGGGAAGGAGGACACCAGTCTGAAGGCTCACATAGCTAAAGACCCTCAGATCTGGCTCAGGTTCTCAAACAGCAGCAATGGCTATGTGCCAGGCTGAGGTCAATTGTGAGGGAGTCTGATGTGTCTCAGAGATCTCTACTGCTTCCTTCCCCAAGGACAGGTGCCCTGTTTGGACTCACAGGTAGCTACTCTGCACAGTCTCTGCCCGCCTACCTACCCTGATGGAAAGTCTTCCCTCTTGAAATAAGGATAAGGGAAATGACAGTGACAAGAAAGGCCATTTATGCTGAATTAGCGAGTCCTAAGAGCACTTTGAGCCTTGCGCATGACTGAGTTGGTTCGAGCCCTCCATCTCTGCCCCTATCTCATGCTGTTTTCAAGGTGGGCAGGTTAGGAAGGCTGGGAAATGCTGAAAGTCAGTCTGAGGCCTCTTCAGAGGAGCGATGGAGGCCAGGGCAGAACTGGAAGAAATTGGGTGACAGCGAGGAGGCTGGGAGGCACAGCTCCCTGGGGTGCTCACTGGTGCAGTCCAGCTAGGGACTGAGTTCCTGCTACAATTAGTGGAGCATGGAGCAGGAAGGGGTGCTCATGGGGGCCTCAGGGACATCCAGAAGAAGGGCAGCGTGGGGCAGGGTAGGTCTGCAAAGCAGAGACTATCCCTTGGCAGAACTGTGAGGGGGAGGGGAGGATGAAATTTGGCCGTCAAGCCAAAGCACGGCTTTGCTGACAGCCATGCATTAAAGAGTGTTAGCAGCTGGTCCGGGTTGCATTGCCTTCTTCACGTGAATATTACTTTTCTTTTAAAAATAAAACCATTCTGTTGTGCATGTAAAGGAACCCTGATGAAGGCACTTCCCATTCTTCAAGATCCAACAGTGCAGTAAGGCACACTGAGGATTTTTTGAGGACCATCAGGACACCACTAAATCTTGTGTCTAATTTACACTAAACTACAGATAGGGAAGCACCAAAGACATTAGCTGGGTTGTAAATGCTTTACCTTGCAGGATCACTTCATTAAGGAGTTGTTGCAGCTGCAAGGCATCAATAGTTGAGCCCTAATGCAGAACAAAATGCAAAGAGAGGTCTGTGAACATAAAGTTTTCTCCTGCGTCTCTTTTGCCTGAAACTTCTTTACTCATGCACTGTGGTAACCAAGAAGGACCTCTGCTCATACCAGAGGAGCAGCACCCCCTCAGGAGCGTAACAAACCGCTCCATGCTGCTGGGCTGCTCATTGTCCTTTCCCTACAAGAGCCTGCAGGGGAGTTACGGGCATTCCCATCACTATGGGGTATTTTCAGCAGTGATGGGAACACTTGCTGACTTCACCAGCCCCTAGCTGGGGAGCTGGTGAAGTCAGCAGGCTGGTGAAGGCTTAGCAGGCAGCTGGGTGAGTGGGCTGGGAGCACAGGCACTGCTGCCTGCTTCCTTCTGAGCCACCCAACCCACCGGTGAACCTGACTGCCTCCCTCCCGAGACACCCCCAAGGCATTCAGCATGGCAGCCCATGTTCATTTTTGCCTTCATGCACAGATATAACTATTAACTGCAAGAGGTCCATTGTGCAAAGACTTTTGGCAGTGATTTTTTTTCCTCTTGACTAAGTCAAGGAGTTCTTTATAACAGTTTATTAAACCATTAAAAGCATCTCCTGTGAACACACAGAGTTTGGCTCAGAAAGAGCAGGAATCAATTACTCAAACACTGACTGATGTCTGGTTTCCAAATGCTGTGAAGGCAAACAGAAAATGATGCTGATGAGAGGGGGGAATACCCAAGGCTTTCTAATTGCTTTCAGTAAATAAATAAACCAAAGCCAAAAAAAAAAAAAAGCACACATGCAAGCCCATCACCAGTGCAACCACAAATCTCCAATCCTCCTCTGATATATGGGTCTAGCCAATCTAGCCCAGCTGAATGTCCCATTTTTCTAGCAGTTTTGGCAGGTGAATCAATACTGTTTTCAGGGTATCTGCTCGAGGATGGAGCTACGTTTCCAAAAACCATTTTTCTAAATGTATTTGTATCAACATCGGAGATCAGTTTTTGTTCTTCAAGTCCACATGACTTTTTGTTTATTTTCCAGCAAGATGTTTTAGATAGGATACCTGCTTAGCGTATCTTAAGAAGACAGCCTTATAGGAGCTGTCCTGGTTCTGTCTTGGTACATCCTGGATCAAAGACAAAGTACGCACATAAATAATTCAGTTACAAAACAACTGGAGGTAGAAGTCTGCAGATCCAAACAGCACTTTAGAGAGGGCAGGGAATGTACAGTACAGGCTGCAGTTTTATCACCCCAAAAGTAAAGCGGACTAGAAGTGAGGAGGAGCTACTGCAATGAAGGAAGAGGCATAGTTTGGATGTTATCACTTAGTACAACCAGGAAGGAGCAGCTCAGGGCCTGAAGAAGACAACGGAATTCATCCAGGGTGGAGTTCAGCAAGTCAATAGATGAGATACAAAGCCTGATCATTATTGTTGGCCCTCAGTTGAAACCACTGGCTTGGGGCATGTGAAGATTCATATGAACCAAGGAAATAAAGCAGGAGTTGACTTTTCCTTTCTCTCGTACCTTCTCAACCCCAAGGCAGGCTGACTGTACCCGAGCAATTGCAATTCAATGGTTAAGTGATTTTTTTCAAACCTCCAGTGAGGAGATCCACTAGGCACTAAGGGGAACTATCCTTAACGTTATCAAATTTCCCCAAAAAACCTAAGCCTAAGCCCTAGTCCCTTCAGCTCTGAGATATCCAGTCTAAATCTCTCCTCCACCAGGTGAGGTTTAGATTGGATATGAGGAAAAATTTCTTCATTGAAAGGGTTTTCAAGCATCGGAACAGGCTGCCCAGGGAAATACCTTCCCTGGAGGTATTTAAAAGATGTGTAGACATCATGCTTAGGGACATGGTTTAGTGGTGAACTTGGCAGTGCTAGGTTAACGGGTGGACTTGATCTTAAAGGTCTTTTCCAACCTAAAGGATTCTATGATTCTAATTCACACCACTGAAGCCCAAGTGCCTGAACAAGAGCAGAAAACATGGGTACCATAATTCGTCAAAGCCAAAACATTGGCTAATGACAATAGCCGAGCAAACTGACAGCTTGTCAGTGGAAAGAGATAATAAGCCACCATTTACACTACCCCTCTAATGGGGCTCATTTGCAGGCTGGAAAATGAATCACAAGGAAAGGACACTGTTTCCTATTTTCCTGAAGCAGCTTTACACCTTTGGCTTCAAGGACCTGCACTGAGTTTGCACTATATATAGCAGCCTCTCAGCTGCAGGATTTTGCAGGCAACCGGTTGAGACAGCAGCGTGGACTGGATCAGGTCTGGTAATTTGCACAGTTCACAGAGAGGAAGTCCAGCAACAGATGGTAGCTGGGTAGCTCACCACCGTGGACTCCAGTGCTTTATACGGTGTGAGCACTTAAATGAAACCATTCTCACAGGGAAGGCATGTATGACCCCACTCTCATGTGTGAGGTGTTTTTAAAAGTGGTCAAACTCAATTTGTGACTTTTTCATCAAAGTTTCCCCCTCTCTCCTCCTCGGGTACACACCCATTTTACAGACATTGCAGGAATTGAATGTCTTTGAAATGCTCTCCTCCCTGCTACATTTGGTTGGTCAAAATGTTAAAGATGGTGAAGTGGAAAGGACAGATGGACAGGACAACAGAGGGACTATAAAAGATTTGTTTCCTTCAAAAATCAGGCTCTGAAAGAGGCACGTGTGAAGAGGAAGTGCTTTGTTGTCACTCTCATCTCTCCAGAAAGGTACCCCAGCTGGTCACCTGGTCTCTCAGCAAGGTCGCAGGGTGCCACAGTCAAACTCTAGGACAGGTACTGGGCAGTGAAAGAGGGAAGAGCAGAGTGGTGTCTAGTATGTAGAGAAGGAGGAAGAGGAGTCAGTAGAGGTGGCTACCAAAAGGTCAGCTCCCTGAGAACCATTAACCACTACATCAGTTTTCACAGATTCTTACCATCGGCAGCACTGGGCTGGGCAGGGAGTTTGAGTTCCTAGAAAAGAGTTACAAGAGTCAAACTGGGAGAGAACGGGCCTTTTCAGAGCATTGATTTGCAGATGTGGCAAAAGGCAGGCACCAACAGGAACACTCGCCCAGCCCATGGCCCCACAAGATGCCCAGTGCCCATTTCTCCCAGCCTGTTGCAGTTCAGTCAAGCCTGTTGCACCAGTCCCAGGTCTCTGTGCAATCAGACATGAGCAGGTCTGAGTGTCTGGCTGCTCTGAGGCCACTGCCTTACCTGAGTCAGTCCTGCTGGCACCAGCAGCAGAGGAAGGGTAACTTGTCTCACTGTGAGCATGCCAGGACTAACCTCACCACACAGAAGACGGGGCTTCCCCGCCTTGAGCCACATAAAATTTTCACCTGCTTTCTCTTTGGCTAGATTAATAGTCAGGAATAAAAGCAGCATCTGGGCTATTAAAAAGCAACATCTTTTAAATGTCTGCAGACTGCCTGAAATTGAGCTGGGGTCACTATTCCTTCTGAGACTTGCTTAGTAGCAAAATTCAATACTCGAGTTTTGCTTTTAGTAGGGAAATTAGGCAAGCCAGATGCTATTTTTATAGCATCTGTGCTATTATATAGGTGAGTGCTGCAGAGACCCACAGAAAGGGAACTCCATGCTTGGCCTAGCTCAGGAAGGTGTGTGAGGGTCACAGGCTCTCCTGGAAAGATCTACCTCCCAAGGCTGAGCCATCTTGTGCATGACTCATCATGCCAAAGGCAGTCCAGCCCAAAGCACAGACTTCTCATGTTTGTTTTCCATAACTAAGGAGTTGCCTTAGTCAGTTCTGAGCTATTTTTGCCAGTGGCCAAAGCCTAGAAAGCAATCTCATCACTAAGATATGGGCTGATGAGGTAAGAGGTGCAATCACCTCCACTATAAAGTTTGCTGAATGAAAGACACTGCACATCTGATGCTTGAAGGTCATTTGGTAAGGCTGAATGCTGGAGTTTGCTCTTTACGTAAAGCACACCCAGATATTTATGTGAAAATGTGATCATAGCGGTCTTTGCATGAACTAAGATACCATTTTTTTCACTAAATTTATCTTCAAGGCCCCTCTCATATCCACAGGGAGCCCTGCCAGTCTATCTATTAGATGGCTGGGTGAAAGGATCAAGGCCCTTTCACTGCTCTTTGCTTCTCTAGGTCCCACTCTGAGCAGAATGGGACCTGATCCATCTGGCTTCTAGCCCGCACAACGTAAGAAACTACATAGCAGCTGTTAAAAAAAAAAAGCTCTCAGTCCTCCTTTCATTAAAGAGAGATTTCCCCAAAACTTGGGGGGGGGGGATATCTCATAATTATTGCTCTCTTGTGTGGCTCTTTGTATCAAAACTGAGACCCTTGGTGGCTGCAGATGAGCTGTTGCCGTGTTCTGCAGTGGCCACCCCTATGCATCTGACTATACATCTGATCCCCCTCAACACAGTACTTAACACTCAGCTGTGTCTTCCCAACACGCTTCCAGAGTATGTTAAAATCAAATTGGCGCATTAGTTATCTTCACATTAAATTGTTAAATCCTGGCACACTGTAAGTCTGGGGCCCATAAGGAGTACTTATCATCTTACTCATTGTAGTCTTGATTCTTCACAAAAATTCGTAAGAGAAACTCAAATTCTTGGTCATCTGTTGTAGCCGGAATGACAGCATATGTTCCTGGGCTCAAGTTAAAGTAGTTGGTCACATCTCGAGTCAGGGAAAAAGTTTGTTTCAGAACTTCGGAGTTCTCCTGAAAGAAAAATATAGCTGCTATCTCTCCTTCATGTCAGGAACCAAAGTAAATCAGAAAGTGCACTCACAGCAGCCTTACATTCCTACAGCTCTCTAAATACACACTGCATCTAGCATGCCTTAATCTCCCCTGTGGCACAAAAAGCCTACCCAGGTGACAGACTTTGTTCAAGGACACATCAAAAACGTACAAGGGTGGAAGAAGTGAGAGAAACGGAAGGCAAAATGTATGTAAGTGGATTTGAAGAGAACCTCAGTTAACATTAGGCAGACAGGAGTTCATGAATGAATCAAGGATGAATACTCTTACTAAAACTTCCCTGAGATCTAGCATGACTCAGAGTGGTCAGATGCTCACTAAGCATCTCACCCAGATGACAATGCTTCAAAAACCACAACTCAAACCTTCCAGCAAGTGTCATAAGAAAACAGAATATTCTGATCTTCTGTTATTTCAGTATTTTTGCTGAGATGAAACAAATATAATGCAACAGCTATTACTATGATGACATGTAAAGATAGCATAATAAAAACCCCTTACTAAACATATTCCCCAAAATACATCAGCGTGTATAAATTCCATTTAGAATGGTTATACAGCGTGGCAGAGTTATTTATGAGCCATGCCTTTGGGAGAAAATAACATAAAACTGCTATTTTGGGAGAAAAAAAAAGAAAAGATGACTACTGTTACAGGCGGCTGGGAGGTATGTAGACTGCCAAGCATTATGGGTCGGATCTTGAATAGATAGAAATGGGCAGCGCTGCAAAGAAATAAATGGTGTAATCCTTTTTTTTACATTTGGGTCTCATTCCACATTCCTTCTAGTAAAAAGTAGAAGCAGATTAATATCTCAATGGAGTCAAAACCAGTGCGAGGTAAGAATCAGCCTCTATACATTGCTCAGCTCTATCACACAACATTAAACTTCCCTCACAGCCATGTATTAGTGTTCCACGTCTATATTTAATCAAAGGCTTCCTAGAGCTATCAGATATGCCCATTCTGGTTTGCATCCTTGCCTGCACTGCATTCCTCTCTCATCTTACCAAGGGTAAGATACTCTTTATTTCACAGCAACAATTTGATGCATCTCAAAAGGTACTGAATGATGAACGATGCTGCTAATGAGTAATGGCAGTGAAAGCAGTTAAGAGAGGAAGAGTGAAGCCACATGAATCTTAGCACTCTCCTTGCACAAAGAAAACCCCTTGTAAACTTTTACGCAAGGATGCCACTGCTGACTAGCCTCAGGTACTGAGGCTAGATGTTGTGAAATAAACTGAGGGAATAGCCCTGTACACCTACCCTGGTTTTAGGTCCTGGACTTGGCTTTTGCTGCTAGCAGGGTAGGACGCTGGGCTGGCTGTGAGCAGCTGGTAGCCCAGCTCTCATGTTACTGTGTCCATGGGGGAATATTTTCTGTATTATCTGCTGTGTACCAATACCATTACATTACTAAAAGCTATGGTGTGACAGAGCAGCATAACAGTCCCCTTTTGCCTCATTGACCAGGTGCTCCACAGTAATCCAGTGCCCCAAAGTAATGGCCTGTTCTGGCCTTTCCCTTCAGCTCCTGTATAGGAGATCATCTGGGATCAGAAGCCCAAACTGAGCCTAGGTGAGCCATGGATTGACGGTCCACAGAGGCCATGTCTTATTGAATTTCATCCATCCTTGGGAATATACCAAGAGAAAGAAAAACTAAATGAAAACACGTGAGCATCCAGTGGAGGGGAAGAAAGACATTTTAAATATAAAGCAAGAACAGAGCAAATCTGTCCTCTAGTCTACTTCCTGACTAAACCACCTCTTTTCAAGGCACCCAAGACCTATGCCATCATCTCTCAGTGAGGGTCTTTTCTGTCAAAACTGGTAACTAGTCAAGAGTATGAAGGGACCTCCATGTCTGGTGACTGTTGGAGAACAGCTGTGATAAGGATGCTGCAGGGAGCAAGTTTCTAATTTACCAGGAGCAACACCTCCTTCCGAGTGGCACAGCTGGCCTCATGGAGTCCTGCAGGGCTGATATCTGCACCAGGCAGTGGATCTCCTTGCATAAGGATAGCGAGTTCCACTTGCTGGAGGAATGCTCTTTTTATTACATCTTTTATTTCTCAGACTCTGTTTTTTATGAGCTACAAAGCCGTGCTCTTCCCTTATGAGGAGCTGTTAGACTTACGGCATCAATTATTCGAAGTCTGGGACCATGGCAAACCTCTCCAGTGAGCAGGAGAATATGAAGTTAGGGTCATAGCAATCTCTGCTTCCTTTTGTTCTTCAGGTTAAGAACAACCCCCTTCCACCCCCTTCAGCCAAAACCAAAAACACTTTAGAAAAGACTAGCATCCATCGACACTAGAAATTGCACTTTCAGTAAGCCTGATAATGCTCTGACAATAACTACCCTTGAAACAGCACCTCCCTGGACAGTCACTAAGAAACAAAAAAACAAAACAGGGAAATTGTAGTGGAGGTCCCAGGTATCTGAGTGAATTGCCTGCGCATTGATCTTGAGCAAAGCCTTCCACATATTTTGCAAAAGGCTTTTGCATGGCATTTCTGTGATAGAAAAGGGAAGATAAATAGACAGGCCCATTTTGGGGAACAAGAGGCCATTTTCTTCCATACTAGACATGGAGTACTGCTCAAGTGTTGTGTTTAGTGCTGGCTGTCATGCCTTGTGCTGGGCCAGCAAGGCATGTCACCAGTACCACTGGGCACAGAGGATATTGCCTTGCCATCTCTTGTAACATGGGGACTCCCTGAGATTCCAGGGCTATTTTGGGATGCTACAGAACTGAAAGTTCAACCTTTCCTCTCCTAAGACATGAATAAAGGAACCTAAGCTTGCCTAACTTTACTTTTCCCGTGATGTTCTAAGATAGAAGGCTTCCAGAAGTTTACTCCAAATAGAGCTGCTCTTCTACATCCCAAAAGGCAGCTCAGCCTTTTGTTTCCATGTACAGGTATAATAACCCACACAGAAAACAACAATGCCTATATGATATCTGATTGTGCTTACCCCTGTTATAAAAAAGCCAGTCTTCATTTTTTTTGCATCCTGCATATCCTCAGCATGTTTTTGCATGAGTGAAATGACTACATTATAGGTTTTTGTGTCATTATCTGGCACTTTGAAGAAATACTGAGGGTTCGTTGAAACTGCACCTGCTGAGAAAGTGGTAATAGATTAACAGTAGCCACACAGATATGCCAGAGGTAGCCTATTGTGTAAGATTTGCTTATATGGAACCAGAGGAATAGGTAGTTACTGCTCCACGGTCCTTTCAATACAAGAGAGCACTGTAGTCTCTCCATTACCAGTAGGAGTTGAGGCATCTGGAGTTAAACTAATTGTGCATTAATCATTCTAGAAATCTCTGGCAAAGTCATAAAAGTCATGATGGTTTCTCAACCCCCTTACATCTGTTTCACCTACATGGCACACTTTCTCCGAGGCAGAAAAGCAGTCATTCTTAATCAGCTGCCCGACCCAATGGCTGAGCTGGAAAGGACTGTGGTTTGGAGATCATAAACACATGAAAGAAAAAGACAAAACGGTCCAAAGCTATCCTCCCTTTCCTTCCTGTTAGTGCTTGTGATGGACAGGACAGAGTGTTAAGAACCAGAGGGGAAAGGCTTCTTCTTGGCCAAGGTTTTGGTTAACTGGAAGCGTCCCTGATAAGAAAGCAGTACAATGCCCAAACTGGGGAAAAAGGACTGAGATGGCAGCATCTGCTTAAAGTATCTAGACTTTAAGCCATGTAGTTCTGTTGGGTGACCTTGAAATCTGCAATTTAGCCCAAGATTGTACTTGGACAGGAACTTTACTAGAGGGCTGGTGGAAAACACAGCTCCAAGGAAAACGGTTCTGCCCACATGCTCTCAGTTCAGCCCCTGCGCTTCCTCACTCATTCCCAGTGCCCGCAGTGTGCGGCAGCACAGGCATTGCTTTGTTATCACCCCTTGAGACATGGTGATCAAGGTTATGAGGAGGAGGCTGAAACCTGTAAGCCAAAACCTGTTTGCTGCTAAGTCAGCGATCAGCGTTGCAGAAAAAAAAGCTCCTTCATTGACCACATGATATCATCTCAGATTAAAAACACAGAGCCCAAATAGTGATGCAGCTGTAGAAAAGTAAGATAACATAAGATAAAAATTTTAAAAAGTAATACTAATAACCAGAGCTCGCAATTCCAGAAGAGTCTGTGCACAGGCAGTAAAACCAATGGTCTTTTCTGCTGAAAGACCTTTCTACCTTCGAAAACAGAGCTTTGTAGCAGAAATCTTTAATTTCATATCCATTTAATTTCAGACTATTTCTCACTCTGTAAAATCAGCCACATATTTGCCAGACCAGATTTTCTGATGAGGTCCCCAGTAACACCTACAGTAACTGGCTGAAAGAAGATAGACAAGCACATTTTGATTTAAAGAGTTTAGGGTTTCTAAATCACAAGTCCTCCGTTTTAACTCAGCAGCCAGTGTTGCTGCTTTGTTTCTGCCTCTTTAGCTAATAGGTGCTGTAACATGAAAGGGCGGGCATTAACAACTGGCAATCAATACTTCTGCAATTTGGTGCTGAGAGTGAATGTTTCACTGTAAGCACGAGCAGAGAGGAGGAGAGCACTGGGTGACTGCAGTAGACAGTCATTACCTGGGGAATAGTTGTTCCTGCCTGTGGCAAGTACTGGATTCCACAGGTTGATGTGCCGGTTCACAGACCATGTTGTGCAGTGCTGATCTCCAAAGTCCAGAAATGTTGGGGTGTTGTTACATATATACAGCCAGGAAAACTGTTCCTGGAAGTTTTCACAGGACATCCTGCAGAGAAGGAGAAAATCTCACCTTTCAGTTTGAGACACCAGTCAGGTACTCACGTTCACCCCCCGTGTCTTTAAAAGGGGATTACAGAGAGCACTGCAGGCTGTAGCTGAGTTGGCTGGTACCTTGCAGAAGAGGTCAGCTCTCAATGCATTTGGGCTACCCTAAGTGCACCTACAGCCCAAGGGAAATTACAGGGCATGTTCAGTAGTACCTAGGTAGAGCCCTGTTATCTCCAGCACATCCTTGCCACCGCATCTTGCTTTGTTCCTCCACAGTATCCTGCCCTGCACACATGCTTTGTGTGTCTTTCTCAGACCAGCCTACTGTTCCCCTGCTTTCCTCTGAGCCTCACAGGGCAAGTGTGCGCTTTCTGAATAGTAATAGCTTTTCTAAAGGATGGCTCACACATGGTTAATGTGGATCTGAGAGTAATCAGAGGCAGTGAAAAACCACAAGCACCTGCAAAGCAGCTAGGTGCACAAGCTCCATGACCTGCTCAGCCACCTCTCCCCTCCGAGCATCAGCCAGTGCAAGGTTTGAGTTAGGTGCTCTGCGGGGAAGGGCAGTGTGACAAAATTACTAGGTCTCAGGGAACTGGATTTTTACTTCTCTCACTTTTCATATTTTTCACCATCTTTTTACTTAATCTTGGCCAGCTCCATATCTCCAGGTCTTGTTTCCTCTGAAACCATGGGGTCAGGACAGCCTCCAATTTGCTATTTGCACACAGCTAAAACCAGGTGCCTTGAGCCATCAGTAAGAGTGGAGACCGGCCTAAATGACTCTTTTTTCATAATGAACACAAACAGAAAACCTGGTAGACAGAAGGATCAACAGGGAAATACCAAAATTCTCCATCATCCTTATTTCTGAGGTAGTGTTCTCTGGATTGAGGCTCAACATGGTCCCACTGAGGAGAGCTGCAAACAAGAACAAATCAACAAGCAGATGTGAAGCACAATTTTTCATCTCTCTGGCCAGCCTGTTCCTCTAACCAGCCTGTCAAGTCATGAGGGATCAGGAGGGGTGAGCAAACTGCATGTTGGGAACGGGACTGTACTCGATACCTTCATAGCCAAGGCCAGCAAACAGAGCTCTGCACCTTTGCTGTACCTGTCTGAATCACCCACCCTGGGGATGGGGAATCCTGCCTCTGCCATCCAAGCCCCAGTCACTTGTCCCCATGCTGGAGAGGTTAGTGAGGTACCAAGGCATAGCACTCTAAAGTCTACACACTGATGTGCAGAGGGCACATTAGCCAGTCAAATGTGTTGTTTCCAAGCAGTATGTTTATAATTAAGTGATAATTGTACTTTCTGCAGCGTGTAAGATAAATAAACAGAGCATGAATCAATAATTTATTGATTTATGCAGCTTACCTGTGAACGCGCTCTACTGACATTTCAATTACAGTTAGGATTATAGTTCACCCTTCCAAAAAATGGGAGGATGCTGTCTGAGCAGATAGCTATTATACCAGCCCTAAACATGTCTGCACCACCCGCCAACCCATCCAGATGCAACACACTAGCCTGACTTTTCTCAGCAGAGAAGTTATGAGTGCTCTTAGCAACAGGAGAGGTGGGATGCTATTAAATCATGAAGAGGGACACCTGAACATCTCTTTATCCAGGAAAACCCTGATGAAATTCCACCAGGAAAACTATCAGCTATTTATTTACAAAACGCTGTTGCAGTCTTCCTCTGTATCATTCCTTTCCTCAGGAAAGAGAAGTTAGCTTAGACACACAGAAGCAAAGTGGTCTTTGCATGTCCAAAGCTGCATGCAGAATCCAAAAGATCAGTTCAAGCCACCCAGTGCCACTTTGCCTTTGCAATAACCAAGGACCCTTTTTGTCTCTCTGTGGTCAATATTGCATAAAAATACCGCCCTGCTCTCATGGACTCTGCTAACTATCCTGTTCCCAGATCCAGACTCATGGGAGGAGAAGGAGAAGCAGGAAGGTGGGTGCACAATTGCTGCAGGACAATTCCATAGAAGCAGTCAGCTAGTGTCTGGGGACATGGCCAGAGCTTACTCCAGGTAATAACAACTCTTTCATCCATGACTTATCTAAAGTTACCCACTGGGAAAAATATACACAGACAAAAAGGGATACCGAAGCTAGGACTAGTGAGGAGCACATATAAAACCAATGCTGCATTAGTTTTCCCTGGATTGGATTTCTGTGGACAGTGGCTTTGCAGGTAGAAAAAAGGCTTATAATAATTGATTTTAAGATGTCTCCTTCATTATAATGTGTGCGAGGAAGAAGTCCTTTACAATAAGTGTATAAAAGAGTGATTTTCCTTATAAGACTAAAGCTTTAAGACCATACTCATCACTCCAAGGCCCCTTCCACTCCCCACGGCCCCATGGGTTCCAGATCCTGATGATATGTTTCCAGCCATTCTTGTAGCGTATCTGTAAAGAGAAAAGAAAAATAAATTCAGTCATAGCTTTTCACGATTGTGATATTCATTGAAGAGATGAATAATAAAATGGATGTTCTTCTACACCTTGGAGACATGGTTTAACTTTTGATCTCATTTAACTGCAGCTAAAAATGAGCGCCTTTTGCTACATTGTAAAGGAATGTGGGAGAAAACTGTGCCCTTTTTGTTTTCCCGAGGACAGCAAATAGCTGACAAAAAAGGAGGCAGCAGCATTCCTACCACACCGCATGACTTCAACAGCCTCGGGTAAGTCCAGTGCCTAATCCTGCACGTCTTATGTTGTGAGTCAGCAAAGGCAGAGACTTTGAGGAAGGAGGTCACCAAACTGCCTGGAGTGAATGTCAACAGTCAGCACGGAGACATGATGATAAACAAAATCTGTAGCTCTATATCTACAGTATTGTGGTTTTCAACAGCTGGAGTTTCTCGTGATTTTCTCCTCTTGCAGTCACTGGAGGGGCAAAGACTGTTTCTCCTCTCTGCACACATCATGAGCAGCAGGAAGCTGAAACAGCCTGCTTCCTCACGGCTACGAGTAAGTGTCCTCCGAGAAGCAGCACACTGACTGTGATGATTGCACCAAGCATGCCATGGCATGAGGTGCTATGAGCCAATGCCAGGCCCATATGGAAAACCATTAAAGAGAAGGGAGAAAATAGCTTAGAGAAAATAATATCCCCTTTCCAAAATACACTAAGTTCCTAGATTAAAATGTGTGGCAGCTATCTTGCTTGATGGCATAACCATTGTTTGGTTTCCTTCTTGGCCTTGCTCACTGTTGACCCTCCCTGTGTGCACTACAGCTTACTGCAGTAAGCCATGTTCTGACTTCTGGTTGTAAAAAATCCTTCATTTCTTTTGATCTGTGTGATAAATTGGTCCTGTTTTCAGATCAGCAATATTAATATCTAGCCAGGAGAAGTTCTGCATGAGTAGAACAGCTTTAAAAGATGGAGAAATGCTGTTCATGGAATAGTGAGTTATTTACTTTTCACACAGTGATTTTTGGCAGCTTGTGATTGAGCTGAACAAATGTAGACTTGCATCATATGACAAATCCCAGAATTTCAGCCAGTGCTTCTATTCCCATTTGAAACAGAAAAGTGAATTTTTTAAAAGTCAGCACGGCATGAAAATCCCCAGAAATTCTGTATTTGCTGTTGAAGTGTCCCAAAACAAAAAATGGATTTAAGTTGCATTTTTCCATTAGAAAAAATTATAGGATTCAGATATCCTCCCTCTTCCCATTGTATCAGAATCTCTCCATCTCCTGGAATTTGAACAGTGTGATTTCGAAAATCCCTCCTAAGGGTGAAGCTAATTAAAATTACTCTGAATGGTACAGCAGTGTAACTGCCCTGTAATGGATCACCAGTACAAGATCACTAGGCAGGAACAAGAACTTGATCTTACCTTCGCAGCTCCTGTGACAGTGTAGGCATGACCCTGTACAATCCCATTCCTCAGCTCTATGTTCCTCCTCAGCTGCAGAAAGGAGAAAGCACAACTTTTAGCTCTCTGCCACACTGCAACGGTATGGTCATCAACTCCCAGAACTATCGTTTGGTATGGCAGAAAAAGAGATTTGGTTTTGACTATCGCAGTATCTCAGATACAGTGGCTCCAGAGGAACGTGATTGCTGAGCTGAGGGGCTAGACCTTGGCTTGTTTGCAACAGCTGAGCTTTGTGTCCTGATGGACCAGACACTACAGAAGAAATGCTGCAGACTTTGCAATCTTCCCTTATAAGCCTTGGCAGCTTTTCAGCAAGATACTCGCTGAGCATCACAAAGCCTTTTGCAGCTTCCCAGCGTTAATATTGGTAGCCTGCAAATCAAAATGCCATAGCATCCTCTTGTAGAATAGAGGTGCATTTTGGCCTTGCTAGAGTTGATCACAAAGGTATGAGGCCAAAATCAGTCCTGCTGCGAGAGGATACCACTATCACACTGGAATTAGCCAGGAGAAAAGCCACAGACCCCTCTCTGACAGACCAATCCACCTATTTCTACCCAAAAGCCTTTAAGTTACTTACTGCGTAACCTCATCTGCTTTCTACTGCCAAGATCTCTCCAGGTATCCATAAGCTGCAACTATTACAGGGAATGATTATGGACTTCCTTTTTCACTCAGAAGAGCAACCTTTATATGAACATGGTAAACCAAGAAAGGCATGCTCCTGGCCCTGTGACTCACCTGGCTTGAGGTGCTACACCCCATCAGACAACGAGACTGGGCAGCTGCTTTCAGAATTTCCTCCAGATCAGTAGGGGGATCCTTCAATGAAAACTGCACTTGGACTCCACCTGTGAAGTCTACTAAAGCATCAGAAAGGTAGCCTCCGTGCAAGTTCTGGTAGGAGCCCCGTAACCTGAGGAAAAAAAGAAAAAAGTTAATTAGTCCTTACACTGTGTTTTAGTATACAATTTACAGTGATGGTTTCCAAACTGGACATGCACATTGAGGTGGTGAGCATGGGGTGTGTAAACATTGGGGCCAGGTAATGAAAGGAAATGTGATTGAAGTACATCACCAGACACAACGCATGCCCTGTGGAATGAATGATGCAAAGAGGGACTTCTTCCTATGTATCCACTCCCATCCAAGGAAGCTGTCTAGTCATTTACAGACAGTAGAAAATCATAAGGCACATCTCATGCCAATGCCGACATTTTAGGGAGATGAACTGCATCTCATCTTGAAGTATCCATTTTCCTTCTTCTGAACAGGAAGGGAGCCAAGGGTGACTAGTTCAAATGGATGTTTCAGCTCAAGTGGAGCTGAACTGTTAGTTTCTACATCATACTTCCTCATGACTCTTCACAAAAATGGCCTTTTGCATATGAGAAATAGGAAGAAGACAGAGGTGAAGGTATTTGCCTATGCTCCCTAGGCAAGACAGAAACAAGTTTTCAGCACTGTTCCAAATTCACTCTGCTAGAGTGCAGTAATAGGATAATAATTTAATATTGCCAACACAGTCCTTGTTGTTTTTATCGTGTGCTTTTTATTGAGACAGCAAATAAGCTGGAACATGCCGTACTTAGAGCAGGTAGAGCATGCTGTTAAACCCCACCATACACACTGTATTTAATGAATGTAATCAAATGAAGTCTGCTGCTAATTGTATTCTGAAGGGTTGTCCTTGTCCTACACTGATGAAAAGAATTTGTCATGGGCACTGGGGAAAAACTTCTCAAATGGGAATCTCATAAACAGCATCGCTTGCAACTTTAATTTAATAGAGGTTTGGTTTGCTTTGTAATTAAAATCTTAGGCAGCAAACTGACACTGAATCCTGAGTCAACTTTTCTGAGGTATCTCAAGGCTAAATGCATCTTATTCCCGAGTCTCTCAGATGCTGCTTTAACATTTGCTTATTCTTGATCAAATCTGCCAAAATAATTAGCTCTTTTCTTCAGCCCCTCTTTACTGCATTGCAAATGTTACACTAGCTTGATGTAGGACGTGTGTACCAAGTTCCAGCCCTTCATACTACCCTTAGCACAGGAACTTCTCTTCAGCGCATCTAATAACGCGCAGCGTCATAGATGTTAAGGGACAACATTCTGATCCCTTCACTCCTCAAAAGATTTAAAACAATTATTATTTCTCTATTAATCATTATTAACCCTGCGGAACTCTGGTGAGCCAAGAGTCAGAGCTCTCTGTATGAAGTGATGTGAGAGCCGACCACAGACTCAGGAGTGCATGTGTTGTGCCTGGGCATGTTCTTCAGTCACGCTTCCTCTCATTGCCTGCTCCAAATATCTTCATGATCTCTGATTAGTGACTGTAAACAGAGATAATCCCTGCTTAGAGACTGCAGTTTTAAACAGAGGAAAATATGGAAAGGAAAACAGAGGCAAAGAAGTTTGCTTAAAGTAGGAGATGCCCAGCCCCTTTTGTGTCACCACCAATTCCCCTGTTCATTTTACTTCTCAGGCATTAACTTCCCAGAGTTGGACTGGGTACATTTAGGTCTTCAGCCTGAGACCAACATCTCCAGGTTATGTTGGCCCTGTGTTTGCATGCAGCCACAGTTCCCTACATAAGCACAACACACACAGCTGTTACCCTGAACTGTGTGTTTTGCATAAAGCAGAGGGTGAAACCACCTGCAGAAAGTATTCAGCACTGGGTGGAAGAATAGACCAGGTATATTTACTTGGCATATGCTTTTTCCAGCAAGGATGGCCAGAATTCATTTGACGTTCGAGGGTGTACAGACAGGTATCTTCCATCGAGGAATGGCAGCCGGTCATCTATCACTACATCCACCCAGTCTCCATATTGCCAGAACTGGAAAGGAGAGGGAGGGAAAAAAAAAAAAAAAGGAGAGAGAAAAGAATGAGCCTCTTTTAAGAGCTAATATTCATTGCAAGCAACAGCATCCTGAAATAGCACAGGAATTAATCTAAAGCATGGATATGTGCAAGTTCTCTCCTGAACTGCTTCAAGCTAATGGTCTACATTGTTATACAAGCTACCAAGTGACTGGATTTCCCAGTGGCAGGGGAAGTTATCTGGGAATATAAACAGTCCTGCAATCAATGGGAGGAAAGATTTAACATGGCAAATATGCTAATATTATCAGGCGATAGCAAGCATTCAAGATGATAAAGAACAATCATGCAGAGGGTTCAGTGAGCCTCACTCCTCAGCTGCACTTGCATTTTCCCCTGGAGCACAGCTCTCGGCCAGAGAGCCTCTGTCAAGATCCAGTCTCTAGATTTTCTTTCCTCTGTGTTTCAGTTAAGACTCTGGCTGTCATGGACAGGGACAGTGTAGTGACTAAAGACTGGTTTTGAGGTGTTATCCATCTCCTTGATAGATGAGGAGGACACAGGCAGTCTCTCCAGCATGTGGACAGAGCAGGTGTTTCTCCAGCTGATCCAGCTGATGAAACCTTTCAAGGGAGAAGATAGGGAAAGAGATCTGTGGGGATGAACTAAAGGAGCCATTTCCAGAGTCATTAGCAGATTAATGTAGCTTAGCATGATTCGCAATCATAAGAGGCCAAGCTCCTATTTGCAGTAATGCTAAGGACTCCAGTGGAAGTATGCCAGCAATAGATTTAGTCTAGCATGATTTTATTTCAACAGCTTTGGTCAATGAAAAACCCCAAAATCAGCTGTTCCGTTAGAAAAGCACAAGACCAGATCTGCCCAGCAGCAAAGCAGCTTACACTTTGCTAAGCCAAAAGCAGGTTTGATCCTTCTTATGCTCTGCCTTACCCAGGTCTCTCACTTCCTACATTGGTGGCAGCAAGAGGTGGCAGGGTTGGACTCTGAACTGAGCTCCAGGAGCGGTTTGAGGTTTCTGCTTGATTTTGGCAGGATGGGGATGGAGGAAAAGCCTGCAAATGGTTGTCCTCTTCCCAAAAGACAGACAGGCAAAAGGACAGTCCAAAAGGATCCGTCCTTTTGGTCACCTGATGTGCCCTCCTCTCACCAGTCAACACCTGGCAGCAGGTTTGTATGGAGAAAAGGTGTGACCCTTCCCCATGGTGCTTCACGTGCAAACACAACAGGTAAATGAGGAGAACAATATGGAACTGGCTGTGGGGATTAATGCAGTCCAAACCCACTGAGTGGCATTTTTCCAAAAGCCAACTTCCTTGGTCATCTTTGGTAGGGAGCTGAAGCTTGGAGACCTTCTGAACGCAGCTCTGTATTTTTCTTCAGCTGGATAGAGAGCTGAGTTGTCCTGGCTGCCACAGACTTTCAGATTGTGGTCTTACCAGATTTCATAAGGACAGGAAAAGTCACAATGGGAATGAGAAACCTCACGGAATGTCCTAGGATGCTCTGGGAGTGCAAGAGTCCTATGGGAGAAGCCTCACATGCATTCAGAGAGGGCCGATATCTTCACCTTCTGGCATGAGAGTCTGGCTTCATGAAATTTCTTGATAGGCTTAGGATTCAAAGTACTGCAGCTGGGAATGTGACAGTAAATGAAACAAAGGATCCCTATTTGGGCAGGCTGCAAAGAGGGATGTTCTTCGTTTCCACATTTGTGGCGAGCCTTTTAAATCAGGACTTTATTTTCCTGGGCTTAGAAGAGGAGGAAAAAGAAATGGGCAGTTGCAAGATGACAACAACACACTAGGGTGCTGTGGATCAGAGGGGGAATGTTATTCTGTTATTTTGCCTCCCTTTTACCTCCTTCAACAGGGATCTTACAGAAATCCAATTTGAGAAGTAAGCAAGGTGAAAATTCCATGCTTTTTAACTGCTTTCTTTTGCATGGTGTTAGAAGGTACCTTTTAGATGTGTTCTAAAACTGAGGTCTTGACCACTCATGGCCTTTAAAGATTTCATCAGTTTCTTCCTGAGAGCAGGGACATTAACACTCAGGGCAGATCCCCCCCTGTTTCAAGTTGATGCACTGTACCATAACCCCTTGTAGTCCCTGCAGAATATTTCTGTCTTTTTCCCAGGCTGAGCTGCTGTTGCTCACTGTCACAATGCGTGGCACATGCTGCCTCAGAGGCATCACAGTTTCTGTGTAAGAGAAAGTGATTCCTATACAAATGTAGGACTAACTTAATTCCTGGTGAAAAATGTCATTGTAATTATTCCCTAGAGAAAAATGTCACTCATCTTAACTGCAGTTGATGAAGTGCTTAACACCCTTAACTCTTGCAGCCAAACACCCAGTGTTTTGTGGGAAGACTGGAGCAGCCCTTTATATTCCTGAGAGGCAACGTGCTCCAGATCCAAAAATGTGAAAAAAAGTTATAAACTAGAATTTTTATATAAGCATATGATATGCCTTGTTTGCAATTCTTCGCTGAACTGGGGACTGGTGGCTTAGCCTGTGGATGGCAGTAAAATATCTTTGATGGAATAATTGAAAGGCATTGCCGAGAAGCATTTCTATTCAGAGTAGCTTTCTCAGGGGTTTATTGCTCAAGGAAAGCCAGAAACAGTTGCATTGATTTGCAGATGAGATGACAGGGAAAACATTTTCAAATACTGTAAGGTATTTATACTGCTTAAGATTTAAGGATTGCTCCTAACTAATCTTTTCAAAGCTCTCATGAAAGACAATCTAGCTTGCATCCTTTTAATGTGTTTTAAGTGGACTGGTATCCCTTCAGCTGGTTTATCTCATACAGTGCACCTCTGCATGCTGGAAATGGGCCAAGACAGAAACATCTGGTATTCTGAGGAGCAAAGGAACAGAGCAAAATTTAGACTGCCCACGAGATAATCCTTCTGGTGCTGCTCCATAAGAGCTCCAGGGGGTCAAAGAAGTCTCACTGCCAGAGCTCTTTGCTTGGTACTGAACTGTGTATAACAAAACAGATTTGTGAAAAAAGGGGGATGATGAATGGCCAAGTGTATACTGATTCTCTCTACATCCAATTTAGCTTCTGGAGCTTAATGGTACTGCAAGTGCTTCTAATCCTACAAGATATTTGGTCGACTGATACAAGCAAACAAGGCCTGCCAGTTACTATCCCAGCCACCCTCCTGGGAGATTCAGAGAATTTCAAGAGTTGGTAGAAAGTGAGATTTACTAAAGAGCTTTGCTCCTCTCTCTGAAACAAATCTCTCTTCAAAATATCAAAAGCCTGTTCCTCTGATCTGTCTCCAGGGATTTGTAATTTCAAGCCATTTCCACGAGGTAAAAGGGCAAGATGAAGTATATGGGGAAACGGAAAATGAGTCCAAATAGATAAAGAGCACAGGTGTGCTGACAGTCATAACAACCTGTCCAAATCAAAGCAGACACCAGAATGCAGTCTAAAACATATATGTACACAAATCTATCTGAACAGCTGGTATCTGTACCTCTGGAGTCATAACTTTCAGAAAAGGGCTTCAAATTCCCTGAAGGGTGATTGTGCCACCTGGAGCACAAGGAATCATTAGAAAATTTGGGATTTTCTGCAAAATTCTGAACTGAGAGTCAGCACTGAAGAACCAAAGCATTCAAGTATGTTGAGAACTGGGACCACAGTTTGGACACCGATGTAATCCAACCGGTCAAGCCCGAGCAGGATCAATACAGCAGAGAATACATACCCGGAAATGGAAAATCCCAGCATAGTCGTCCTGGAATCCTTGGTCCTTTGGCAAAACATTTTCCAAAAATTGCTTCTGCAGTGTCAGGGAGCCCAGGGCAGCCAGCATCCAGCAGTCACCTCAAGGGAGGGAAGAATCCAGTGCATTCACTCAGTTACTCACAGTTGTGCACCATAACTAACTCTTTAGGAGAGTAGACTTCAACATCTGAGAGCAAGCTTTCTAGAAGCAACCAATATTCTACTGTCTCCCTTTCCTCCCCCAAAATGCTGAGCCACTACCCAGTATTCACCAGAAATGTCCTGTGGGAACCCTGATGCCACCCAGCCGTCCTTTTATGATCTCCTGTCTTTTATGATCATGTTGAGACTTACAGTCTAGAACATTGCTTAGGAAATCTTCATACTTCTCAGTGGGGTGAGAAATGGGAAGACATTTCCTTCTATATGGGAGCAGAGCTGCTCCCAAAGACAAACATGGTTATGGGCCAGGAGAAAAAGATGGAATCGATACAGGGTGCAGACATGGGTCTGGATAAGTATCAGAGGAGATGCACAGAAATATCAATGGGAAAGAAAACACCGAGAGTCAGATGAAGACATTAGGGGGAAAAGAAAACTCAGTCCTAAACATGTTGGAACTGTGCCTACTTACCCCACAGAACTGTGTTTGACCCTTGTACTTGAAGCATCTGCCTGATCTCAGTTGGACCTCCCTTTCTATGCTTGTTCTTATACACAGAGTGCAGGTGCCACATATGAGTAACAGGGATTAGAGCTGCTGCATTTGGGAATCCTGTTAAATATCTGCTATAAATTGTGTGTGGACTTCTGTGAGTCTGGACTGACCTGCACTAATTGTTTACTGCAGCCACCACAGTCCACATCTTCCCACCAAGAACTCAAAACGTAGCAAAGCCATCACAGGTTTTTGCTTTGTGCCAATCTTTTCCAAAACAGGAATATGACCTTACCTATTTCTCCTTGCATGATATCAAATCTGCTAGCTCCATCTATGATCAAATAAGGATTTCTCTGAAGTTCCTGGAGGAAAGAAAATGCAAAGAACAGTATGAATACCCAGCCTTTGCCAGCCGTGTGTTCCTGCCCCTTGAAGACCCTTACTTGCCTACCTTTTCTACAGATGAAAACTATATCTCTTGAGCCCGATGTTTTGTTGCCTGCCACCAACAAAACCAGAGGAGATACTCAGGTATCTCTTCTTTAGTCTGCTCAGCTATTCCTAGGGATGGGGACCAGTGGCTGGGTGCTCACTGATTTTCCGTTTGGGTTTCTCTACTGCTACCAGTACCTTTCAGAGAGGGCTTTGAGTCTGGCTGCAAAATCATGCAGTTTCCTGGGGGACAGTAGGGCAGAGATTTCCAAGCAAACTGGAGCAGGGTTTATACTTCAGCTCAGCACTGGGTCTGGGAATGTTTTACTCTCTGAACCTTTTGTGTTTCCATGCAGGACTAATACAGATCAGCCCGGGCTGCTTTTCATCACTTCTGGTGAAGAAGCTATAGAAAGAGAGCTTAATCTCTGGCTGCGAAATCCCATAGGCCTGGCTGACTTATTTTTAATTCAGGGAGATTTTCCTTGCATTCCTTGAGAGTCTTGCTTGGTCAGTGAAGGGGGAAACACTTCAGACCTTGGTCTTGCATGCAGAGATGTGAAACATTCTCCCACCCGCATCTGCTATTGATCTGGGATATCTGAGTGCTCAGGTAGGAATGGCCCGAGCATCCCCTGTGAGTAACCCTTGGCACACCCCAACTGGGTAAGGCTCTGCTTTGAAAGAGCAATCAACCTTAAATAGGAAAGTCATCACACACCTAAGAAAATTAAGAGATAAAAGGCAGAAAAACATATCTGAGTAAGAAAAAAAAATACAGCAGCTCTTCCTTAAGCAGGTCTTGGCATTTCTTCTCCCCAATTGATTTGACATGCTGCACAAAGTAAGACCAGCACACAACGTGACTTGTACGGTTGCATGAGCTCAGCATTAGCAAATGCTGTCAGTTTTCTGAAATGGCTTCACGGTGATCAAACCCCTCCAAGACATTTCCCTGTCAGGAGAAGATGCAACGCAACATTGCTGCTCCAGGCTGGCGGACAGATCATGCTTCCCCACAGCACTGCTGACACCAGGAAAAGTAGCCTGGGCAGGCATCTTCCTTGACAGATGCTTTCACGCAGCCATCCACACCTATCTCAGGACTTCAGGGATTTGCAATAAGAGATTTACCCATAGCATGGGAGCAGGCCTAAGAAGTGATGGTCACCAGCAACATTGGTTGGTTATTGTACAGGGAAGTAGCAGTGCTCAGCCCTTCTCCCTTCCACTCTACATCTGTCCCAGATTTATCTACCCCCTGCCTCTATCTCCCTGACAGCAGTTTGCCTCTCTTGCCTGGGTGAATTCAAAACCTCCCACAAGCAGGAAAGAGTAACTTGCATGACAAGGCTTTGAACTTATCCTGTACCTTTGTGTGTGTCTGACTTGCCAATAGTCATCCCAGAAAACCAACAGCATAAAGGAATGGGTATTTTTATTACTCCATCATTTTTGAGGCTGTTGAAGTCTTAGTTGCCCCAGGCAGGGTGGCTGAGCTCTGATGGTTATGCTACAGTGCATAGCTGCTGTGGCAGTAACCACCATATAGAAACAAGAACCTGAAACTAATGGGAAGGCAGCTGAGTCTCTTATGGGATTCCTGAGCAAAGGGCTAATGCTCTATTCTGTGCTGGGACAAGAAAACTCTTAAGTGCACTGTGGATCCTGCTGGCCTGTTAAAGAGACCAGCTGAAAAGTCAGCCCGTTAGATGCCTCAGCAGACACCCTATTGCCCACCCCATTAAGCAGGTTCCTTGCTGAGAGAAACCAATAGTTTTTTCTAAAACCAGAAAAATACGTGATCTGAAGTCAGCCCCAGCCAACATGCCTTGACTGTGCATACAGACTAGGTGGCTATCGGAAAGAAGAAGAGCTGAAGTCAAATACTCTCACTGTAATCCCCCCCCCAACACACTAAGCTCTGCTTCCAGTGGGGTGTATTCCTCACAGATTTAGAGGGCAATAACAGGAAAGCAACACAGAGTGTGTGACTAGCCATGGAAAAGGGGCTGCTCAGCAGTTGTCTCTCTACAGAAACAATGCAGCAAATGCAAGGTGAATTCCCACCAAACTGACAGAAGTGCCCCTAGCTGTGTGCACTGCAGTCAGAAACGGCAAAGCAGGCTTTAACAAGAGGTTTGGTCTTCCGAGTGTAGCCACCTCTCTGCAGGCTTGAGAAAAAGAGGCAGCATGGGCCTGATTCAAAAGGACGCACTGCACACAGCACAGGCACTTTACGGAGTGTTGGGTGCGAGCCAAGGAAGGGCAGGGGACAAGCAGAAGCTGAAGCAAAGGCAGGAGAGGACAGTGGCAGGGAACTGCAAGACCAGATACTCAGATGAGCTTTGGAAGAGCGCAATCCCTGAAGTCAGTGGTGAAATGGCTGTTCCCTTGACAGATGCTGTGTGGAGCCTGAACTAAGCACAGAGGTTTTCTGAAAGAGCTTAGAGAGGACACAATTGTGATGGGTGCAGTGCTTTGGAAATCTGGGCCTTCTCAGCCAAAAGGAAGTCTCCAATTAGTTCCTCTTCCTTCAAAGGCAAGAATACAGCAGTCATAAACCACCAGAAATTATCGTCTATTATTGCAAAACACAACTAAGCACATAGTTACCACTACACAAAATGTGCAAGCCTCAATATTCACTAGTGCTCAAATTGCATGACAAATACAGAAACCACAGATTTATCTGTAAGTCTGTCCAGAAGTAGCATCCTGTTTCACTGAGAAATTATGATGAGGCTTTGCGGCATTTTCCCTGAGACCTTTCAGTTTTAGCTGGAGGGGGAAAGAAGAGGGAGCTCAAGGAGGCACGTGGTCTCTTCTCAGAGTATCTATAAGTCCAGCAGTGAAGGCAACCATATGGGCTGCAAGTCAAGCACTCTGCCTGAACTTATGCCCCCAGGACAAAGCTATCATCACTTGCTTTCCCTGGCCCACTGAAGACTTAGTATGTATTCAAAATAAAAGAGAAGTTCAAGTTCAAACCAGTTCATCCTCCAGAAAAATGGCCTTACTACAGAAGTACTGTTTAACCAAAGGGCAAGGTTGAGAATTAATTTGAGAGCTAAAAGGACAGTGTCCTGTACGCACATTTGTCTCTACGTTTCTTTTTATAATTGCTTGAAATTTTTAAGGAAGAATGAGTCCCCAGAAGAAGCTGGAGGTGACTAGCATAATTGTAGGCCACATGCAGACATGCAAAGGAAACAGTCAGACATTTTCGTGGAAAATTGGAAGCCTGAGGTGGGATTTCATAGGCATCGTAAACCAGTCTGACTGCAGGCTGCTGCTCAGTACGGTGGACTGGCCATGGCCACTTTCCCACAGATTTCCCCACTGACCCAGTACGATCCTGCAGGCAGGCACAAGGCCACTGAGGGTTAAGATGCAGGATAAGACTCTTTGCAAAGCCACCTCCTGGTCAGTTCACCTTAACCCTACAGTAAAATCCCAGCCCCATTTCTGGTCTTGCCACAGCACCACATCTTTCCCGTTGGCCGCACTTGTGTTGCTCCCCCCCTGCTCCAGCTCCACCTTCCTGACATGTCCTGCCATTGTGAGCCACAGTGTTCCCTGTTCAGCACACACCAATTAAGAATAATAAAAAGGCTGCTATTGATTGAAAGCCAGGCTCTGTTCTCAGCTGGACAAATCTTAATTCAGCATCACTGCTGTGCCTGTAATAGTGTTGCTCTGGATTAAGAAGCAAATACAATATTGCAGTTGCCTGGGCTGAGGGCACTGCCTTCCAGTGCGCTGAGGAGGGGTCAGGCACACCACCATCATACATCCCGTAACCACAGGAAACTTCCACAGGATGGCTAACACAGAAATAACACAACTGGAGTAACAAGGGAGAGCAGAAATAAGGATAAGCTGTGCTGGGTCACACTGAAGGTCTGCCCCTTGCAATGACTCGTCTCGGACAGCTTGGAGAGGGAGAGGATAACCAAGCAAGCCAAAACTAATGCTCCTCCTGCATACATCCTTCCACTCTCCATCACCTGGGGCTAAAGGACTTCCCAGGGTGGAAGCTCTATCTACAGTTTTGTGTTTATTTGACCTCGAGGGAATCCAGAATCTGTTTCCTTGAATCTGCCTAATTTATTTTTTTTAAAACCTCATATTCTGCTTTTCTCTGACATTCTCTTAGACAGGAAAAACCAGGCTAACCTCAAGGGGTTTTCTTGCATCACCAGAACTCAATTCCCTGCTTTACAGCAGAATAGCTCAATTCCTCATTGCCTGTTTTCCATACAAATGCCTCAGTTGCTCAAAAAACTCTGCTCTGCTCCAGCTCTCTCTCATAATGGAGGAATGAGGTCCTCAGAATCTGCGCAGATGGGGAGCCCACAAATGTGAGAGTAAAGTCCTGTTGGAGAACAGACTGGTATCCAACAAGCAGCAGAAACAGAAACCAGCTCAGATTTTACCTGCAACCCGTTTGCTTTGTGTGGCTCAGTGCTAAAAAACAATGACAAGCTGCAAACAAAGGAGTTAAATACAAAGGAGGTAAACAAGGAAGATAGCCCTGTCCACCCCAAGCCTTTGAGAGGCAGTTTCCTTAGAGTTCTTGAAACCTCCCATTTGGACTAGACAGTACAAGCTGAAGTTTTTAAAGTGGCACAGTGTTACCAACTATTCCCCTGTGGCCACCACAGCCATATAATCCTGCCAGCTGACTCCCCAGCCTGAAAAGCAGGGAAGCAGGTGAGTCAGCAGACCATCACAGGAGTGCCGCTTTCCCCTGAACCCAGGATGCATGCATTCCCCCCCAACCACCAGCCCTTTCCAAAAGCAACAGAGCCCAGAGATGCTATGCAAATAAACCCTCCTCATCTAAAGCCTGTGCAGAAAGACATATGTAATAAATGGTGACGCACTGCAGCTTCCTCGGCCCAGAGATATGAACTCTGGAGTCGAGGTCAGATGCAATCAGCTGAGTAGGCAAGGGCTGAGACAATGGCAGCCTGGAAATGCTGCTCCTGTTCAATTACACTGATTGCACACGTACACTCAAAAATAAGGTGAATTGATTTTGATTTTCATCAACGAGAAATACTGAACAGGATCCAAAGTCCTTGTGGCCCCTGGGAAATACTGAAGCTGTGAACTCCACCATGAACAGCTGGCAAGTGGCTTTGACTCATGCCAGAGAACAGCCCCACGGTGACAGACCTGCAGGTAGCACAGGACAGCACTATCCCTCATCGCCACACATTTCCTGTAACTTGCTTTATTAAAGCGGCTCATGTGACAATCCACATTTCTTTTTCTTTTTATTTGGTAGTTTTTTCTTCATTTCTCCCCCCTGTGCTATTAGAGCTAAGTTTTTAGGTTATCTTCAAGCTGTTGTCTGATTTCTTGCCTGAATAAAATCTGTCCTTTTCTCCCCTTCAACTTAAGACAGGCCAAGGCTGATGCAGTAGCAACTCCAGCTCAGCTTATCTGTCTGGAAAGATCCTAACTTCAAAATTATATTTTTTAAGGGTCCATTTTGGTTTAGTCAGTTCTTGGTTTCAAAATTCCTTAACGTTGATGTTAATTCCTGGAAATTTCTGGAAATCAAATAAAATGACGATAAACAAATAATCACCAAAAGCAGTGCAGAATCATGATAGGCACTCTGTTACTGAAAGAAAGAACAGAGGAAAAAATGTGAGCGAGCCCTTTTGCAAAATTACTGAATCAAATGATGAATCATTTTTCCCAGCAAACAAGCATTGACTCAAACTGTATCATTTTCGCCAATGTGTTTCAGATGTTAAGGGCAATAGCATGATTCCCTGAGTCTCTGCTAGGGGAACAAGGTATTTCCCTCGCTCAAGTTTACATTAAAGCAACCTCTTTGTGTGGCTTCTATTCAAGGACCTTTAGACCCTCCTCATCCCTTCCCCTGACACCAGCCACCTGAGGCAAATACCCAGGAGTCCATGCCCTGATGCTACAAACAGACAGCGATGATGCAGAGGAAACCCATATTGTCTATTTCAGACAGTCTTTTCAACATGCGCTCTCCTACAAGTCACACCAGAGGCACTCAGGGATTTGTGTCTTGCTGACCTTCAAACCTCCATTGGCCACCTTGCAGCTTTTCCCTCTCCTCCGGTTGCTTTACACATCTATGTTAAACAGAGGATGGACCCTCTTACAACAGCTCTTGCTCAGCAACCCCTTGCTCCATAAGGTAGCTTCAGGGTCCCCGAGAGATGAAGGGTGAGCAGCTTCAGGAGCAGTAGTAGGTGACCTTGAAGACATTCAGAAAAATCTTCAGCAACTTCACCCTATGCCCATTTTAGCCTTTCAAAGCATAAGTGCTGAAGATCAGGGTGTCCCTGCCTATGGCAGGGGGGGTGGAACTCGATGATCTTCAAGGTCCTTTCCAACCTAAACCATTCTATGATTCTATGACTATCCTTAACATTTATAATGGGCACCATATCAAGCACAATGCTAGGCTATGCCTGGTGCAGGGCCAAGGCTCTGCTGCACATGTGGTAATCTCTCTCCCCTCACACATACAGTATTTGAAAACATGACCAGTGTTATTAAAAGTAAAGTTTCTTTTTGCATTTGTATAGTATTATGCGTTGTGATCTGAACAGAGTGAAATCTTTAGCCTAAGCATTAATTGATTAAAAACATGTATTCAACAACAGCAAATCATTTTATGAGCTCTTCTGTTCCACTCAATTGCTTTTGTGAAGGAAAAGCATCAAACAATGAAAGAATTTGTTCTGAACATTTTTTAAAGGAGCATCTCAGTTGTAAAAATCTGTGATAACGCTTCGAGGAGAATTTCCCTTTGACCAATTTTTAGAAAAGCTCAGCTATACAAAATATTTTGTTCAGTCTAAAATAGAACTTCTCTTCGATTTCTCCAAACTGTGGGTGAACCAAAAGACCAGTTAATTGCAGAGCTCCTGCTGTATCTGGTACCTCCAGCCCCACCTCCAGTAACGCTTGAAGTTCCACATGCAAAATCTCTGTTACAAATTGCACCCATTTCAATGGACATAGACTGAGGGCCTGGGGATGAAAACACAGCCTGGAGTAGTCCTCATCTGATGGGAAATTGCAACTACCGCACAGTTAGGAGAAGTGACATTCAAACAATGTCTTGGTGCTCCTGATCCACCTCCCCCTTCAGGGACTCCCATATCAAATCAGCTCACTTTACAAGTCAAAGTAAGTTGTTTCTGACTGTCACCACGGACTATTGCTGTCTGAAAATCAAGCTGTTTTCTCTTTACTTTATACATTACCCCCAGATATGAAGACTCCAAACTGTGAACGTAATTGGCAATTCTCTTGACAATGTACAAGGTAAAATAGAAGCAGCATGTTGCTCAACTGCTCAATTGGATCTGCAACAATGACAGCAGTTATAATTGCTATCTACCGCTTAAATAACAAGATACTATATGACTCAGAAGATGGAGGCTAAGAGATTAACAGGACCAAGATGCCATTTTTGTCACAAGTACATTGCCAGCCAATTTTTTTAACATCAGAGGGAACTGATGGTGGAGGCTGAGAAAAATACATACATAGGTTAAATTGGCCATGCTGTCAGCAGGATGCAGCTATACTCACTCTCTGGGAGATGTACGCAGGTAGGAAATAATCTCCCTTTGGGAAATTATAAGTATCTTTTTGCCAAGTAGTTTAGGTAGCTTAAACACTTGGGATCACGTATCCTTACAGTTAGCATTGCAATGACCTAAGAGTTTATGAACATTTCTTCGTGGGTTAGAAGTGCCCAACTAAAAAACTTCAGGTTTGGGACACTTTGACTCCTAATACTGCAGCCCTCCCTCTTCTTCCCTGGGAACTAACTCCCAGAGGCAACTGTTCGCAGCACTTGCCTTTCAGGACATCTGAAATGCAAACACAGTTTTATTTACTTCCTGACCCTTGGCTCAAAACATATGCGGCTCTCTAAATCAAAAGTAACTACTGCTATTTAGCAACATCTTCTGCCCTTGCTTCATTCTGCCAGGATATGGAAGCCATGCTTTGGTGTCACCGTGACATAGCATGGGTGTTGTGGTGACATTTGAGAAGATCTGGTTGAGGTCCCCAAGCAGTTGGCACCACTGTCCTTCATCTTGCATCTTGTCTAGCAGGACAAAGCCTGGCTGGTCAGGAAACAGCTACAGGTTGAAATTTTGGTCAAACTGAGAATAAAAAGAAATTAAAATTCTTCAGCACTGACATCCTGGATTTCTGTTCCAGACAAGCCAGTTGAGTTGGCAGTCTCAGCTTCTGTCATTTGAGTACATTGTAGAAGAGCAGCTGGTGATGCTATCTTAACCTCTATAACAGAAGAAAAGGCTTTTCAAGATTCATGTCGTAAACCCTGGGCCATGATGGTATGGTTTATTTTTTCAGAGGAGAGCTCTGGCAAATGCAATGACTTTTCATCCTGCTCCTTTCTGAAAAAACTCTGGAAAATTGTTGGAAGTGATTGGTTTCAATCAATTTGGTGGGGCAATGATGGAAACCGTGTAGTGATTGCTGAAAAAAAAAAAAAAATCTTAAAGAGGGAAGTGCTGGAAAGGGGAGGACCTCCGCAAATTTTTGAAACCAATTCCATGAAAACTTTTATTCATCAGCTTAATCTACATGGATTCAGCAAAATGGAAGAGAATTCTCCAACACCTGCCTCAACTGACAAACTTTGAGAACTAGCAGCAGCAGGCTCTGCTTTTGATAAGGTACATCAGTCCCTTTGCACATGAAATAACTATACTATTTGAATATCCTGAGAGATATTCATCCCACACTGCAGTACCTCAAAATTAGTCGCATTTGGGTTTCTAAGTCAGTTTGTATGCTTTTGAAAATCCTAAGCTTTTCTGACACTCCTAAATGGCAAAAACATCAAGGTGGTTAGTACTTAACAGAACTGCATCATAACATTTTATTCCAGTTTATTCATCTTTAAAATGCCCCTGAGTCCTTTTTAATATCCATGTTTGCCTTTTGTGAGTCTAGTGCTTAGTTATCATAGCTTTTTCTCAATCTGGAAATGGTGGCAACTAACTCCTCTCCTTTGCATTTTTTAGTTACTCTTCTACTCTAACCCTTATTTCAGGATAGATTATCCCCACCTGCTACAAACCCATAAGATGAGTGCTGGTGTAAAAAACACAGCACTAGCTGCATTCTCATTGGACCCAGATTTGAAGAAAGGCTGCTTGAGGAGAAGCCCAGACATTCAGCCAGCAGCAGGAGCTACTTCTGCAGAGGAGAACGATCCCTTCACAGCCGCTCCACAGAGGACGCCCAGACATCTGCACCCAGCATCTCCACACCTACCAAGCCATGTGATAATGCACCAACCCAGACTGGAAGTGCCTGTACCTCCTCCGCACATGCAATTTCTCTGACCCTTTCAGGCCCTGATGCAGCCGTGGGAAGTGGGAAGTTCAAGCCTCAGGCACCATCCCTATCACCACAACACTGCAGCCATAGCCCTATTGGTGTCCAGGATGCAGCTTCTGTTCCATCTGGTACTGCGCCACATCACATTCCTTTTACAACAGGGCTGGTGCTTCCTGCCTTTCCATTCAGGCATTCACATTTAGCAGCTATGGCGGCTCCCAGGGCGAGCCTGCTTCCCTTCTGTGAGCCATGGCTTTCAACATCCATGCTAGCAGCAGTCGCTGCTGTTGCTATGCCAAGGTCACTGCACTGACAAGCTCCAGCATACCCTTATTGGCCTACTTGCACCTACTGTCCAAATAAATCTTTTCTAGTTTTCTTGTCCTGTCTCTACAGCCTCACGGTTACTGTCTCTACACCCTGGGGGGCTGCCTGTAAGGAGCTGAACTGGTTTGCTCCAGCCCAGGGAATCCAAAGGCCCCAGGCACTAGTGGTGCACTCAGCAAAACCCAGCAAAAGGGCAGCGCATGGCTAATCCAGTAACTGCACCAGCAGAAAATGGTATACAGCTGTGCTATACAGTGCAGTCTGACCATGGAAAGATTCCTTGAAGTAGGTCCTAGGATAAAAGAGCTGAGTATGTGATTCCACCTCCCAATTTAAACATCCATATGCCAAATGATGACAACTGCCTATTAAACTGCAACTGGGAATCAGCAGACAAACATACTTCATCTCATGCTTTGTCCCAATTACTTTAAAATAGGTATTGCTGAGTCAGTGGCTTGGATTACAGAAATCAGAGATCTTTAATAGAATTTGTCAGCTTTTCAGGTTTGCATGAAGTCCTCTAGAAGCAGATCAAAGTGGGAACACTAGTTCTAGTCAGGTTCACAGATAGAAACAAACTTCCTACAAAAATGTACCCAATGGAATCATTGATATTACAGAGGTTACCTTCCCTCCACACATCCCACAGCAAGAATCCCTCTTTGCAGTGTTGCACTCCCAGTGTTTGCACTCCCAGTGTTCCCCTTGGGGTCTACTTCCCTGCTTAGCACAGATCTCCTTCCCCAAGGTGAATGCCTTTAGCCCCTGGCCATCAGCACTCCCATTCAGCAGCAGTGCTACGAAACACCACATCTGGCATAACTCACAGTTGGCCTCTTCCATTGTATTCGCCGCAGCTTATCCTCTGGGAGCAGATTGGGACCAATGGAGCTGATGTGAGCAGGGAAGGTGGAGTCCTTAAAAAGCAGTCCTTGGCTCAGACACAAAGCTCGCAGGCTGTTGAAGTCCTGGTTATTAAATTTCTTCAGGTTCTGGAGGCTTCCCGTTGCCCCTGTTGTTTGCCAGCCCTTCTCCCGCATCAGAGCGGAGCCAGGGTTGAGCATTGTGCCCCTTGTCTGTGAAGGAGAGACATGGACTGCCATTAGTTTCCTGATCCAAAGTGGTGCCTTAGGAGTGTGTGGGAAAGCAAACACCTCCCCCCACCCAGAGGATTGTGGAGCAGCAGCTTGCAAAGCTGAGGGCAGTCACAGTGACAAAATCCTTATTAGCTGGAAATGCCTGGGGAAAGAGCAGTCGCCAAATCCCAACTGGTTTATCTTAAACCAGTGCTGTCACTGCTACAAATTCAATTTTGAGTCTTCCCTGAGGACAGAGAACAAAGCTGTTAGTGAGCCACTGTGTTAGCATAGAGGTACATCTGCAACATAAGCGGGCATAGGGGATGGAGCAGGAGCTGCAGACACAGGGGAGGAGGGAGGTGGTGTGCAGGGAAGCTGCTCAGGGGTACCCAGGACCCTTCTGGTCATGAATCACACCTGTGCCCAGGGCATCTTTTGAGTTATTTATTTCATTTTCACAAGTGAGCGCTTGACAGTCACTCCCTGTGAGACCTAAAGAAGGCAGAGACTTGCCTTTCCTTGGGATCTGCTCCAAAGACCCCAGACAGATTAGGGGGTGTCTTCCTACCAGCTTAGACAGATGCCCCACTAGAATCCCTAAGGCTACAGTGCATAGAGTAGACTCCCTACAGCTACAGTGATGGGACCAAGCTGCAACATACAGCCCTGGATCTCACCTGCAGTACTTGCTCACATGAGTGGCACCAAGATCTGGGGGTTTTGGACTCAGTAGCTCATTTGAAGGCCAGTGTTCAAACAGGTCTGAATTGTAGATTCGTATTTAAACTGAGCAGTCATTGCGTGGCATCTGTAGCTATTCCAGTCTGGAGCATGTTTGAGCTCCTCTTTGTTGACATGTCTAAGGGAAAGGGGCAATTCACTTAGGAAAAGTGACCATTTGACACACAGAGTGAAACTCCAGAATGGACAGACCTGCTAACACATCTGCTGGCACAGCTAGGGAAGGATGCAGGAGATAAAAATCTCCTGTTGTGGACTCGGTCCCCTTTACAGTCATCAAAGAGCACAGCAGGACTCTTGCCATCAAAGATCTACTTTTGTTCCAAAGGGAGGCAGTGTATCATCCATGGAGACGCTGGACCGTGGAGTGAGATGACTTTTGGGACACAAGTAGGAGAAGGGCATGGGAAGGCAGAAAACTTGCATGTTTGGACAGACAGTGGCATCAGACCTTTAAAAGAGCACTTTGTTCTCTCTAACCAGGGGCTTTCAGGTGCACTCCCCAGAGCCATGTAGATGTTCAGAGAGACACACACATATGCATCATCTCCTGCTAAGAAGCTCTGTGGTGGAGTTCAGAGTTTAGAAAAGTAGCAGGAAGGATCTTCAGCCTGCCTGGCCTCCTGGTTCCTCCAGCACCTTTCGTCATGCACAATTATATGTTACTGGGTCAAAATATAGCTTGGGATCCACACCAGCTTTCACCCTTCATTTACACTTGCCCTCAAAAACAAAACTTTAACTGTCCTGAGCTGTAATTCCCCTTTTGTCCCTCTCCTTATGAAAAGAGAAGCCCCTGGTGAAGCCCTGCATTAGCAGACTTTTAAGATCAAGAAGGATCATTGTGATCACCTCCTCTGGCTTCTTGCATGACAGATGCCACTGCACTTGATCCAGTGGTTCCTGCCCCTAGCTCTTGGCTTCCATTTAAGATGTACCTTCTCATAAATTAGCACTGAAAAATCCACCACATGCTCTGGGCAAGCCACTCCTACAGTTAATTAACTTCGCTGTGCTAATTTCCAGCCTGAAATCACTTAGGTCAGTTTCAAGCCACTGGATGACATCACTTTTTTTTTTTTTTTTTTTTTTTTTAGATGAAAGCACTCTTTTCCTACCAAACTTATCTGTAGATCTGATATGTTCCTGGTACAGTACAGAGAGCAGATGGCTCCAGTAAGAGCAAAGCCTCAGATTTTTATCGTGAATCGTTCACACATGTGAAAAACACAGCCCAGCCACGCTGAAGGTGTGATACAGTCCCCCCACATGTACACACTTTTTACTTAGTGTCATCACCTTTCTTGGTGCTTTGCATCACTTGGCCTCCTGAGATTGTAACAACAGCCTAGAAAAATAAGGAGTTTTGCATCTCCTTTTTTTAATTAAAAGCCCCTCAAAAAAATCAGATGGAATTCAGAAATCACCCTCAGCCAACAAGGAGAGAGAACATTCCCCTTGGGCTTGCATTTTTTAATACAATGGAAATAAATCTCATGTAATGTACCATAACACGACAAGGGAATGGCTTCTTCTTAACAAATACTCATTTGAAACTGTGCCCAGGCCCCATGCATGCTAAGATCTATTTCTTGCAACAGTGTTCCAGCAAAACTGATTACTAATTCCAAAACTCAAATTAAAACTAACAGAGCTTGAAGGCTGGGTCTGACACGCGTTCCCTCTCTTCTGACAGAGAACAAGAGTTTTTAGCATGTGTGTGTGTGTGTTTAATTACGTTGTTTAACATATCCGGAATAAATTAGCAACCAGACTGAAGAAAATAATACACTTAACTACTTTTCCCTTGCAGGAATAACTTAATCAGCATTGTGTCTGGGGGCACACATGCACAGATACGAGCTCTACATCCATCCATGCCTCTGCACAGCAGTCTATGGGGTCACACGCACCTGGCTAGCCCCGTTCTGTCCGCACCAGCACGCTCTGCTGGCCACCTCTTTTGGAGCAGCATCCTGAGCACCGGCCATAGGTTGGCTCTCATGGGTGCATCAGCAACAGCAAAGATCACAACAGCTTTTAAAGCAGAATATTGCCTGCCTGGTTGGGGAGCTTCTTACTGTTATGAACTCTGAGGCAGAAAGGGAGAAAGTTATAATGCAATTGGTCTCAGAGGCGTTTCCCTTGGACTGCTCCCTGCCGTGTGACGTGGGGATAGAGGGAGGGATTTCAAACACAACAGCTGATTCAGACATGTTGTGAAACACTGGAGAAAAACAAGAGACTGACTCTCAACTAAGGACATTATTATTCAGAGGGGGTTAAACATACATTTACTTAGTCCTGGGATCTCCTCCAACACATATACTTATCTGAAATGGAGAAAGAAACCACACCCAACATTGCATCTACTGCTCTTTTTTGGTCCCTTTTCCTTCTCAGCAGAGAGAGATCCTCCCTCTTGCTGTGTGTCTCAGAGAGAGGGTCAAATGACAAAGGGTGAGGGAAGGAAGGGGAGCAGTGGAAAAGCTACAGAGAGAAGGAGAAAAAGAGATCAGGTGTGACAGTTGGAAGGGATGGGAAGGAAAGGGGAGTCTCTGAGGATATCAGAGCAAAAGCTTGGTGACCCCCGCAGAAACAAACCTGGGAACCCCAAGCACCCACCACATTCTGCATTAAACAGCTTAAAAGCCAGCGGCAAAGGGTGTGTCTTGTCTCCCTCCAGCACTCATTCACGAAAGATGTCAAGCAACTATTATAATCAGATACTCAATGGTGGCAAATGCTACTGACAGCTAATTACACTTTGCATAAAGATTTATGTCAAAGTACAGACATAATTTCCTTCAATGGCTTCTGATATTTTTCACTGAGTAAAAAGTAGAAATAGGCAATTAGAAATATGCGTCTACTTCACAGCTGAACTATCCACCTTCTCCTCTCCATCGATTTTCTCAAAACATTTCCATTACATGTTGGCACAGCTGGGTTTCTGTACTTTAGGAAGAGCAGCTGAATTTTCTCAAACACTACAAAGAATACCAGAAAAGCCAGAAAGCCAGCAGTCCTTTTTCCCCTGTTTCCTCTCAAACACTCCAGACTATCAATGTACATTTCATCTCACCTGTAATATTCAATATATGCTACGGCAATGCAAGCACTCTTTCCCTCTAAGACCCTGTCATTCATGTATTTGGAGCACTGTAAGAACTTCAGGGAGTCAGTTCCAGAATTCTCTTATAATGAAGGAATGTGTGACTTTATTAGCTCTCCTTGCATTCAGAGAAAAAACAAATGAGAGCGACAGAAAATTGCGGAGGCAGAGCTGGGACCTGAACTTGGGCATCCCAAACCCCATATGGGGAACAGCCCCTTGTACATACAATGTGTGAAAGCCTTGAGTACCTCAGAAAATCAAAACCAAAGCCAGGCACTTTGGCAACACTCCAGGAGATTACTTTCCCAGTGGCATCTTGCATGACCTTCTGCTCCAAACAGTCTGTGAAGTACTCCCTTCTGGCTATTTATTAAGTCAATTTTCTCCTCATTTTGCATACATAGCATACGACAGTTCCAGATACCTTTTTTCTACCTCATTTAACGGCAGCATACAGTAACTATAGAGTCCTCCTCATCTTAGGATCTCCACTCCCACTTGATCCAATTACTTCTGACAACTTACCGTTTTACTGCGAGGCTCTTTCTAGGACAGCAAATTCATCTTTTCTTTCCCTCCAGGTAACATTAAGGACGGGGACGCTAATTTATTCTGTCTCCCCCCCTCAATGTATCTGTGGTGCTTTTCCAGCACTATTACTTGCATTTCACCTGCTTCATCTTGTACTAAGTAAAACAGCAAAGTGATGTTTTACCTGCAATGCCTCCGGTGTAATTCTCCAGCCAACACCAACAGAGTGACAGATAGGCTGGCACTATCCCCCTTCTCCTTTATAGGGCAGCTTTTGCCACGCCTTAGGTAAACATAACCAAGTTGAAATCAAGTTCAAGACAAAAAGCAAGCAATCTGACTCAGGCATAACAGTTTCATACAGATACCATACCGCAGAGATAAGCACACAGACTTCTATTAGCCATCCACAATGAACTGTCTATCAACCTGTGTCGGTTGATAGTTTCATGTGGCTAACTGTGGCTTCAGTTGCGGTTACTCCTATAAAAAAACAGGATTTGTTTGCACCTCCCACCCTTTCACATTATCCCTTTTCTTCCTCACACTACCAGGAAACGCAGCAATCATCCTGGATCCAGGCACAGCCTGGCAGGACTCATCACGAGACAAGTTATCAGAGCTGTGTGTCATTCTTTCTGCACCAGTAAAAGCAGTGGATACTTTTAGACCAATACCTGTTAGCATTTACACTGTCTTAAATTCCACATCAATTCACTCACTTGGGTAGTTCATTTCCTCCAGGATTGCCTGAGGAAGTAAGAGTTATCCATATATTTAGAAGACCTAAGGGACTGCCCTCCATAATCCTAAAGCCCAAAGCCAAAGAGTATCTAGCAAAAATATGGGAAGGAGGAAGTTATTTCATTTTGGGGACACCAAACTGAGATAGCCTAAAGGGGCCCAAAATCCAAGGGAATGGATGCAGCACATTTCCTGGCAGCAATCCTAAGTGTATTCCTACAGCCTGTAAATGTATTTTTGAAGAAAAGACCCTTGGTGTCCTGGGGGACAGCAAGCTGAACAAGAGCAAACAACGCGCCCTTGCAATAAAGCAAACCAACAGCATTCTGGGCTGTATGAGCTGCACCATGGGCCAAGGCAGGGGATCCTTTCCCTGTGCACAGTGCTTTTGAGACCGTATCTGCAATGCTATGTCCAGTTTCGAGCTGTCCAGTGTGAGAGGGACACTGAAAATGCAGCAAGTCCAGCAGAAACCCACCAGGATGGTCAGGGGGCTGGAGTACACACGTGAAAGAAGAGGCTGAGAGCCTAATTGCAGAAACCTAAAGAGACCTAATTGCAGTCTCCCACTAACTAGAAGGCAGTTATAGAAAAGGTGAAGCCAAACTCTTTTTGAAGGTGTGCAGCAGATGGGCAGAGACGATAGTCACAAGAAGCAGCAAGGGAAATTACACATGGTTGGACAGAAAAAAATTCTTCAGGGTGGTTCTGCTCCAGATGCCTGGAGAGACTGAAGCATCTCCACCTTTGGAGACATTCAGCTGGACAAGGCCATGAGCAACATCAACTAACTTGGAAGACAACCATGCTTTGAGATGGAGTGGGACTCAAAGACCTCCTCAGGTCCCTTCTCAGAGAAATATAACTATGTTTCTCTGTTTCTGGAGCTGTAGTTCACGCAGCACCAACCAGGCTGGCTTCAGGTTGGCTGGGCCACATACAGGTATGACACAGCAGTGGCAGCACAAGAAATCCGCAGTGGTTGCAAAGGTTACCTGAAGACCTGCATGGTGAGTGCACTTTAAGCACTATGCTAAGGCGCCACTGCTGCCAATGCCCGAGCTAGCAAATGGAAAACCAGCTCGGGTTATGGTTGCATGTACACAGCAGGTTAGGTACTTATCCCAAGAAATTACCCTCTCTTTTTCAAGCTACCACAGCTTCATTAAGAGTAAAGTTACTCTGCAGTGAATGTTCATAAAGTTTAGCTTGGGGCTTAACAGAAAAACTTACCAATGCGTAGTTCTTTACTTACCCAAAGTAACTGAATCACCTGGGCTCAGAGATTTCTTCAGCACAAGACTTTCAACTTGGACTGTAGTCTCTTTGAGGTGGGATGTTAGCAGTTCCCATAGCAGCTGGTCCCTAGGAGCTTGGGGAGATGAGAACATAAAAAGCGCTCATGAAAAAGACAGTTCAGCTTCTTCATCAATGTTTAATTTAGTTCTGTGGGTCTCCAGAACTGGATCTTTAAAAGCTGTGCACTGCATTCTGCCTACTCACATTTTAGGGCTCTCATTTCTGTATGAGAACTCAGTGTTTAGCAGACTCTAATAGGAAATGCATCCCTGTAAATTAGAGCAAAACCTGCCCCAGAGAGCAAAGCAGGTGCAGTTTTCCTTTAAGAGCCGTTTTTCACAACAGCTACATAAATAAAAGCTGATTGCACCAGAAGCAGGGAGCAAAGATTTCCTTCATTGCAGGAAAGGAGCTCTGGGGTGATAAATGCTGGCGCTGCTAGCTCATCTGACAGCACGTGTGCTGTTAATCGCCTCCTCTCTGGGGAAACGGCAGGTATATTCCCCTCCAGGTATGGTGATTCATTGTCTGGAACTGATATCTCTGCTTAAATGGTGGATTAACATGATTTAAGAAATATTCATTGCAAAGTTGATTAGAAAGCACCATCACCAACCTGGCAGGAGATTTCAGTTATTGCAGCATGACACCATTTAGAGATTGTCAGCTTTCCTGCAGAAGGCTGTATTGATGTGTCCATTTTCACAGTGGCTCCAAAGAAGGAAACCCAGAAGGCTGAGGGATTTATGCACAGTAATGAGCCTGTCGAGTATTTGCTCTCCTAAGTGTTTGTAGAATCCTGCAAGAAAAAAAAAAAAAGAGGCATTTGAGTGAAAAGCACAGGGCTGTGCATTGGAAGAGCAGGGGTATTTTCTACTAATGGCACCCAGTGAGATTGTGGCAGATGCAACATTGCCCTGACTTGAAGTTTGCTTTTGCAGAGCAGGGACATTAATCCACCTCAGGGTGGCTGTTCAGCTGAATCCACTCACGAGCAAAAGATGCTGAGGGATCACTGGAAACTCAAAACTGCTTCTGCGCTGTCAGCTACCACCTCAGGGCTGTTAAAAGCACAAGTAAAGGAAGGGTCCCTACACTTAGGACCAACAGCTGCAGTGCATTCCTTCCTCTGGTCCAGCAGGCACAGGCACCAAAGGGCAAACACCAAGAAGTGCTGTTGAACCCATGCTTTCTATAAAGTTAGCATGACTTGCAAGGTCTCAGCTGGCACCACAGACTTTCATGTATTTTGGGATTTAATGAACCTCTATTCCTTTCTGCCCTGGAATAAAAATACACACAAACACACAAAAAAAAAGTGCCCCAAACAGGGGCTTCTTTTAAAGAGATTTTAAACTAAATATATTTATCTTTCCCCCCCTTTGCCCAGCTTTCCTAAGGGCAGACTGCTGTTCTGCATCGCCAGCAGCCTCTGAAGCAGCGAGTTTGTATCATCTTCTGGGGGAGATGGGGAGCAGGGAAGAGAACAGCCTAACTTTTGCCCAAGTGCTGGTGGAAGCTTTGGCACTAAGAAAGGCAAGTCTCCTCATTCCACCCACAGACCTTATGTGCCAAAGTATTAAGACAGCTATCTTTTGCAACATTTCAGGCATATGTCTTCATTTCTTACTTCCGCTGCTTTTACCCCTGTGAATATCACACTCTCTTTAGCAGAAATACTCCTAATTTACGCTACAGTAAATAAAAGAAAAAAGCTGGGAATTTTTCCAGGGTAGTGAACACTATGTTTTGTGTAAAGGAGGAATCTTCCTTCCATCACCTTCACATTTGGTGCAGTGATTAGGTGTCCCACTGCTTTTGCATTATGGGACGAATGGAAGAACGCTATCAATCCATTTCATTTCCTCATTCATAATTTTGTATATAGGTCAAGTGTTACCATTTATTTGCTTCTCTTAGACAACATGCAGGGAGGCTATGAATAATATTATTCATAGACAATCTCCTTTGCTCTGTGTTTATGCAACTCATATTTCTGGCAGGACCTGCCCTTCTGAAGCACAAACTTTTATGACTGTATAAACAACGAGGCAAATAGCAAAGTCCTACTTCAACATCTGTTTTTACCCAGTCCTCAGCTACGAGCTGCCCCTCAGTGCAAATTCACCATGAGCTGCAGCACTTTGCCATATCCACATATGAATCATTTTGCTTGTAAATGAAGTACAACTGCTGCTGGAGTGAAATGTGGCAGCTGCTTAACAGTACATAATGAATCCGCACAGCTAGATCCTACTGCCACTTGAGGGAGGGGGGATTTGGTGTGAAAAATGTATCTCTCTGGAGCCCTATTTTCAGAAGAAATATCCACCGACTTCAGACTACAGTAGGAATTCTTCAAGAATAAAAATAAAAAGAATAAAAAAAAACCAGGCAGCCTGCTGCCGACACCCATATTAGCACTAGAATTTCCCAGTGGAATATTTTTCCTTCAGAAAAATGCCAATCTGTCAAACATGAAAGCCACTAGCAATGAATTTTCACCATGAGAAAGATACAAACATTTCAATAATGCCACTAGGTTCCGTTTTGATTTTGGAATAGCCTCATTTTTTGCTTATGAAAAACCCATCACTTCAGGACCCTCTCTGTGTTATCCAAGAGGTTTAACATTGCAATGTAAAAAAGATTCTAAGTGTTATTGCAATAGCTCACTAGATTCAGTCTGACACCATTTTTCAGAATGTGGTTTCCCAGGAAATTTCAGACTTTGTTTTTCGTTTGAATGAGGAACAGAATATGAAAGCACTTTGAATGTACTGGACCTCTAAAACACTGAAAGCCCAGTTTGGCCCCACAGCAGCTAGCACTGAAACTCTCCATAAGAATGAGCCCATCCCATCATAGAATCATAGAATTTACTGAGGTTGGAAGGGACCTTGAAGATCATCAAGTCCAACCATTAACCTACCCTGACAAAATCACTTCTAAACCATCTACCCTTTTTTTAAACACCTCCAGGGGTGGCGAATCCACCACCTCCCTGGACAGCCTATTCCAATGTTTAATAACCCTTTCAGTGAAAAAATGTTTCCTAATATCCAATTTAAACCTCCCCTGACACAACTTGAACCCATTGCCTCTCGTCCTATCACTTGTCACCAGGGAGAAGAGGTCAGCCCCCACCTCTCTACAACCTCCTTTCAGGTAGTCGTAGAGGGTGATAAAGTCTCCCCTCAGCCTCCTCTTCTCCAGGCTAAACAACCCCAGTTCCCTCAGTCGTTCCTCATAAGATTTGTCCTCCAGACCCCTCACCAGCTTTGTAGCCCTTCTCTGGACACGCTCTAACACCTCAATGTCCTTCTTGTAGTGAGCGGTCCAAAACTGAATGCAGTACTCGAAGTGGGGCCTCGCCAGTGCTGAGTACAGGGGGATGATCACTTCCCTAGTCCTGCTCACCACACTATTCCTGATACAGGCTAGGATGCTGTTGGCCTTCTTGGCCCCCTGGGCACACTACTGGCTCATATTCAGCCGGCTGTCCACCAACACCCCCAGGTCCTTTTCTGCCCGGCAGCTTTCGAGCCACTCCGCCCCAATCCTGTAGTGTTGCATGGGGTTGTTGTGACCCATGTGCAGGACCCGGCACTTAGCCTTGTTGAACCTCATACCATTGGCCTTGGCCCATCGGTCCAGCCTGTCCAGATCCCTCTGCAGAGCCATCCTACCCTCAAGCAGATCAACACACCCGCCTAGCTTAGTGTCATCTGCAAACTTACTGAGGGTGCATTCGATCCCCTCATCATCAGTAACATCAAAGTGTTTTTTAAACAGAACTGTCATGACATTATCCTTGCAAGTGACATGGATACCCTTTCATCTGGTCATAGCACTGCTGTTTTGCTTTACCAAACTTCACTAGTAACTGCTTAGTAAGGTAAGTAAGTGCACTAAGTAACTGAAGGAGCACTTTTGCCCTTCTCACCATGGTGTCCCTTACCTACCTCTTCATAAACGGGTATTGGGTTCCATGATACAGCAGGGGCTCTGTTCGAGCCAGACCTTTGTGGAGGGCACATCAAAATTGTTTTCATGGGCATATGAGCCCTTGTTTGGCATTTCTGTGTCCACCATTTGTTAAAGCCCTATAGGCACAAGATAATTTATTTCACACTTCTTTTGTTTTGTTTTTGTCTTGCTGTGAACAGATTGCAAGTCTTACGTTTGTCTGTTTTTCAGAAACATTCCTGCCATCCTCTGATGAAGAATCCGTGGCCTGCAGATCATTCACAGACAGTTTACTAGGAACATTTGCAGTTCACAGTCCTCGCCTCAGTCTTTGCTGACTAGTGGTATATATTGCACAGTGCAACTTCTTCTTCCTTGACATCTCGTCATTTGTAAAGTGCCAACAAGGATGAGCTGCTGGTATTCCAGTCAGATAAGTAACTTGCTGACCACTTTTCCTCCTTGCTCCCACAAGACATCCAATGCCTAGAGATAACAAAGGCTGCAATTTGAGATAAACCAGACAGCTGCTCCAGTGTTCCTTGCTCTTTAGTGTATACTCAAAACCTGAAAATGGGGTTACTATCAAAATCAGGGCAGGGGGAGAAGAGGGATCTGAAGCTAATTATGGCAAACCCTAATACTGTCACAGTGAAATTAAGACCATAAGGTGGCTGGAAGTCACAGACATAAAATCCTAGCCTTGTCCTGTAAGAAGTCCTTGTGGAGCTTCACCACCACACAGTAAGTGTGTTGTATTCTGACAGTGTTGGTCATTGTTCAAATGTATTCGCTCCATGAAATACAAATAATGAGAGAGAAGGAGAAACTGAATTAATTTCTCAGACTAATACTCCCATCAGCAAATTCCTGGAAATTTAAAAGTTTAAAAAAAAACAGCAAGCAGCTGTTTTTGATGACTCTGGCTTCACCTTCATTTGATCCAACAGAAATGAACCTCATTTGAAGCAATAATACCCCAAAATACATACCTGCAAGGTACCTAGCAGTTTAAAAAGCAAGACTGTCTTGAAAGAAGATGGAGAGCATGCCAAGAGACAGAAACCTGTTGCTAACATCTGAAAAAGCATGTTCATCTCAGGTACCGTGTTAGGTAAGACAGGCACAGGTCTTTCTGCCTCCAGGACAAGGCAGTTCTCCTTGCAGCCTGAGTGAGCACAGGCACAAGGCTCCCAGGATCATGTTGTTTCCCTGGAATACAGAGTGCCTAAAACAGGTGTTTGTAGCATTTCAATGAATTCTGGATGTGTCCCAGTGCAACCAGGAGTTACCATCCATTGCTCTTGATAACTGACACTCCACAGTTCCTTTCATGTACACTGAGCCCAAGCTCACTTCCATACCACAGCCTCTTCTTAGTAGAAAGTGAACCACAGCACAAGATGGAGTGCAGCTTCTGTCATTGCCCTGCATCCATCTGCTGCTAGAGCTTTCTGTGAAAAAAGCAGCCCGTGCTCTGTAACCCCTCTCACTAGAGGCCTATTTGGTCTTTCTCTAAGAATAATCTTGGCTATGAGAAGAGTCATCTCACAGCTTTTGTAACAGCATCAGCGCTTGCCAACATCACAGGGTTGGGCAGTTTAAAAAAACAAACAAACAAAAAAATCCCAAACAAAACAACAATAAAGCAACCAAAAAATTACCAGCCTGAATAGTCATGTTTTCTCATCCTCATGACTTTGTAACCAGATGCCTCTAACCTTGCTCGTCTGACTGATAGTATATAAAATACAAGACACTGCTCACAAAGGTGGCAGCTCAATTTATTCTTGAGGCTATACCTGTGCAATACTGTTCAGTGCTGCTGCTTCAGCTCAAACCAAACGAGAATATGACCTCTTATTTGAAAAGCATAGAGAGGGTAGCAAAGCCATGGAGAAAAGCTCCTGACAGAAGTGGGCTTCTCCAGTAACTGAGACAGTTTTGCTGTTGAGGGCTGCAGTCAAGGGAGGAGGAAAAAAGCAACAATATTTTGCATAGAAAGAGTTTAGGGATTTACCTGGATGAACTTTTAATACCAGTGCAGACTTGGAAGGAAAGAGTATTTATTCTTTTGCAGTATGGCACTGGCGGGTGCTCTAGTGCCTAGGACACATGAAATACTCAAGTCCATCTGAGCCGAAAGAGAAGCAAAGACCGTGTGGTGAAGGTCTAGAGAGCAAGTGGAGAATTTAAAGCACAGACCCAAGTGGTGCCCTCCCTGGGGCAGTCATCCTGAGCAACACAGCATCAGGGCTCAGCCTGGGTTCAGACATACAAATGGGTCAATGCCTGATGGAGAAAACTGTCCTCCCCAAATTCTGCTTTCCAAGAACTGAGGGGCCAGCCGTGACCTGCACGAACAAATATATCAGCACATTCCACTGCAGCACCCTTGAAAAGAAAAAGTTTATGTGTTTGCTTTCATTTTCCATCCTGTTGCCACACACCCATGGTGCGTCAGGCATGTTATTTTCCATGCTGGCCCTTTACTGTAACCTCTTTCTCCACTCCGTGCTGGCAGCAGTCTCCCATTACATGCATGAGCAGCTTCAGAGCAGCTTTTGTCAGGATGAAAGTCCTCTCTCAGAGCTGCGCAACACGCTTTGATAACACAGGTCTGGTCTCTTGGCTCTGCTCTATCAGTATGCAGAACAATGGGGATTTTTACTACATCTGAGGTATTAATTAAATATCTAAAGTAGCTAGATAAGCCATTTAGCTGGGGTTCAGTGTATGTAGGCAGAGCAAGATACCAGTACAGCACATGGTCCATAGTGAACATTGCTGACACTTTCATTGACATTTCAACTAATGTTCTTCCCCGGTTATCTATATTCTACAATGGATTAAGGAAACTCATCACAGATTGCATTTAACTTTTCTCACCAAACTGCATTGTGTTTCTAAACACCTCCTCCTTCCTGGGGAAGGAGGAAGGGGAGGACTAAACCCTAGAATACTGTACTGTCACATTTTGTTCACTAACTTGGGATAAGACTTCGAGGCAATACTGAATTGAGCCCCTTGTTTACTGAAACCAAGAGAAAACTCTGTATAAGCATGTGTGTGATGTGCTAAAATGAAGACTAAGCTATTTCTCTCCTGCAGTCTGAATTTCAATTATTCTGCTTGTTGCAGTGTACTGAGACCAGGCCTCAGTAGCCATTAGCTGGAGAATCAAACTATAATGTGTTTGACCCAATATATGTCCTAGTGAGTGACAGAGAATGCTATTGAGGGGGAAATACTGCAGGCTGTGATGGATCGGATTCCTGGAACAAAGAATTACCTTCCTCTTCTCCACTCCCTTTATAGCCTCCTGCCAAAGCATCAGGGATGGTCCTATTAACTACGGGCTACAGGGAACATTGCAGCATCTTGCAAGGAAGTCACAATGATGGGTTTCACGCTAGATAACTGGACTGTCAAAGAGAGACAGAGAGAAGGCAACGCTGCATTGCTGGGAAACAAAAACTGAAAATTATATAGTATGGATACCCCATCCTGCAGCTTCTTTGGGGCCGCAGGCTGCTATTTATTATGTGTGTACCGTGCCTCATACAATAAGACTTTGATCCCTGACTAGGAACTCTGTAATCCAAACAGTAATAACAAACAATTACTGCATGTCAGAATGATGTATGATTAAAAACATTTTATTGTGTTTTAACAATTGAGTATATAAAAAACACAGGGAAGTTTCAGAACAGTTAATCTTTAATTGTTTTTTTTATTAACCAGACTGGCTTAATAAATCTCTGGGTATTTCGTTAATGAGCACAGTTACGTGCTGTGGAAAAGCCAAGTGATTATCATAAAAATTATGTTTTATGAAGATTTCTATGCCTTTCTTTTCCTTGCTCTGTTACCAGGCCTGCAACACACGCCACAGAGCTACAGTGCAGATATACAGTCCCTTTTTTTAACTCCCCCTCCTTTCCTTTGACCTTTTTGCCACTACCACCAGTGGCAGTTGAGAGGCAGGTTAGACTGACTCACAATGGACAATGNGCCACTACCACCAGTGGCAGTTGAGAGGCATGTTAGACTGTTATCTCATTCAACGCTGAGCAATAAGTGAAGAGCAGAGTTCAAAAAATCCTTGTCGCTACTCACAATGGACAACACTGAAGTCAGTGGCTGGGACTGCCAGAGCTGTACCCCACCATTTGTCACCTCCACACTGCAAGGAGTTTGATTTGTACTCTTTGTACCTGTTTGTGTTTGTCAGAACTCCAGAAAGAAAATTTTACTGGTGAAACATTCCCAGAGAGACCATCTAAAGCAAAATCAGAAAGCATGTAGTTGGAAAATGAATTCCCACATATAATTCAAAAGTCTGTCTCAGAAACACATCTGAACTTCTCATTTCTCTAACCAGGGATTAGCTCAAGGACAGGATTTCCAAATAAAACCATGCACAACTGCCCGATGGCTTCAGGAGCTAACCCAAACATCACTGACTCGGACAGAATGATTTGGCAACTTCAGCATACCTTGGAGCACATCTTTTGGGACAAGACCTGCCTGGGGTCAATGGCCACATCATGAACAAGCCATGGACACTGAGGCTTAATCTCTACTGTTAAACACAATGGGAGATGCCAGTAGCCCAAGTCTGGCCCTAAGGCCAAGTGGCACGTGCCTGTACCACAAACTTACTTCCTCCCCCAAATAAGGCAGTCTGATCCAGGCTGGCAGGGGATCGGCATTTGCAAACTGCTATCTGGTAAGTAATAGTGCTTATTTGCTAGCCAGCAAAAACAACCTTTTTGGGTAGGGTGCCTTTAATTTCAGACCTGAAGAAAGGCCCATACGCCTGAACATTACCTTGTTTCCTTTCTTGTCCCTCTACATCAATAGATCTAACACAAGTTGCTATGTCTATCTGCCAGCCTGACTTTGCTCTTCATTTTCACCATTCCTCTCCAGCACCTCCTTAATGCCAGCCCTCACACTCTGTGTAAAGCCATTTGTTAAAGCTTGTGTCAAAAGTGCTTGAAAAGTAAATATTTGCAAAGACCAGGTCCATTGACTCTACCTGCTGACTATTACCTGGGGTTGCATTCCTCATGGACAGCTAGTCAGGTGTCACTAAAGCACAGGAAAGTTGACTTGTGTTGCTGTCATCATCTGCAGCAGGTATTAGAGCCTGAACAGTAGTACCCAAAGAAGATTTATAGCTAATGCAACACCCAGAAAGCCTCATTAGCACCAAACACCTGGCTTCAGCCTAAGCTTGGATTTGACTTACACATGGATGTGTTTGATCTTGATCAAGTAAACCACTTACAAACACCTCCAACCAGCCCTGTGGCCTAGAGAGCAGAGCAGGGCAGGGCCACAGGACATTCTGCCCCAAAGTCACACCAACACATTTGATCTTACAGAAAGTTACACCAGGTCTGAACTCCAGCCTTGCACATAACTAGGCATCTCCCATATTGATTTCTCTATCTCTTCCCCTAGTGACCAAGAGAACATATTGCCAGGAGATGACTGGGCGGTGACAGTCCGAGAGCACCTTTCATAATAACATCAGCAGGGTGGTTCAGCAAGGCTGTGGACATCCCTGTTTGAAAGATAGATCAATGGCATTCAATGAAAATGGCTTATAATCCCCCTATTGTTTTTCTGAGTTATCTTTCCTCTTTTTCAAAGGCTTTGTTTTTTCCAGGTTCCTGCTTTTACATTACCTTTCTACAAATGTGCTTTTAAAAAATTTTACTGGCAAAAATAGTATTCTGAGCAAACCTTTCAGTCACAGAAAATAGATTGAGTGTTGTGTAGATGGAGTCACTGAAAATAGGCTGAGTTTCTGTTATTTAGGTGAAAACACACAGAATTTTCACATCAACAGACTAGTGCAGTGTCCAGTCTGTAGCTAACGAGATACAGAAAGCTTTGCTAGGAACAGTCCTTGTTAGAGAAGGCATCCATACCAAAACAAATCATCGCCTTCCACCTGGTTCTTTTTCTGGTAAAAGGGAAGAAATAACATGTGACAGATGCTGATAACTTTGCTCAGGGCACTTCTGCAAGATACTCAGATATGGCAAAGCAATCTACAGATCAAACAGCTATCCCTATCGAAAGAAGCTGGAGGGAAGTCCACTGCTATCATTTGTCAATAAGCAGCCCACAGCTGTTTCTTCCTAAGTCTGGGTCATACTCTTAGGACATAGCCCAACTACTAAGGATTTTAATGACTTATTATTTTTAGTAGTACAAAACATTTAAAGGTCACACTGATTTTAGTCAGAAAATAGAAACACATCAAGTACCTTAATGCATTCAGACCAGCTAATCAACACATCGGCACAGCCAGGATTTTGAATCTCAAATACCTTACTTTGAGCTGCTCACAGACTGAAAAATTCATAAATCAGAAATGACTAATGGCCGTATTCAGAAAATAATTTCAGTCAGCAAGTGTGCTTGAGAAGCCCTCAATCTGTCCATAGGAAGATCAGAAACGATAAGAGGAAGTGACTTCGACCATCCTTCTCTGGTAAATGATTTACTCATAGGAAACCCTGGTTGTTTGGCTCCCAAGACACCATCCCTGAGGAGCTGGGCAAGCCTGGGCCCAGCTCAGGGTACGTTCTTGGTAGTAACAGCAGTTGCCCTCCAGAAACCCTCAGGAAAATGTTTGCAGAAGCTATCATATTTATTTTAAAAATAAAATAAAAAAAAAAAAATCTCTATCACTCCATCTCCTGTGTTGGCTCAATCCATCAGGAAAAGAAACATCTGCTCCTGCAGTGGCTGGCTGATCTCTCCGCTGAACTGCACGCGCGGCAATAACAAAGCATTGTGAGGTTTTAAAATTGAATTTGCTATGAGATTGAAACTGGGCAGCTCTGCAGCAGTTGCTGTACAGCCATATATGCCCAATTAACAGCCAGCCATCAGGCAGTCACAGCACAGGCACCACAAGGTGACTCCAAACCCTCAGGCCCATTCCCTGGCCACAGAAGAGCTCCCCTTTGTGTGTCCCCCCCACTCCATCCCTAGACCAGGCTGGGGGCTGGATTTGGGGCAGTAGCCATCCCAGGGCACCCAGGCTTAGGGGGATCAGCTAGAGGATTTCACCTTTGGGGTGACAGCACAGCTCGGACGGACACCAGCCACGCACATACTGAATAACACCACTCCAAACACCTCTGCTCATCTTCCCGCTTCCCCAGGAGGCTGGTGGGCAGCCGAGAGAGGAGTTACAGCTCTCAGCTCCCTCTGACTTGGGGGGAGATCACCCTCTTCCCCAGCATAGTGCATTCCCCGGGGTAAGGTGTAGGGGTCCTCTGTGAGGAGAGGCCGGGGCAGCCCACGCCAGTCAGGGCCAGTCCTGCCGCAGGGCCCAGCCCGGCCCCTCAGCCCCGGTGGTGGCACGCGGGGGGAAAATGTGCTTAAGGAAGGGTGAAACACCACGAAGACAGAGAGGCGTGAGGAAAAAAGTGAGAGAAACGGCTTTGCAGAAAACAATAAGAGAAGAGGGAGGGGAAGAGGTGCTGCAGGCGCTGGGGCAAAGATGCCCCATCCCTTCCCTGGCTCCCCCTCCTGCTGCTCTCCCAAAGCCCTCAATAGGGAGAAAGCCTGTTACCAGACAAAACCCAAATCTCACCTGCTCTTTCCTCGGCTCTCCAGAAGGCACTGCCTGGGAGGAAGGGAGGCCAAGGCACCCTCGCCACAGGGCACTTCAGCACCTGGGAATGAATCCTCCTCATGGCTTCCCCCTCCACCCAGGGAGGCGTTGCTGATGGCCCCTGTAAACTGCCACCCACTCTATCCCTTTCTAGTGACAGAAAGTGGCTTTTTGTTCACCCACCTGTGTCTGTCTCATGTGTGAGAGAACATGCACACAGGTAACTACGCATTTAAATCCTACAGATGCACAGATGTCTGTGCTTCTTCACACAAGGGAGACTGCACATGCAGGAACACGGGAGAGCCAAAATGTGCGAGCACACAAGGACCGTGGCACAGCCACCAGTGCCAGATCTGGACACCTTATTCCTTGTTGAAGCATGTGCCATATCTGCTCACTTTTTCCCCTCCTGCACAGATCTAATTAAAATGAAAAGAAGCTGCCACTCACAGCTGGCGGATCAGCCCCAGCCAGCCATGCGGTTCGATGCTGGGTATAGACTTTACTGTCAGATACTCTCTAATCAGCTGAGATGTTTCGCAGGCTTTCTTTTTTTTTTTTTTCCCCTCTCCCCTTTTTGTGGTTGTTTTTTTCAGTGCTTTACTGTGCTGGCAGAGTTCTGCCGGGCTCCTGGGCAAATCATTCACTCCGCAGTCCGTGCACACCACAGACAGAGGGTTTTCACCAGGGTTCAATGTAATTGCTAGCATTTATCACTTTAATAGCCTAATGAAGGTGAGAAGTAATTAGAAAGGGTGTCAACTGGAATATGGAGTTTGTTTTACAATTATCTGTACAGCGGGTAACCACTGGCACAGAACAGTGCCTTTTAAAAAGCTGGTAATATGTGGCATAAATGTTCATCACTGGGTGACTTAAAGTGACCCAGAGCCACATTCTGTAATTGCTGCTTTTCTTCCTAAGCACTTGAAAGCAAACACAAAAAGATTGAGCCCCTGCCAAGGCAGCTTTTCCAACCAGTGAAGATGGTTTATATCCACACAACTGAGCCCATATAACTGTCACTTCAACATCATTTCCACTTGCAGAGTGATCAGCAATGATTTTGCTCGAGTGATTTTTGTCTGTGTAAGCAAACTCAAATGAATGCAACAATAATAAGAACTCCCAGAAGAGCCATTGCAAAACAAACAAACAAAAAAAAGTCTCCAGAAGCACACACACAGCCTTCTTACTGTACACACCAAAACCAAAAAAAGAATTTAAAAAAAAAATCACTGAGAATTAAAAGCAGTTCAGGAAGTTACATTTCTTTCTGTTTTAGTCAAAATAAGCATTCATACTCAGGGTAAAGTGAATTTTATGTAGTTGGCAGGATGGCTGACCCTTATTTAAGGCAGAATGTCTAAAGGCATGAGGAATGCTTCTCCTGGATAACAATCTCCTGCTGCTAAATAAATACCAGGGTTGTTGCTTGCTGGATGTTGTGCAGTAAAGTAAGGATGGCTGATGGTGCTGTTAGGTGAGAGACAGTCAGAAGCCTCCTGAGCCCAACAACCACAGTACAAACTACATGTCTCCTTAAAGAGCTAATCTTGTTTCTGAATGAGAGTGTAGTTTTTATTTGTATAATCTCTTGAGGGCTGGTCAGATTACTGGAAGAGCAATTACTTCAGAGAAAAAAGACCTTTTCTTTACAGAATGGAAGCATGGATAGTAGCACATGGTTAATATCATGAGTGTACTCTAGTCCTGGTAGCTCTCTCCAGATGTTATAGCTGTAGGATTAATAACCTGTTGTACTGGCATCCTTCTGACATTATCTAAAAATGGATTTTAATTTAGTGCAGAAGACTGACAAGAGGTAACATTGAAAATTTTAGCTCAAATATTCAGAAACAGTGAAGCTGTAGCCTGCAGCAGTAACAGTTTGGGCTTCACTCAGCACTGCTGCAAGATGAAGACAAAGGGTCTCATGCCTGCCTATGAGATGCTTCCATTCAGTTCATCATGACAGGGTTCCCCCAGGTCTTACAAACCCATAACTGGCCCTGCATAGAGCCTCCCTGCTGCAGATGCAGCACTGGGTTAGATGAAGGTAGATTCCTAAAGCATTCACAGCTGACACAAGAAGTGCTGGTAGCTGCTATCAGATGACACTCCTGTATTTGTCCACCACTTAACATTTTCACCAGACAGTAGGAAGAACCCAGGTCTTCCAGAATCACTATCTTAATGCAGAAACAGGTTCAGTTCACAGCTATTAGGTGATACGTGACCAGCTATAGTGCTTTTGAAGAGTGTGGTCACACTCTTAACTAAGCAACAGTTCGCCTCCTGACACCCAGTCTGGTCTTCAGCTATCTGAAGCTACACTAAGACGACAAGAAAAATGACCATTTCAGAGGGGCACCGTTTTGCACTCACCTTGCAGGGTTTTAGGTGCCTTCACAAAGAAGAAGTAGCTGCTCGGGTACTCTCTTTCTTTTGGTCAATTGAACACAGTTCTTTGATATCCTTAGAAGAAAATCTTCCTGGTTACAGTTACATTGCAGCAAACAATTGGACTTGTCATTTGGGGAATCTTGTATTTATTTACTATGTGGACATCCCATACATGAGAATTAGCATAGGTTGCCCCAACAGGTGGGAGCCTGCAGAAATGAGAGCCTGCTATAATGTAGAGGCCATATGATGACAGTGATGGCTCAGAGAAAGTGATGCTGCTAATTGCAGCAATTAAACAGTAATGATATAATTAATGCAAAAATTATGCATGGCTCAAATCCAAGCTATTGGAGTGCAAGAGGTATTCATCACGCCTAGATGAAAATCATTCCTGTTGAGATGATATCAAATCTGCTTTTATGACTTGATCATGGATAATGGTTACAGGGAATTCGGGGAACAGTGATAGACTATGATCAGCAATAGAAGTAGCTGATAGGAATGGCAAGGAAACAGAAAAGGACTTTGAATTTCATTGGACAAATTGAGTACTGAAGGTGAGGAGGACCGAAAAAGTCTTGCTATAGTAAGACTCTTCACATCCATGTCCCAGACCAACAGCAGATATTATAGCCAGATGCACAGAACCAGATGCAAAGACTGCATTCAATCCATTCAAATGGACATTTGGCACATCTCCTTCCAAATGTCTCACAAGAACCAGGACCAGAAAAGTCAACTGGTTCATTTTACTTTTTACAAAGCAAACTTTGGTGAACAGCAGGTTTAAAGACCAGCATTAACTCTGCATAACCCACATCCCACATTTCCAGTCTAGTATATTCACAAATCCCTGATTTGAGATATGAGGGAAATTAATTGAAATTGACATTAGGAAATGTTAAGAAATGTGTATAATATTGCTTAAACCTCAGAAATCAGGTATTTCCAGATAGCTGGTAAAAAAGGGTGGAAGTTAAAAGTAGTTTGTCATGTTTGCTCCATGACTGCCCCAGCTCTCAGCTCGTTCTGTAGTTTGGCTTCTAAATTTTGAAAATCCATTTTGTCATATTTCAAGGTATCTCCCATCAGGGCCTTTAGGAGGACACATTAAAAATATGCGTGAGAAGGCCTCAAATTGCAAAGAAAAGATTAATTTTTTTGGTGATGTACAAAGCCAATTGTGGCAGCCCATAAATGTAGACGGTCACATCAGTCAGATGGCTGTGCCCAGTACCTCTTTCCCATGTTTAGACCAAAGGACTGTTGCTGTGATTGCCACTTGATTGTGCAGCAACAGCAGAACTGCAAAACACTTGGAGTTGTTTGGCTGTGCTACAGGTTGAGAGTGTTGTACAGTCGCTGGGCCTACACAAATGTTTTGGATTTGCACAACTGGATTGAAATTGTGACCAGCCCCAAGCCTTTCCCACAAATCCAGCTTGAAATATTACCACATTAAGTGGTAGTTTACTGGAACTATATTATTTACACTTCCATATTGGGCACCTTAACGTAGTAATAAATAAAAGCAAGATGTTTTCTGTGTATTACCATACATTTTACTGATTGGTCTTCCCATGGACAAGGACAGAGGTCTTGAGGAAAAGGGAAGGACTCTGAGAAGTCCCCAGGCTGAAAATACATACTGCATATTGGAAAGCAGCCTAGTTGCTAGCACAGAGTTTTCTTGCGTGTTTTTCATACCATGGCCCATATGCAATCACTTTTAACCACTCTCTCTGTGCTGAACCCAGAATCCTCTCTCTGGTTTCTTACTAAGTCACTGGGGGGAAGTCACTAGGGAGTTTTGAGAGTCAAAATTAGCATATGGTGTAGAGCTTTGTCCTCCAGTAGCTTAAAACATTTTGGTTTATTTGTCTTCAGCTAAACATAGGAAGCCCAGAGGTCCAGTAAAGTTGACCCAGTGTTTGTGTTCATGCAAACATACAATATATTGCCTATTTGGCTTTATGAACATACCTTGCTTGGTGTCTAAGGAGGAGTAATGGTTTTCCATTTAGACTGTAGAGTCTACTGCTTAATAATAAATACACTCCTGACATTGTTAAATGATAGCCTGCTTCTAATAAACCCCATGCTGATCCGTGTGTTGGTTAGAGTGGGTAATTCATCTTCCTGGGCTGTTAAAACTTTAGCTGGGATTATAGAGACAACATGAATCAGATACAATCAGCATGTCCCCTGCTGCTTTGCTCATTTTCCACCCCATAACAAAATACCGGCTAGTTTTCTTTTTGCATTGCGGATCTTGTTATTAGTTGATTTCATTATTAATTGCTCCTAAGACTTGGGAGGCCTTTTCAAGGCATGTACATAAGGGATCCACACAGTCTACAGCAAAAGACCACTATACTTTCATGCTCACACTTCTCCCAGGCTACTTGGTATCAAGTTGTAATCCCTTTGTGTTACTGAGTAAAGAGCCTGCAGCCATACTCTGACTCTACAAGAGTAAAACGAGTGCTCCAATTTTTCCATTGATTTGCTACCGAGGATGAGAGGGGGTAGGGGGAAGAAGAATCATATTGTACTCAAATCTAATTATGGCCTCAATAGCTCCTGAGGATTTGGCTTTATGAAGTGGCTCAAAGAAGCCATCCTTGTCATCGTGTCTACTAATACCCTTTGATCTCATGTGCTGATAAGGGCTTGTTTGAGTAATTTTAAATTAGCTGATAATATGCTGACAAGTAGGCTATAGGATGCACCAGACAGCCAAGTGCCCTAGAAAGAGCAGCCTCCAAGGAACAACTTGCAACCGCCTGAACAGACCTGGCTTCTTGCTCCATTGGGCTCACACCAGAGGTAAACAGGCTCCCACTGGCTTTGCTGAAGTTGGCATTGGTCCCCCCCAGGAGCAGGCACATCACTCCAGGAAGGTACAGAATCCTCAGGGGCATGCACAGCTCACCACCAGTGATCCTCCACAAGCTATCACTGTAAGCCTGGGGAGACAGGGCTCCCCAGGGCCCAGCACAGCCCTGCACACTTGAGCACACAGGACACGTGATGGAGAAAGCAGAGCTTTTAACTCCCCATTGCCTCACGTTAAAAAAGCTCAAGGCTGACCTTTTAAATCACAGACTGGATAGCACATAGTCCCTTTGCACCCATCCATCCCCACCCCCAGCTGCTACTATTATTATTTGCCACAAAAAGTTGAAGTCAGGTTAAGAATATGTTATTTTTCTTCCCCCAATCCAGTTACTTTTTACAAAATCCAGTTGAGGCACCATGAATTTTTCCTTTCCCTGCTGGATGCTTACACTCTCAGGCACCTTTTGACAACTACCATTAATTATCGTGATACGTGAATATGGGACCTTTCATTTCCACAGCTGTATACAGGCAAACCAACAGAAGATTTGCTTTCTGCCACCAAAGGCAACAAGCTCAGCTGTAAATGTCACCCTCTCCCCTGCAGAATGACCAGTGTCTGCCCCAGGCCTGGTCAGTCAGGATCTTTTTCCCTGTTGTCTCAGGGACTCAGGAACAACCTGAGTTGGCATCTATTGCTAAGAGTCCATCTGCTCCTGTTCAGGGATAACTTTTCAGTGCTCATGAGACAACCTCACACTGCTGCCAAGGGAAAATGGCAATGCAGGACCCACAAAACATACCTAGTCTTGACACAACTGAAGCTGGCAGCCTTGTGCTGAGGGACGAGAGGGGATGACTCCAGACAGGAGTTGCACTGCAAATGCACCTATATTCCAAAGTAGCACCCCAAGCCTTGAGAACTCTTAGATATCCTAAAAATTAGATATTAGCACACATCAGGAAAACTTATTACAAAAGATCAAGAGAGATGGGGAGGAGGGAGAGACGGGAAGGTGGTGGGTTTGTTGTGGGGTTTTTTTCCCCCTCACTGCTTTTTCCTTTAAAGCATACTCTCTGTTTTGCTGTTTTCTGTAGGTTGGCTGACAGAGTACCTAAACAGACAGACACCAGCTAAAGACCAGAGTGGAAGGACAGAATCATCCAGGGGAGGGGAGAAGAGAGATACAAGACACTGAATCTATCCAGAGAAAAAAGCAAGGTGCATATATGACCCTCTAGAGACACCACTTACCAACTGGCAGCCTAGGTAGAACTTCACAGACCAGCTTGCTGCCTCTTCCTGAAGGCAGTAGAAGCAGCCTAGCATCTTATTTGCAAGGCAAAGCCCCTCAAAGCAGATAGAGCTGCCTCACTTGCCCTGGTAATAAGCTCTGGGTTATACCACCAGGTCTCATGAATCTCTGTAATGTGATTGGGAAATATGATACACCTGTCCTGAATTAGAGTAGATAGGTTTATCTCATTTCAGAGCCAACTCACGGATGGGTAGAGATCAGATCAGCTGTAAGAAATTTCTTTTATTTTGCAACTTGTTATTCACGGTAGGGTGAAAATGGCTTCAAATGTGATCCTGTGCACTCTGAGGGATATCTTCTTATATCTAATGTAGTTTATACAAACCAAATTGCTTTTTGCTTCAAACATCTCTCTGCAGAAGAAAATCAATTTCAAGATGCAATGGCTGTGATCTTTCAAGCTAAGGATCCATTGCAAACATACTAAGTGATTGACAATGCAAAGCTGCAGAGACAGGACAAGTAATGCACATTATCAATATATGTGCCGTGTCCAAATCAAGGTTTCACTTCCAAGGCACTGAATAATCCACTCTCACTCTAACAACAGTTTCACTAACAGAAGCAAAAATATGTAGTGACCATATAAGCAAATTTGTTTTAACCCCTACAGCATTCTGGGCAGCCATTTCAAACCACTGGATGAGTTATCAGTCAAAACAAAAAACCCTGGAAGTGCAGGGTGCTGACCTGACCTCCACCCAGGCTCTCTGCACCCCTGGGAGAAGGCGATTTCATGATCAGATGTAACGTCCCTGGTTACTCCCCAGTCTCACCTGACGCACTGTATCGTGCATCTTGCAAACTCCCCCCGACTTCCCTTCTGTCAGCTCTTGTGTCAGTCAGACTACCTGCCAGTGCATCCCACCGCCAAACCCCCAGGAAAACTCCCATTCACCTCAGCTTGTGAACAATCTCCCCCAGCTCAACCCTCCAAGGATTAGTAAGGAGGTGAAAGCAGCCTCAAGATGAGGATTAGGAGCACTCTCTCCCAACACTGCATGCTCCTTTGCTTCTCGTGAAATGATCATTGCTGTGCACATCCTTGTTGTCAGTGGCCCCAAGAAGCTAAAGTCCAGTAAAACTTGTAATAGCTATCCAAATTGTGTTGGCTTAGCCCAAGTGAGTCAGAGCTAATGTTAGTAATACCCTTGGATCAGGTTGTGACTGCATGTAGTCTTTGGGTCTGACTGTATTTAGAGAAAACAGTCATCTCTGCTAGAGAAAATAGGCTGGATGTCCATGGCGGTGATCCAGGAATTGTCAGCAGGATCAGAATTCATGAAAACTGCTCAAAGTGCTTCTAACACTGATTCGTCTAAAAACATTTCAAATGCAAGAGCATTACAGCACCAGGATGCTGACCTCCATTCAAATAGGCTCAGGCAACTTCTCCAGAGCTGAGAGGAGAAGGCATAGCATTGTATCTCGCACCTGCAGAGACACACAGATACATAGATCGTTATGTGTCTCCATGGTCCGAGTTAGTTGGGAGCACGTAGTGCTGATACAAGTATGGCCGGTCTGAAGGGCCACAGGAGCACTGCAGAGTCACATGCTCTTTTCACTAAGAAAACTGAGGATCGGGTGGACTTTCCTCTGCTGCTGCTGTGACAAACCTGACCCCACGGTGTAGCTCTGAGTCACTGGGCCTGAATTTGCAGCTCACTCAGACAAACCACACCCACTCCAGCCCATGGCCATGAGGTAAGGCTGCCAGTTTGCAGAGGATCCTGCCACAGCATTAAGGTGCCTCGTGCGCTCTGAGCATCCTGGCAGAGGACTCCCTGCTGCAGCAGAGACAGCTGCTATCCTATAGAGAAAGCAACCCTCTCCCTCACACAGGGTAAAACTAAGACATTTTAAAACTAGGAAGACTTGTATCAACTTGACCTTTAGATGGGAGCTTGCTTTTTCCCACTTCTCTCAGTCTGAGCAGTGGGAAGGGGCTAGGCCAGGACACTTCTGTCTGTAATGAGCTCACAGCCTGAGGTAAGAACGCTTGGGTCGCAGGCACTGCAGGAAAAAGTATGTTTACAATCAGTAAATTTGTTCATACTTAAGATCTCTTTTTTCCATCCTTCTCTTAAAAATAACCCTAAACACATTCCTACTAACTTGCAGGCTCTAAAATCTTTCAGTCTGGGAACAGTCCTGATTTTGCAATATCCTTCTTTTATTACGTGTATCAGGTTACATATAAGCTTTCAATGCTCTTTTTTCCTGTATTCCCTCCCTTCTTGGTTGGTTGGTTTTACAACTGAATTTAACCCTGTACAGTAACAATGTCTTGTCTGGACACTTCTTTCACATAAATCACAGGAAAATGAGAGACATCAGTCATTGCAATGAACAGTTGATAGACAATTGCTAGATGAGTGCTTATGCAAAACCTAACCTTGAAACTCAGTCATGTTTTCTTTTGTACATCACACACAACCAGCTTGGGATTTCCTTAGTGCCCAAGTAATACCAGAAAAAACAAAACAGCCCACTACACCACAAAAGCAGCATTTTTACCTGCAAATTTATATGTTGCTTTTCGTCAGCTCTAAGCTAAAATGCAGCTCAACTTGAAACTGAATTAGACTCAGTTAGAGAGGCAGTAGCTTGTAACAGGTTTTTATTCTTACAGGGTTCTGAAGGCACTTCCAGTGAGTAACAGAACAGTGGACATATGGAAAACATCCATAAACCTGAAATAATTCCACTGGATTTCAGCTCTTAAGTCTCAATGTAAGCTGGACACCCGTACCAGACTTCCTTATACTCTTCAGCCATCTAAAGCAGCCACATAATATTAAAACAGGAGCTGGACTGATCATTCAAAATTAATTTAACCAGAATATTAATGAGATACAGTTTCTTCTGCTGCTTGTATGTTGACTAGCAGCAGTTTGTAATCTGCTTCATTTTGCTTCCTTTACCAGTTCTACAAACAATTCTAGCCCATAGCTTTTCACTAAAGCTTTTAAGATCTGAAATTTGGGCAGCGCAGATCCTATTGCACAGTTGTGATCAGAGTCCAAGCTGTGAAGAATACCAGCCAGCTACACTGCAGACCCTGGTTTGCTTAGGGCAGTATGGTGGGTTGACCCTGGCTGGCAGCTAAGCCCCTACCCAGTCACTCACTCCCTCCCAAATGGCATGGGGGAAAGAACCAGAAGGGCAAAAGTGAGAAAAACTTCTGGGTCAAGATAAAGACAGTTTAATAAGTGAAGGAAAAGGAAAGAAAAAAAAAAAAACCCAAGAAACAAGTAATGCAAAGGCAGTCACTCACCAGCTGCAGACTGATGCCCAGCCAGTCTCC